>CM046727.1:1200000-1800000 GCA_025584915.1 Monochamus saltuarius
TTGAAGGAAAGTTTACAAAGTATAATACTTTGTGTTTTGTGGGTAAGTTTATTAATTTTTTTGACGTACGTTTCTATGGAAACCTACAATTACAACTTATTACAACACAAACTGTGTATTTTAATTAAAGTAAACACTACAGTATGGTAATAACTATTATTATTTTTATAGCAATTTTATTGTCTTTACTACTTTCAGATTTTGAGCAGATCTAAACCCGCTTTACCGTCTAAAGATGATTCTGCAAATTCGTCCAAACAGAATGCCCCCCTTAAGAACAATTCTCAGATTGAGGATTACTTGAAAAAAAGGGATTATACTGGAGCTATTACTCTGCTAGAGGTAAGTCGATCGATAGGTTTTTTGAAGTTACATTTGCCGTTTGCAGTTTAAACAGCAGAATGATCAAATAGATAATGTAGAACTTTGGGTAGCGTACTGTTCATTTCACAGAGGCGATTACAAAAAAGCCTTGCAGATATACCAACAATTGTTTAAGAAAAATCCAGAATCGGAAAACTTGGCCGTAAATATAGCGTGCTGCTACTTTTACTTAGGTAAGTTTTTGTGAAAGGTTTATTTCATATATGATAAATAAGTTGTTTTTTTTAAGGCATGTATGAGGATTCTAAAGAATTCTTACAAAAATCATCGTCGAGCGGACTTAAGACGAGGCTAAACTTTCATTTGTCACATAAATTGAGAGATGAAGCTGCATTAATGGAATACCACCAACAGCTACAAGACGTTCTAGAGGATCAGCTGAGTTTGGCTGCTATTCATTATTTGAGGGCTCATTACCAGGAAGCTATTGATATTTATAAGCGTTTGCTACTACAGAACAGGTAGGTATTTTTACGTTTTAACGTTCTAAAATTCAATTCACAAGACATATTTTAGGGAGAACATAGCGTTAAACGTTTACGTGGCTCTCTGCTATTATAAATTAGACTACTACGACGTGTCTCAAGAAGTTTTAGGACTTTATCTAAACCATTTTCCAGATTCCGTTATCGCAACAAATTTAAAGGTAAAGCTTGAAAATTTGTTTTACATTTAATGATAATATTTCTTATTTGAAGGCTTGTAATACTTTCCGATTATACAATGGCGCAGCTGCGGAGAACGAGCTGAGATCAATCATCGATCAAAGCGCTAATGCTGGTTTCGGTTACGATTTGGTAAAACATAATTTAGTTGTGTTCCAAGATGGCGAAGGCGCAATGCAGGTGAGATACAGACAAAAGAAAATGTAAGATTTTTATAATTTCATATATTTTAAGGTTTTTCCGTCCTTGGTTGACGTCGTACCGGAAGCGAGATTAAATTTGGTCATCCACTACCTGAAAAACAACGATACGAAGGAGGCTTATGAGTTATTAAAAGATTTACAGCCAGCCGTCCCGCAAGAATATATCTTGAAAGGCGTTGTTAATGCCACGTTGGGTCAAGATTTAAATTCGGTAAGAATTTACATTCGTATCGTTAAATAATATTATAATATATTTTTTTTAGCCGGAACACATAAAAAACGCCGAAGAATGCTTTCATCTAGTTGGAAGTTCTACCAGTGAATGCGATACCATACACGGAAGACAGTGTATGGCTGCGGCATTCTTCCTTGCCGGGCAATTTGAGGAGGTCTTGGTATATTTGACTTCGATTAAAAGCTACCTACACTCAGGTATATAAATTTGGTAGAGATTTCTTGTCTATGTTTTTATTTTGACTTGTGCTATACAAATATGTATTTTGCCCAATTTTGTAGACGACACGTTCAACTTCAATTTCGCCCAGGCCAAAACGGCCTGCAACCAGTTCAAAGAAGCCGAGGAGACTTTCCTGCTCATACAGGACTCCCACATAAAGAACGATAACATATACATCTCAAACTTGGCGCGATGCTACGTAATGAACAAGAAACCGCAGCAGGCATGGGAGTTGTACCTGAAGATGGAGAATGGCGCCGAGAGTTTCAATTTGCTGCTTTTAATAGCGAACGATTGTTACAGGATGGGTGAATTTTGGTACGCCGCCAAGGCGTTTGATACTCTCGACAGGCTCGAGCCCAACCCTGAGTTCTGGGAGGGGAAAAGAGGGGCGATTGTTGGTGTGTTTCAGGTAATTTTACACTAATTAGTGTTGAAAATTAACAATGTGGGGAGTTTACGCGAAAGGGAAGTAGTTTCAGTACAATTTGCAGTTGCTGATTTTTTTTTAAAACGATACAGTAGACTCGTGATTATCCTGATCGCGGATAACCGAAATCCGCGTTATATGACTTGATATGACGTTGGTTCCTCTTAGAACCATAGAACTTTTTTTCATTAACGTTGTGTTTCCGAGATAAGGGTGTTAAAGTTGTTAAAGCCATTATACAGTCCAAAAGCGTTTGCTCAAGTTTTCAAGTTTTTTGTATGCGCAGTGAAGAGAAAATCTGACGAAATCGTGATCAGCTGATTATTTTCAAGTTCAAGGCACTTTTCAATCCGAACCGGAAACTTTGACAATTTTATTGAACAAGTCTGGTGAATTTGGTAATGCCAACCAAAACAAAAATCCCTAGGTAGATTTGTTGTTTATTTTTTTGTTTACTGCGTTTACCTTTTTAATAAATCAAACAAAAGCACCTGGTAAATGAAAAATATTAAAAAAATAAATAAAATGCATTAACAAAATGACGTTAAGTTTACACATTTAACGTTAAGTTGGCTCATTTGACCTTGGAGGATTTTCGCATTTAGACATTTGCTGCATTACGTTAAATTCAAGTGAATTGTGAACTGTAAAACGATTCGTTAAGAAAATTGAATAAAGAAAAGCTTTTGAACTCTACGAGTTTTTGGTAACTTTTCTGTAAAGTTTCATGAATTTAACATTTCATATTTACCGCTAAAACAATGACAAATTTTTTACATTCCATTAGTATTATTATTTTTTATGTTGTCTGTTATTTGCAAAAATTGACTGGATTTAAAGACCCTCGTCACTTTAAGTTACATATTAATGAGGAAAAGCGTTCATATCGTTCCATCAAAACCCAATTTTTAGTTTTATATTAGTATATTTACTAAATTTGAATAAAAAACAAGACAACTGGTGTAGATGTCTCCATATCACCGATTAAAAGTGACACAATATATTTTTAGTTTTTGAAAATGTTCCATTTGAAAATTTCTCGAAATTTTTGGATATTTTTCAGTTATTTGTTACAGAATGTAGATGTAACTATACCAGACTTCCAAAATTGTAGAGAGTGACTAATGTTATAGACCTGCTCACAATTTGTAGCAGTCAACACAAAGAAATATACATGCAGCCCTTATATTTTTCCTACAAAATCGTGTACCGCATATCTTTGAGAGCATACCCGAGTACACAGCTTCTGCTACGTACACGTTAGTACGCATGCGCTGCTGGCATTTCATCGGCTGCGACGAATTGTTGGATCCAACTGTTTTATTTCCAGCTCTATCATTGGCGGGTATATCGTTAGGGCGGGCATAATTTCGGTTATATCTTTTCGTTAATTTAATTATGAATTAATTTTATTAGTGATTTGATCGAAATGAGGAATATCGGATGATGACATGTATGAAGAGTTTAGTGCGCGAGGTCAAAATATGAGTGTACGTGATGTTGAAATATATAATTCATTAACAAAATTGTACGTGAATAGAATATGTGCGCAAATAAAAAAGTGGGAAAGAAGTACAACTGTGAAAAGGAAAGTGATGAAAACTCGCGGAAGAAAGGTTGTATTTTTAAAATGAGTTTTCCAAGATGAAACTTAGTCCATATAAATGAAATCGAAAAGAGTGTACTGATAGAAAGGACAAAATAGTGATATGGCAAAGTAACTATTTAAAATAAATATTAAAAATAAGAAGCTGGATCGAAGAATATATTAAATTTTGACGAAACATGGGCGTATGAAGGTCATATGGAAAGCGGTACGATATGATAGAATAAGTGTTAATGTGTAACCGTTATAGTGACAGTGCTAGTAACCAATAGTATATAATGTGTATACTCGCGTCAAGAATTCAGACGTCTTACATCAGGCTGACGTTACACATTTGTTTTTATTGTCAACGTAATTTCCGATATTTGGTCGCATTAAAAACTTCATTTGCAATTTAGTGCAGTACATAATGCAAACTTTTAGTGTATAGAGTTTTATACTATCAGTTTAAGTTTCTTAAATATTTTTATGAAAATATAATGAATTATTCATTTGTTCGTATGATGTAAGTCGTCTGAATTCTTGTCGCGAGTACGTATGTATTCTAAAGCCTTTGATTTTCCCGTCATAAATAAAACAGAAGTTGCAAAATTTGTGCAAAAATCAGCGACCTTTGCGTCCATGAGGACAAGGCTTAAGTGTGATATCTGCAGAGTGCGCATCAGGTAGGTGTAAGTGGGTGGTAGTGGACAATCGCCGTCCATAATGACAGGGGCACATTTAAAGTAAATTGTTAATGTGCTAGGTTCAGCCGACGTCAACTTATTTTTGATAATTTTCTGTGCTTTAACTCTTCTCAAGTGGCACGCTTAGGTAATCATACTACCCGTACCTTCCGTACTCATCTCTATGTTGTGAATTAGTCACTGTCTATTATTTTCGACCTTGGGTAATTCATAATACAAGATAAAAACTTTAAATTTTGAAATAATTCTTATTATCTAATGCTTCGAAATTGGTAAAAACTGTTATATCACTGTTTTTACTCTAAAAATAATAAATGTTATGTAATGCAATTATTTTTGTCATTTTTTGTATATTTTTTATATCTGATCGTCACTCTCTACAATTTTGGAAGTCTGGTAGGTATAATACCTTCTTAAAAAACATACATACAATAAGATCAGTTTTGTAAAATTTTTTGTCTATAACCACGCTGATATAGTATTTATTAACTAATAAAAGTGTTTATATGTAATATAGTTAATTAACTAGTTAATCTTAGCAGTATAAACAATAGATGGCGATACTCTTTTAAAATCCATTATTTTTAGTCCTAAGTTTGCCTGGTTGACTAACTATATTATACACACAAGGCTAATAGACATTTTATCAACATTGGATTATATGAAATATCGTTTATGCAAAATGGGTTTGTCCGATATTATTTCAGATAATCAGGAGCTACTGTATTTTTATAATTTTGCCACGGACATTATGAAAGAAGAATATATACTCACCATTGATCCGCAAATAAGCATTAGTTCTTTCCATTTACTTGCAAATTTTAAAATTAGCGGGTGTACAATAATTGGTTCTCCAGTGTTCTGTGATAAAATGTGATTTCTGAGAGTCACCGTTGGTTGCGTCACATCTGAAATTTTAATACTCGTTTTAGAAGAATTCTTGGAGATATGCCACAAACAAAATTCTACAGGCGATCTGACCAAAAATAAAGGACAAGAAACACATTGTTTTCAAACATGTTTAGACAGTCTGTTTAATACTAGCATGTTAAAATTTCTTTGAGGACCAACAAATGTACGAATTACTGTACAAATGTATCTACATAGTGTTATTTATTTTGGAACATCCGAAGCTTTCGGTTTCTTTGCAGCAACTAGCTCTACTATGATAAAAAGAAAACTTTAACATTGATTTTATGATATATTTTGTCCTTTACGAGCCAGTTTGTTAACTGACAATTAAATTTCTTGTGTAGATTTTATGTTGCAATTAAAATTGCGGCAGTAATTACACGGGTTTTCCCAATTTTATTGCATGAGCACTAAATCATGTTTCTAAAGGATTTTGGTGCGCTGAATCCGATGTCAGAACTGCTCCGTCGTTAGGTTTTTGAGATATCCGAATCGGACGTCAGAATTGCTCTGTCGTGTCAGGTTTTTGATATATTCTAACCTAAAAGTAGTTTTTTTGCTATATTATAGGTTATATATATTATCGGTCAGTGGTCGCGCGGTTTAAAGCGCCAGTACTTGAATCGAGGGGACTTTATCGCTGTGGATTTGACTCCCGCAGCCGGTAGACCGTATATAAGCTATATTCGTAGAGAGGATTGGCACCCTCTCTGCAGGTATGGTAGGGTGGAAGAATGTTGGCTTGGATCAATGTGAGAGATTGATACCGGTTGACATTTGACTACCCCCCTAATTATTGAGGTTTTCCAGGTTTCCTTCATTCCTGCACTGAATGGTAGTTAGGGCCTACCAACGTAAGTCGTTCCTGGGCGCAAATGCGGCCTGCTTAATAATAATATGCCTCCCCTTCTCCCGCATAAGTCTTCCACTTCGGGGGTAATCCTCGTGATTAGAATGAGGGGGTAGAGATATTATTATTATTATATACGACGAAACTTAAAATTTTATCTGGAAAGCAAGGATTGCATATTAAAGTACTAGTCTTCTCCTTCAAAATCAAATTGAGTTTGCTCGAATATCTTTTTTCCTTGCCGAGATATCCATTCACTGAAATTTATTAGTTTTCCATTTTATTGATATATCGGAAAGTCACTATGGGCCCTGGAGGAAGTAATTTACAGTTTGATTAGAATGATACAGAAATGGGATGTGAGGATCCATGGAAGAGAGGGGAGAATGGTGGAACGGGGAATGTAATTTATGGGTTTGAACTGATAAGTGTCAATCTACGATATCTTAAAGAACAAAAAAGGTATCTGAGCAAACTAATTTTAGTGTTAGAAGGGAAAACTGATATTTTATGATTCAATTCTTACTATTGCAACAGAATTTTATTTTTTTTTTTTGGCAAAAATAAGCTCAAATATAGCAAATATGAGTTATTTTGCCCTTCTAGGTTAAAATATCTTAAAAACTTGACGTGATGGGATCAGATTTGGATTAGTGTTTCTGCGATATAAAAAAATCTAAATTTTGTAAACCTGTTATCACAAAATCGCAGTGAAAATTTATCTTGTTAGTACTGGTACCAACCTATCTTTTTGGTTATATTTGCTTTGAATGAGGTTAGTTTTACAGTTGGCAACATGAAGATTGCTACTATGCTAGAGTGCAATAAAAATGACTTGAGCAAATCGGTACCACTGTCTTTTAGAATATTTTTCTTATATTTGGTCATTTGTATAATTTTGTTGGTGAAATTTTGCATCACATATTTTAGAAATCAAACAAGAAATTAATTTTTTTAATTTATGTAACGATGTACTTAATAAGTTGGTTTCTTTGTTTTTAAAAACGTAGCGCTTGTTAAAAAAATATATATTATCTGAATTGAAGGGGGTGGTCGCTAAGAAATTCCCCGTGGACATGCTGGGGGACGTCCTGCAGCTGCTGAGGAGCAGCACATCTAACCAGGCGGACCAAATAGCAAAGGTAATAAGAAAATGGGCCAAAGAGCAAAGACTAAGCATATCCTAATCAAACAATGGGTATTGTATAAAGCCACCACTACTCCACCAAACAAGATAAGACGCACTACAATAACGAATCCTTATCATTTCCTGAAACTTTATCATAATTATGTTATTAGTAACTTTCTAATCTGATTCCTTGAATTTCATTCTGTGCAATAAACCTTGAAGTAGAAAGCAAATATATTTTGGAGTTAGATGGATTTTTATTTGCATAATCCTTTTATCATTTATGTTTTCTTACTAAAGGATTTTTGGATTTTAAAATTATATACTTATATCGCATATAAAATTATGGCGCGTTGTGCAAGCGTTTGCTATTTAGAGGAACTCGGAATGAAAAAAACTGTTTTTTTTTTTACTTATAATTGAGATGTGAAACGTCCTTCTTCTTCTCACCTTTGTTTTGCTGGGTTTGGGTCACAAAACAGTACAAAAATTCCGAAATATTTGCAACATAGATAAAAAAAGCATAATTAAAAAAGTTTTTGATGGTTAAAAAGATACAGGGTGTCAGAATTAAAATTTTATTTTCAGCATTAGCAAATAACTTCTTAAAACATCAAATATTTGCATACGTTTTGGAGATCGGGGGTTTTTGGGGGTGAGAAATTAAAATTTATTTCTAATTTTGACGTCACTAGTAGAGGGCACCGCTTATGACATATCGTGCTTCTTTTAAATGGCATTTTATCTGAAACATCTATACCTCGTTGAAATCGTTAGGAGTAAACGTTTTCGAAATAATCGTATTTGAAATATTCAATGCGCACTGAATGAGAACTGTTAGTTTCAGGTTAAAGTGCCTTTTTTGCTTAAAATGGGCACGTCATGATGTCAAAATTAAAAACAAATTTGAATTTTTTTTTAGTTTTATTGGGTTTTTGCCACACATCTCTATGGAAGCAGATAAACAAATTTTAAACTGTCAAACTTGACATACAATTAATATTTTTACTATTTTGAAAACGAAAACAGAGATTTTCGAAACGTCAAAAATACGGAAGTGCGCGATAGTGCTGTGATTTTTGTTATTTTTTACTTATCTATCTAGATTTTTTGGTTAGACAAACTTGAACTCAAAAATAACCCTTGACTGATCCGTTTGGCGCAAGGGCTTATTTAAGTAATCTTTATTTTTCAGAAGTGTGACAAAACCCAATATAACTAAAGAAAAACTAAAATTATGCCACAAATAAATAGCTTCAGACAAATTTGAATTTTTCGCACCCAAAAACCCCCAAAATATATGTTGACATCTTGTATCTTCTTAACCATTTTTTTTTTTTATTTTAGTTAGTTTTTACTACGCATTATTTTGTCTGTTGTTGCTATGTTGTACTACTTCAATGTTTCATTGTTTTTGTGATGCCGTACATCTTCAGAAATCCAGGAAAAAGATATTTTTGAAACAATTTAATTATTCTTGAAAAGTCATGAATTTAATAGCTGCATATTCTAATAAAATGGTTGCGAACGAAAATATTTTATCTTAATCTTCGTCCTTTAATTGCTACGAAAAAATAAAACTGATTTCTTGAAGATGCGATGAAATACCAATAGAAATCGTTCAAGATATCTGACAAAGATCGGAATTTGTAAGCACAACTATTCTAGATTAAGTTCTTGTAAAAGGATGTGGTACTTATCGAAAAAAATGTATCAGATAAAAGCGACGATAAAGAGGATGCTGTCATTATGGGTTTTGCTACTGTCCGAGATAAATAATACATATTTTTAGATCATTATTTATGACGTTTTTCTTATTGTATACCTATTTCTGATAAAGGAGATAAGTGATACGGTTTTCCCAAATTGTTATCTAACTTGGACCTTATCTAGAATATATTTATTGAAATCCTATGCAAATTTTATTCAATAAGTGTCGTATTTAAGTATTTTTCCTGTTACGACTGATAAATTCCGTTACGGATAAAAATAAGGCTAGACTTCTAGGCAATATCGATGCTCGTATATTCACGCTGTAATAGGCAATGAGTGAACCATGAGATCACTTATTAACATGTCATTAATATTAATCAATAATTTGTTTTCCAAGCTGTAAAATTTGTACGTAAGTCAAAATCGGAAGTTATTTATTTCGGTTCTACAGCGTGACCCATTTCAAATGAAAACGGGCCTGTAAAAATGGTTTATAATCCGATTTATTTCAGTCTTTTTCTAAAAGATGGAGCAGTAAAAACTCCATTCAAATTTGTTATCATTTTTGCAAGACCTACTTTGAATTTATTTTCAGTCAAATTTTACAAAACCATTTTAAGGGATGCTGAATCGAGTGGCGTAGTTAGATTTGCAGGAAAAAAATCGCCAAACAGTTTCCGTAAAATTTGACAGTGATAAAAATTCAAAGTAGGCCTTGAAAATATAAAACACCAACAAACAAATTTTAATATTTTGCGCCAGAATAGTTTTACTATTCCATCCTTTAAACAAAACCAAATAAATTGTATACTATTTTTTCCGTGTCCATTTGAAATGGGCCACACTGTATATTATACAGGGCGATTTACAAAAGTTGCCAAAAATTAAAACTACTCTTCCTTATAAGTTTTTATCTGACGTTTCATAATAAAGATACAGGGTGTTAAATTTACAACTCAAAATCATGAAAATTTAATGATTACTTTTTTTTCAGAATAAAGGAACAATTAAAAAAAAATGTTTGTAGTCATTTAAATCAGTGTTTCTCAACTAGTTTCTATGTTGTAAGTTTAACGCCTTTATCTTTTCAACAAAGCATCCTAGATAAAAACTATATGAAAGATTAAAATTTACCAAAACATATGAGGTTTCATTTTTGGTCCCTTATAAAATTGCTGTGTAATTTTCAGTTACTTTAAGAATGAATGTCTTGTGAGTTGGCAACTTTATTGCATTTATTTTAATGCACAAACGGATCACTGTCGATAATGTATTCAAAACATGTTTAGAAAATAATCAGTATATTAGGCATTATCGCTACATTTAAATATGTATATAAAGGTGTTATCATCGCCCAGTTTTACAATGTATCAGCAATTGAAATATTTATAAGGATTATCTAATGGCGATATTTTCGATAACGAATATAATAGTAATTTTAATCGTATGTGTTTCTGGGAACTGATATTTTATTTTTAAAATTGACGATTCTCTTGATATAGGAACTGTTAAGGATTTGTATTGGTACGTAGGGGTGGAAACCAGACAAAAGAAGTTAATAATAAATAATTTAATATTTTCCTAGTAATAAATACATTTTAACTAAGACAAACACACAATCTCATTCACGCAAAGTTTACAGTATATAAATACATTCACGATTATACTTTTTATTCTGTTTGTTAATCTCGCCGGGCATTTATCTTAACTGCATAATAAATCATCCATTTATTTATTTAAAACTAACACGAAAATATCTATCGGACTAGAAATTTCATTCCAGAAAATTGAACTCTACAAAATTAAAAAAATATAATCAGGGTTCTTTCGCAATTTACTTGAACATGAAATTTCAACGGCAGCACATGCCGAATTTACTTTAACGCATTATTCGATTGCAGATTAAAAGTAATAGTTATTTTAACGACCACAAATTTGGCACATACCTACTAATAAACAAATGAGAATAAGACTTAATATTAAAACTTTAAGATACCATACAATTTTTAACCTGCCTCATCACTACGGATACAAAATAATATAATACAGGACATTTAGACAAGGAAACATGCAATTTTTCCGCCTGTAGCCAATGTGGCTTACGATTCGCAAGTATTATTCTACTTCATTACAATCTAGGTGGATTCCTAGTGGTGCCAGAGCCGGAAATTTAAATATTGAGCGCCGGCAACACTGGATTTCATATGAACGGTTCACGGGACATTAAACTAGGACGATGTAGACGATTAGACTCTAGGCTTTTCCAAAACTGGTAACTCTATACTAACTAAAGGAACCTTTAAATGTGGATCACAAATTAATGGAAGATGATGAACTTTAAATGATGTGACGTGGTAAGTTGACCGTACGATACTTTAAATAATAATAAATCTTTGGTAACCACCATTTCGTGTCCGTCCCTCGTTTCAACAGAGTTCTGCACGTTCTCTACCTGTTGAGATTCATTTGGTCAAAACCGCGCAACCTTACCACGATGTTAAACTGTACCTTGGACACACACACGAGCGTTACCTAACCGGTTCATATGAACTACCGGATTGAAATACAGTCTGTTCAGATTAACAAACAGAAGAGATATTGGTAATTTGTTATCCTATCTAACTAAGCGCCCGTCCCGGGCGCATTTCGAATACTTTAATGGTGTTCCCTGATGTCGGTATGTATAGGTACCAACCAGTCTTTGGTGCTACTCAGAAGGAGTACGGGTACTCCGACAAGTACGCAGTAAGTGAAGTGGGTAGTTCCAGTTGAGTATGGGGAGGCGGCAGCATGGCCAGCTTGGGCATCACGGATTTTTCCAGCGCCCGATGGATGGTGATCCTGGAGAAGTGCTTGAGACTCGGCGGTGCCGGCATCTTCCTGAGGGGCTTCCGCAGTAGGATCGAAGAGTACCACTTGCCATTCGGATCTACCCACACTTGAGCATTTTCTTTGTACAGCTTACTCTCCTTCATGTAGTGCTGCACCAGATCGATGATGGCGGAGAACAGGGGCATGGCGGACTGGAGGTGGGGCTGGGCGTCCAGCCTGAAGAACCCGTTCGCGTAGAAGATCCTCACCGAGGTGGGACCGCGCTCCGTCTGCACACTCAACGAAAACAGAAACCTGGCGTCCGAGGAGTCCCGCACTAAGAACGTACCCACGGCGGTGTCCTTCAACAGTTCATGCCCATCCTGGTAGGTGATGCCCTCGTAGTACCAGCCGGATTGGCGCAGAACCTGTACGGTGTCCGACAGGATCTTTAGGTCGGACATGGTCTTGCCGTCCAGAAAGGAGGGGCTGGACTGCAGCGGCGAGGCGAAGGGGGGCAGGATGAAGGTCAGCGGCATGCTGGGGGACACCTGCGGCGAGGGGTAGGCGTTCGTCGGAGGCGTCAGCGCCGCCACCAGTCCGCCGCCGCTGAGTACGTGCAGGGACCTTCGTACCCTGCAGCATGCTTGGAACGGAGAGCAGCACTGGAACTGGTGCTTGCAGTTGGGACATACCGTGTTACAGCCTAACATTGCAGGCGTATGCCATGCCCAGTTTAAAAATTCAGTCTGCAACAAAAAGAGGATGTTATTATTACATGCTTTACAAACGGGTTCTGCTTTTAAAATAAAATAAAAATACAATCACAACACAGTGGCGGTTCGTGCTATTTAATAATAGGTAAAACGCTATAACAAATAAATGATACAATACGATTAACTTTTTTTAGATATTAAAATAAGTATATAACAAGAACCCATTTACTTTTTAAACATAAGGTTTATTTTAATAACCTAAAATGGTTATAAAGAGTTCATTTAATAGTCCTTTTTCATTTTAAAATGTTGCCAAATTTGTAATTCTGTAACTGTAACTCTTTTTAGCCAAGAAACACTTGTATTGATAACTTCCAATAAGACACGGCAATGCAGCTCTCGACCTCCGCGGCGCCCGCTAATTCTGACCAGCTATACGCGTCCCCGTTGTCATAAGAACCGCCGTAAATAAGGCCGAAGAACTGCAACGGATTTTGACTTATGCCGTTGATTTACGTTTTATAATTATTATCCTTCTTTTCGAATCTACTGATTTTGATAAATTATGCGATAAACATAAACAATGTATTTCTATCTAAAATACAAATAGAGGACGTTTTTAATATTGAAATGTTAATTACAAAATTTATAATAGATTAAAAATAATTACATTATATACAACCGGTAATTTTAGGCTTATTGGTGCGTGAGCTGACGAGCCGCTACTGTCACAACATCTGCTGTAAACCTGAACGTGTCTTTTTATTTCAATAAACTAATTAATGTTGAAGTGGAATGTGTCTACACAAAAACTATAATCACGTTAGAAATTCCCGTCAATTAATATTGTTTGGAAAACAGTTGCTATACTTGTTTATATATTTTTAACATTTCCAGCTGTGGAAAAAATTTAATGATTTTCCTACAATTTCTATCATTGAACTAATGTATGCCCTTTGTTGCTAAATATCTAGGTATTTATGCATTTTAAGGATTTCTTCTTCTTATGGCTTCCTTTTTGAATAGAATTCATAGTGATCTAATTAATAATATATATTTGCCTGAAAAAAGTTATATTTAAAAGTTGTAGAGCTGTAATGAATCCCTATAATTAGTTATAAGCACAGGCGCGTGCAGTAATTGAAGGGTACAAAAAGCAATAAAATTTAATTTTTAATGGAACGACTCTTTTGTGATTTCTAAAATATGATGTTCCTATTCTTAACCGTTTTCGAGTATTGAACATTGAAAATCAATAAATTATTAATTGATTACAGTTACAGATATGTCATATTTTTGAAATCAGAAAAAAAACAATAATTCAAAAATTTAACAGTAAAAAATATATTATTGCCTCTTGCAGGTGGCTTAAATATAATGGATAACACTGCACAATACGCTCGTAGCAGAATTTACTATTATATTATTATCCCAACTTGTAATACCTCAAATTTTAAACCTCTTCTTCTCGGATGATGCCGAATATAACATTAAACCTTATAATAATTTTAAAGCAGCGATATTTATGTCCAAAACTGAATTTAAATGAAAATTATTATCTTTTTCATTTCATTATGCTTTCATACCTTTGCAACATGTGTATATTTTGTGCAAGCATATTTTATAACGTCACACGTCTGATTTTTTACGTACCATATTTGTTCTTAACGTAACTTAATCAGTCTTCCACTAAATAAAAAGTCTACGGAGTATTTTCGACGTTATTATCAACTAAAGCTTTCCCTCGGAATTTTCACTTTAAACAGTTCTGATTCTGAAGCTCAAGTTATCGACCGTATCATTTTTGAGGACTAGAAGTCTGAACACCGCCGACACCAACAGTTCTCAGCGAAACGGACGGTTTGTGTGGAAGAGGCAGAACAATTCCCTAGCTTTGGATACTACTCCAAATCAAGGTAACGACATTTTTTATCTGGCAATACTACAAACACTATTTTCATTATCTATTAATAATAATTTACAACGATCTATTGTTATAAAAAAACAACAGGCCGATAATTCATGAAGCGTATTGCGTCAGATAAACTTCTGGGAATATTACAAAATAATCGTGTCGGTGTAGAGGGGCCACGCCAGGTACATACACGGTTCAGGTCTAAATTTGGAGAGGAACTTCGATATCTGCTATAAAATGAACGTCGGAGTTGTCGAACAAGAGTTTGATAACGAAACATATTTTTAAGTCTGACCCGCAACACTCAAATGTCCTACAATCTTTTTAAAACATTAGATAAAAAAATAACTCGTATAAGGCAGGAAAATCAGTGTCAACTCTGCTTGTTTGCGGTAATATCTAATAATAATAACAAACTGTGCCATGACTTCAAATCTGAAATATCAAAGAAAGCCATGGAAATTCAGTTTAAGGCGTCAGTACTTGAATCGATGTGGGTTCGTGCCCCACAGCCGGTAGTAGACCGTATATCAGCTATATTCGTGGAGAGGATTGGCACCCTCTCTGCGGGCATAGTAGAATGGAATAATGTTAGCTTGGGTCAATGCGAGAGCTTGAGATATCGGTCGACATTTGACTACCCCCTAATTAATGAGGTTTTTCAAGTTTCCTGGGCGGCCTGCTTGATAATAATATGCCGCCCCTTCTCTCCTACTTCTGGGCTAATCCCCGTGATTAAAATGAGGGGTTGATATTATTCCGAACAATTGATATTTTTAACAAAAATATCTACAAGATACCGAATGCCTTAATAACACTATATGCTCTAGGCGAAATTCAGAAATTCTGCAATCTCAAAAAAACGTCGACCCGCGAACCCACGGGTCGCGTACCTGAAAATATGCGCCCACCTCTGGGTGCAATTAACCTTTCCTCGGTGTTCGCGACCTGCTACGCGCACACAAAAAATCTACAGGCGAGCCACTGTGTCTTCCTCGAACGGCTCGCAATCACACTTCCAGGAACCGGCCTCGACAGGCGGATCTTTGCAGCGTCCTTTTTCTTTCGCCCGCTTGGCGAGGAGGGGACGGCCGCCACGCCGACCGCCGTACACCTGCAGGTCGGGTTCTAGGAATACCGGGAAGTTTGAAATTCGAAAGGCAGGTACTCTAACCGGCCTGGGATGGCGAGTCGCCCAGGCAGTGCCGGGGAAAAGGGGTGGAATCGGTTGCGGCACAAAATTCTAGAGTGCTACCCGCTTACGAACAATCGAAAGTTGTCTTGCCTACTTGGTTAAAAGTTACGGTACTTCAATTCGAAGTATATGGCAAAAATCATCGAATAAGTGTATAAGATTAATATGTACTGTACATTGTACTGTTAATATACACCCGAGAGATTTTCCGCACTTTCCCGGACACCCTGTATATTTAAGCAAGCTACCGAGTCTCGTAAGTGTGCAGAAAAACAAACAAACAAGCACAGACCCTGGCAGTTCGCTTTATTAACAGCAATAAAATTCAATATACATAAATATGATTTATATACCGTATTTCATCTGTTCCAAGAAGTTTAATACCATTTTAACGTTTTATGGGAGGCTTTGAAGCGCCGACCAGGCCGTCTTTTCAGTTTTATTTAACATCAAGGCAAGGCTGGTTTCGAAGTTGAGTGTAATTGCGATTCTGAAAGGGGCGTGGCAATATACAAAAAAATCTATTCTGTCAAAGTATATTTAATATTTATTAATAAAAACGTAAACAAACAATGCTTTTTATAATTCGGAATTATTGTATTATGTGTATGTAATATATTTACCATTCTATACTGGCTTAATCCGAGCAGTAACGTGAAATTATTTGAGGATTTCAGATATGGAACCACGGATATGTTGCTCAATCGCACTATCGACGCTCTTCCGCATTTGGAAAACAATAACAGGATGTCTAATCGCAGATGTTTATATATAAATATTCATTGACAACAAAACTACTAAAATAGAGACGTGGGATAAGCGATTCTTTCATAATCTAGTTCATTCCTAGCTTACGAAATTAATATTTCCCTTTCAAACTTCCAATTAAAGGTGACATTCTTGAAACTAACAACTGTTCCAATCGTGGGAATATCAGAATCAACTGAAAGCAATTCTATCATGCCAGACAAAAAATATCTGCTGTGCTTGAAAGACTGCTTGTATCTAGGCGGTTTATACAATCGTTTTCTATATAAAACTCTCTCTAGCATGGAATTCTTGGTACTTAGACCGGGAGATGGTTCTTGAAAACTTGCATAAGACAGTCGTTTAATATCTAGCACAGCGCAACTTTTAAACTTACTTTCTCTTCTACAGGGTTAATGCAACAAAGAGAAGCAGTAGATTTTTTACTCGGCGCACTGAATATTTCAAACAGGACTATTTTGAAAACGGTTCTAAGTTGCATGAATTTCGGGACACCCTGTATCTTTACCGTTTACTTTCGATAAATACGAATCACCACTCAGTGTGCTTTAACAACAATGAAATTCTTTCACGGCATTCCACCGTTTTTAATTTACTAATATTATTGATACAGTCACAATTGTTTTTATTTCTTCGAAGCCTACTGTCAACCGAACCACGTGTGATTTACTTGTAATTTTACGTTAAGGCTGGCGTTTCAACGACAAATAATCATATCTAAAGGTCCTTATTAGTAGTACTAAAATATAATGCTGAAATTGAATCATTCCCTTTAACTTTTGAATGGAAAATGTGCTAGAGCGCATGAAAAACCGTGAATTTGTACTTTATCACTGTGTTATATGTATACACAGAAAAATACTTGATAATTTACATAAATTCAAGTGTTACTAGTTTTCTAAAAGTAGAAAACTTGTATAATTTTGACATAGTGAAGAGATATTTTTTCTAACTTACTCAGATTTTTTTTTAGACTGTCAAGAAACAGCTATGAAATTCGTTAAAAATTTGCATATAAGCGGCGCCCTTAAATAATTTTTTTAAATATCTCGCGGAATAAGCGAGAGACCTTGACATTTTTGACGGTCAGACGCATATATTATACAAGATTCTAACCAGGACTTTAATGATGTAATCAGGAATTATCTGTATTTGACATATGCAGTGATCTGTTCGCTGAATTTTTGGCCTTTCCCAAGTCCTGCTCGTTTTTAAAGCGGACTACATCCTACACCGGTTTTCAACACGTGTGTTTCATAGACTTTTAGGCAAATATGCATCTGCTGTTGGATGACATCACGTCTACAGATGTATCTATAACAATTTCTTGTTAAAATTAAACACGAGTTTATTTATTCAAGATAACAACAGGTATCGGACTGGTATCATTGCCACTTACTAAATAATACTAGTTGTAGCTCCCACACAACTTCAGCCAGACACTGCGGCTAAGGTTACTCATGAAAATATGTTACTAGATTATAATGCTCTGGTAAATATACAGACAAACTATTATTTGTTTACATTGTATTTCTATTTTCAAAGTTATTAATAGCGGAAAATTATTTCATTTTAACCGTCACAGAATATTCGTTTTCCATTACATATAAAATGTGTTTATATTTTCAACTTCGCTCTAACTATTTGAAAGTTCCATAATTGCTAATGTAACAAAATTGTGACTATTTTTATCGGGAACAATTTTGCAATGTTAACACGTTGTAACAGTTGACAACAGATATAATATAAGAGAAAAATAAAGAAAATGAAAAATTTATCAATGTAATGTAAATATTTCAACCAATTTTGGTTATGAAAACAGGCTTGCATTCAAACGTTACTGATAAAACAATTATAATTTCTAATAGCACCGTTAAAGATTCAAATTTGTCAAGCTGAAGCATTCGATTTAAATATATTATAGGTCTGGTGATGTAATATGCTTGTTCAGTGCTATATTTCCTTTTCCGTAGCCAGACTTTTTTCTGTGAATCAGTCGTTAGCAAAACGCTAAACTTCTAAGAAGAATTCCAATACCGCCGACTATAAAAAGACGCTTGGTCACAATTTCTGAAACGCGTCTTTACCTTTTAAGGAAGCCTAGTAGCTATTACTATTGTTAGAAATTTAAAAACTCACAGCGCGCCTTTTCCGAACAACAGTCACTGGTGTGGAAGACTCGATCATAAACTAATCCGAAATTTCGAACATATTATCTTTAAGCCGCGTACACAGTCAACGTTACCGTCAGCGTTTGCGTTAGCAGTAGACTGAGCGCGAGGAAAATACGTAATTTTATTGGTTCGTCTAGTCCCCACCTACAGTTAATAACCGATGGGAATTGATACTCCCCCCTTCTGCCTTTAAATCCGACAAATCAAAACGCTAAAAACAATGGACGCCTACGACACGCCCTCTAACTAACGTCAACTGCGTCTTATCTGCCGACTATTGTTGCCTTAATTTTATGACGTCGCGTCCACGTGTTGATAAAACTGCGTTCTAGATGAATGTGAAGTTAAACTTATATATAATACATTTCTAGGGAATTATATGTAGCAATTGATAAAATTTATAGATGTCGGGGCAAATATATTAATCAAATACGTGTTTCGAAAGCGACCAAGCGGGTACATGGACATTTTGAAGGCGTTTACACGTTGTTTGCTTGAATAACGGAAGTACCTATTAGACGCAACATTTGACAGCCTCGCTTGCATAACTTATTTCAGTCTGTTACTTCCTGTTCCAGCAGGTACTAAACCTGAGTTTCGTAATCTTTACAAGGCAATGTCGTTGAACTATGTACTGATGGTCATTCTGAAAGCTACTTTTGAATGTATAAAATACAATCATATAAATTATTCCCTCTAAGGTCGCGTACATACCCACTAAGGTTTTATTACGGATTGTGGAACGAATTTCCGGGAAACATTTTACGCGACTCAAAAAAAAACTGAATAAATTGATAATTACAGCAAACGTCTGCGTTTTCTATATACAACTGCTTAATTATCGTTTTAATTCTTATTTCAGTTAAAAATACATTCGATAAACGACCATTTAGTTTTAAATACCTTTACGTGGCTTATTTTTGCCATACGGACTCGTTTATTACGTAAACTGACATAATTAATAATTATGTTAATTATGAGTTCTACCTGAGAGTCTGAACTATGTGAGGAGTTAAAAAAGAGAGATGTGTAGGGAGGACAACAATGGTTACAGTAACTTTGACAAAAATAACTGTTTTACATGCGTATATTTCGGAAAATGCAACCTACATAACAAACGTTGGAAAATTAGTCATTCAGCATACTTGCCACGTGCCTGACGTTTATTATTATTTTTTTTTTCAATAAAATACATGGATTTTAAACCGGTCCGTTGGATTGCGTCAATTTTACAGTTCGCGTGAATTCATTTTTGTGGTTAACAGAATTTCCAGCGCCGATTTTCATTGGAAGTTAGTGAAGCAGGCAACACAATGTCGAAACTTCCCAGAAGCCTACGTCAGCCTTGGAAAAGTCGCAGCTTTGCGTCGTTACACATTTCGTGAGGGCATTATAATTATATTCTTCTATTTTCGCGCGACTAAATTTAGGGAATTGCTTTTTGATATGTACGTACGAAATGTTTCATTATAATTGTAAATGGGGGCATTTTAATCAGTGCCAACAATGCTATTTCGAGCAGAAAAGAATGTTAACCCATAATAGGGCCAACCCCGATCGATGGCAGTTAATACGACATCAAATATAACCATAAAATACATTAAAATTCTTTTTCTACGGCGGCTACAGCCGCTAGGATTCGGAGCGAGCGGAATACAAAGCGGCATGTGTGTGTGCAATTCAGTAATTCTGTTTTAACTTTAATGTAAACGACCCTGAATAGCGTATAAACGTTCTTGAGATTTTTTAAACGGAATTCATTATCTCAGATTTCTCGGTACGACTTTTAATACATTTTATATACCGTCATTATCTTTTAAATATATACACAGTCTTGGCTCTGCTTCCATTCGTCCATTATTCCCTTCGGTATAAATAATTTTATTGGCTATTAATTGATTACATTTACATACGCATATCTACCAGTACCGAGAAACATAAACACAACGAATAGCGTAATATTAATTTTTTTTAGCCATTAAGATCTGTGAATGGAAATTAACTTAATTAATGCTCTCTGCTAAACGGACATTTTTATTTGCGACGATAACTGTTAATTTTAAAAACACAATCGGCAACATTTAAATTAGAACTAATTTGGTATTCCATTCAGATAAAGTTTGTTTAATGTAGTGTCAGTGGGGACCGCGATGTCCTCCGACATTCAATTATTTAAAGCGTCGTCCGTACGATATTTTACAATTCTCGCATCTGCGAGCTTTCTGAAAGGAGTAGAGGATAGTTTAATGAACTTGGACAAATTTAGGTCAATATTTCGTGTACCTAAAATATCTACGTCCGTTTCATAACAGTCAAAGTTAGTCGAGCGGAACGGCTTGCGTGCTGGTAGATTTACGAGCTTTTTTAGAAAGTTTAGTTGCACGCTACTAGTCGGTTTTTTCGATGGTCCCCGTATCGAATAGTGAAATTCTTCACGGTTCAACTAACTCACCTATCTAATTCGTGGCGAGCAGCGACTTCTCAAACAACCAAACATTTTGACAATAAGAACACTTAATCCCAAAGTATAGGCACTATGGCGAACACTTAACTAAGATAAATCACTAGTCCGGTAGAAAGCACTATAGCACATGATTTTCTCCAAGAGAATGGGTGTGTAACTTTGTAGTTTTTGAGGTTATATCATAATTCTATCGATTTTATGACAACTGTACTTCCAAACGGTCGCATACCGAATGCTGGTCGACGCGCTCGTATCGCTTGTCTAGATGACGCTGTGAAAGAGACGGAAACGTTGCCTCGTTCGAACGCTAGAAAGAGAAGGCGATAGTGTAACTTTCTGGGAACGATAGAACGTGTTTTCATTTCACGTTAAGAAGGTTCCATGGTGGGGGGCACGGCTGAGTTGAGTAGTACCGGGAATCCTTCTTCTTGGAAGGCATGTATATATAGACCCAAGTTAGGCCCACTACGATACGTATGCATGTAAATCCAGTGCTTCTAAAAATGTGTCATGAATGGGACTATTTACATAATTGAACGAGGATTGATCAGAGCGGCCTGGGGGATAAAACAAACGTTACGGTGGCGGAGAACAGGCGTTGAACCGCGCTGAAACAAACTAGAAACAGACGGCCATCTGCGTTCAGTGGAATGGAAGTATTATTTTATTTTGTAGAGCGCGTTCTTTTGTGTTCGACTTCTCGGAAAACATATTGTCGGATAAATTAACATTTAATGCGATTAGATACTCTTCCACGATCCACGATTAATACTGTTCGAAATAATAAGCGCTAAATCAGCCTGCGAAATATTTTTTACGATTAAAAATAAGGGTATTAGACACGTCTATAATAAAACCGATTTTTATTATTTTTTCTGAACTGCTGACAAATGCATTTGTAATGAAATTTACTTTCAACTTTTAAAGACCGCTTTTCATTTATGCAATTCTTATTGCATGCGCATTAAAGTTAAAATTAATATTGCACGAATATAGTCTGCTCTAATTTGATTGCATTGCACATGAAATTCTGGTTCCTTTTCTGGTAATATTCAGTTTTGCCATCCTACACAAAAGGAACTAACAGCGAGGAATTAAGTAAAAAGTGAATTAACCTCAATTAACCATAATAATTTTCTTTTTTATTTCATCCATTTAAACTCTAGGTTGATGAAACTTCACACCACAGTACACAACCCCTGTATGTTTTGACGGGTTTGCAGCAGACCAGCAGATCGAAATCATTGTCATTTTACTAATTTGGCAATGGGCAATATATTGCATAAATGTAAAACAAATGACACCTTACAATATTGCATGAAATATTTTGCTGCAATATAGTTTTCATTGCATTGCATGCTCCATTGCCTAAATGTAAAGCGGCCTTAACACTCACCAATATAGAAATCTAATGAAATTTCTACTCCGAATTTTCAGTACTTGAAAAATTATAATTTAAAGATTTGCCCTTATTATTGCAATATATTATACCGACTCTTTCCGTACAAATTTAAAAGTATCAAAGTTCTTAATACCTATTTTGCATTAAAAAAAAAACGCCAGGCGAATAAATAACAAAAAAAATTCTTCACAGAACTTTCCAAGTCAGTAAATAATTCCAGATTATTAATTAGATAGTTTAAAACAACTACTTATTATTTATTTGTTTAAGGGAAATTGTAATACCAAGGTTATTTGTTATTTAAGCTTAAATTATAAAAGATCCTGTCATAAATTGCCTTTCTCGGAAAATATACCTACCTGAAATACAAAACCGCTGGCTTACTTACATATTTACTATTTCTACAGATCAATAGTGTCCTGCTTTCCAAGACTTGGATGATTGCTTTGTTAGCCGAAGAAACCATTTCTCTTTTATCGAGAAAGATGAATTAACTATAAAAACTAGAAGGTTTGCGTTCATCAGAAATTCAGAAGGCCAGCTTTGCGCTGCACAAAGGTTTCAATCAAACCAGTGGCGGCTCGTCGACTTAATAATAAGTGAAGCGGTGAATTTGTTATTTTATATTTTCAATACCGAAATATAAATTCCAATATTTATATTAAATCGAAAATAGTTTTAAAAGGTACGCACTTACGAACATACAACCGGTAATTTTGAGTCAAGCGCTTTTAAAATAAGATCTGCCGTTTGTTTTCCTCCCCAGGACATGAATTATTACGAGAATCCTTTCTTTTTATCGCAACTGTATCCCTTGTTTTCAAATGATAGCGCATCATAATTCGTAATAAGGAAATATTTCATGCGTCAATTTCACTTCATCGTATCACCGGGAGCGGAAACTTTTATGATTTGTCGTATTGCCGGAAAATCGAGGGCAGGGCAATAATAGGAAAAATATTTCAGACTGTGTACACAACATACCGAGTGGAAAATTACGGAGTCGTCCAAACAATCTGCATTGGACTGCTTGTTGTGTATTAGGTTTTGGCAACTTTTTAAAATTACATCTATTTTTTTAGTTTGAAAGTAGCTTTTATTCAGCTATCAATTTTGAACAAGTAAGGTGTTGCTATATAGGTATGTAGTGTAGTGAAAAATAAATATAAAAGCCATATTTAGCTATAAAAAAAGATCTAGTAAGCTTGGAAAATGTTTGTGTATCAACTACATTTGTTCACAGAGAAAAAACGGAATTTTGATTAGTGTGAAAATACTGCACTTGATTTATATTGGTAAAATGCAAATCATGAGAAAAATGGATTTTTATAGGTAGATATATAGGTAGGTACTTACCGATACAATTTGCAATAATCCAGATTCCTTTAATTTATTCTCCACAGATTCCACTACGCTTTTCAGTACAGGATGGGCAAATTTCGATGTTTTTACAGGCTTGTTAGCTATAGGAAATAGAAAAAAATGACCCCTGTACCCTCGATCTCTTTTTTTTGAGAGAAAATTAATGGTCAAAACTAAGAAATATAAAAAAAATTTCAAAGTTTCCTCTTTTCGATACATAAAAATAAATAAAAAAATAATGAATGAATGAATAATGATAAAAATAAAAATAATGAAAACGTTCTTCAGACATTTTTCTGAGTAGAGTCCAGTGGCATGCATATATTTTTTTAATTCATTAATTTTTGAGTTATATTCTAAAGTTGTGTTTTTTAAATACAATTCATATTGTTGAATGTGTTATTTTTTCTCTTTCCATTAATATGAAATATGTAGGGTTACATATGATTAGAACTATTATAATTTGGAAGTAATTGGTTACTCGTAATTTTTTTTATTCGGGAAATCGGTCGATTCAAAGAACCTTATTCATGTCGATAGTGTGAAAGCAATTAGTCAAATCTCTCACCACAGAAAATTGATAGTGTGGTGAAGTTGCTTATCAGTTCCGGTGTAGAGAAAAATTCTGAAAAATGCGCTTACAAATCGCCCAAATCCCAAAAAAATCGTTGGCGATAATTTTAAGAAATGCGACAGGGTCCGGGTATATCACATCTTAAATTTGTTTATTTAAATAAATTAAATTCCCAGAATTAATTATTTGAATATTTTTTAATGTAGCAATATAAAATCTTTCTGTTTTTTTTTTATCGGAATAAATTCCCAGAATTATTTAAAATAATTTTGAATGTAGCAATGTAAATTCTTTCGGTTTTTTTATCGGAACGGTTTTGGTTATGATGAAGTATTTTTGGAAACGGCAAATTTAAATTATTTTAAAATTCTTGAAAACACGAAAAGTGATAGTATGCTGTTTAAAAAAGAAAAGAACCGTGATGCGATAGTATCAGACTTAATAAGACTAGTTCTTAATATTGTAGGAACTGGTAAATCACTTTTTAAATTTGTATACTACATGCTAGTAGAAATGAAAAGTATTGTGAAAATCAGGTACCTACCCTTACAAACACTGCCCCTTTTGAAAATAGTTCGTTGTATAAAACTATGGCAGAATACCAAATTACAAAAAGAACCGATGACTTACCGCTGTTTCTAAAAAAAGCAAATTTTGTTCATCCTTTACAGGGTTGAAATTACTTTAACAAAAATAATTATTTTTTTTCTTTCTTCAGTAGACACCATTTTTTTACACTCAGAAAGTACATGCATAGTAATGATATGAAAAATCATTCAGTAATGCCTGAAAACTCACTTATTTGCAGTAAAAAAGGTATTTGTTAGCAGTGCTATGAAAACCTAGCGACATTAAGGGGGCCGTATTCTTGAAATATTTAAGAACTGAATAATATAGAGCTTAGCAAATAACATGAATGTTATCTCATGCCACCTGTGAATGTTCAAAGGTACAGAAATCTTTCAAAATACGTATTTTTTTAAAATGTAATTGTAGATGTAAATATTGTTATAACATTAACTTACACAGTGCTGCATATAAGATTGCTCATTTTTGTTTATAAGAACGTGTGTCTTACATACGCTTTTTAAAAGTCATTTTATTTGAGGAGAATTTAAATAGTAAAAGTAGATGAACAAAACATCAAGAATATTATTTTTGATATTATTTACCGTAAAAAAAACATGACAAATTTTATCGACGTAATAAAAAGTTTTCAAATCTTTCGGCCATAATATTCAGATTATAACCTGAATATACAACAGCAGATTGATTGCCTTTAAAAAATATGGGGGTTTGGGGACCATGAGGGAAAGAACTAACGTTGAAATGTGTTAACTAAAAAAATCAGGCTTGTCCTAAGTGCAAACACAAATAACGATGAGCTTTATGAGTTTAAAAACTTCGCGATAAATCGGTATATACATAATATGTAAATACATATTCCAGTTATTCGTTTATCAATTTATAAAAATATACACATATTAAAATAAATCAATTAACTGCTTACTTAATTCATGTTGACGATAAAACTTCAATGATGATGAAATAGTTGGCGCCTGTAGCAGTTGTAAAGAAACTGGCTAATCGACCGTCTTCGTAAGAACTTTGTACGACTGGAAAACGCCCTGTAGGTCGAAAAAGGTAAGAGATAGACGTCCGATTTTTGCCATTGTTATTTTCTCGCAGAAAGAGCCCAGGATTCGTCAATCAGATATGCTGTCTCTATTAAGTACATTATTTTTTCGAATACTATCATCCCCTAAATTTTCTGCGTAGATTTTCCGGACACCCTGTATTATGACATTTTTTCCTGGGGTCTTGAAAGATGGATACGCAATAGCTGGAGAAATATTTCATAAACAGCAGAAGTCGATTAGACACTTCCATACATTGCTTGAACAAATGACATCAATCATTTGAGGGCAATGGATTGCAATATTTAGAAAAATAGTTACAATGAACTATCAATTGGTAAATCAGTTAATTATTTGACGGTATTACTAGCAAATGATCACATAGATATATTTTTAATAGCACTGACTATTGAATTCCTTAGATAAGATATTTTTTCAGTGATATTGGTTGTAGGTACTTGTTTAAACAATAATTCGGAATGTTTATTTAATGAGTACAAGTATATTAAAAAAAAATTGTTCAATATTGTTTCATTTTATATAATGAGAAGCGATAGTATTAGAAAAAAAATCCTTTTAACAAGAAAAACAGATGTACAGAAATGCTAAAGGCTAATACAACGATCTAATTTTCAAATTTCTGTATTGAATTAAAATCATATATTTTTCTCGACTAGTTTCTACCTTACATTACAAATATTTACCTCATAAGTAGACACTACATATTTATTTTTATCGTATTGTATTTCCAATGTATAAAATTTGTAATCTTATTTAAAAAATCTTACTGTCATGACCAATATTTCTAAATATTGTGACATTTTACAATTAATCTGTTTCGCATACTTTACGAGAACAAAATAAAAAAAATTCCATGGATGTACCGGGTAATTGTGATAAAGATAATGCTGCAGACTTTCTGGAAAAAGTTAAGAAATCATTTTATATAAAACGCAAAATCACTCACGGTCAGAAACATTCTAAGAAAATCCACTATCAGTTCATTATTAGACAAAATATGAAACGTAGACTGTGATAATTTGCTTCTTTACTGTCCTAACAAAAAATAATGCTTGTCAACAGATAAGTTTGCGATACCACCAAAATAAAATTAGCATTGTTTTTGAAACGGTTTTCTGCTAATGTTAAACTTAGCATGCTTTCCTTAGAATGTTCTTCTGCTTGTTAATTTTCAATCTAATTGGAAAAATCGACGTCAAAAGTCGATTAGAGCCTTATTTTCTTCTATTATTTTTTGTGTGTGTATTTTTAGACCTGGACCTACTAAAATTTAATTTAACTATTCCTTGTGGGACATTTTTATCTGGAAGAGTAAGCTTTGTAGCTTTTGATACAATTGTTGACAGCTGTCAAAATGTTCTGTTGGAGGAAACTTTTTAAAATATTTTTTACGTTATCACAATTTGGATCTAAATAAAAATAAAATTAGTAGAAGCGTACACTTTTTAAATTCCAACTTTGGCTTAAATCTTAATATTTTGAAGTGTAAATGGAAGGAGTTAATTTGATCTCCACCTTCATATATTCCTATGAGGAAGCAATATCTAAAACCTAAAACTAAGGACTGTCTCTAAAACATCAGAATGGAAATAAAACAGTAGAAAGTACATTTTTGCAGTCGCTGGTCTTTCTCAAAACGGTCAAAAGTTTGAGGGCCGCCATACTCGATCCCTGCGGAACACAATTTCTCCTCAGTTCGCAGAAGGAAGGATACGCTCAATTTTCGCGTTGGTTGCGTGAAGAAACCTTCCACGGCTAACCCCGATTCGGTCAATTATTTTCCGTGACCGCTTATTTTTAGAAAGTGAAACCTTATCTACACCGGACAGCAACTAGCGGCTAATATTAATTGGCATTCCGGGAAATATAAAATTCGGCGCGGGTATCTGATCTGAATTTACATTTCACCGATCATATCTACTCTTACCGAGAATCAGATTTTCATCGGCCGACATCAACTCGGTCGCGAACTCGACAGGACGTATAACAAAGAAGAGTTGGTAGTTCGAAAGTAACGGGGATGGTCTGTAGACAGGGGCGTAGTTGTGAGGGGGATAAACGTAGTATCAAAACTTCAAAAATCCTACAAGACAACCCGAAAAGAGAAAATCCAGTGCATCAGCTCTTGATAAATGTGAAATATTTGCAATGGCCAGATTATATGACGAAAATGAACCGGAAGGATTTCAAAAGAAATTATATTCCATATTGGCGTTTGAATTAGCTTGGCGCAGAGGAGGAGAAACTTACTGCAAAACCACTTATTTATCTGAATTTTTTTCTCTGTGTACGAAAAATTTGAAAGTTTGTTACGAGTATTTTAAAAAATATTCAATGTAATCAAACACGTAATTATTTTTTATTTATTAATTTACACAAATTCAACAGGACAGAATCCCAGTTACAGAGTCGGGAAACACAAAAAAACAACACAAACGAAATTAAATATGAGACAAACTAACCTAACAAATAAAAGCACGTTTGACATCTCTAATTGAACAATGAAAAATATCGAGTTTATCCTGGATTAAGTTGTAATTATTACACATACTGTTAATGGGTGAATATTTTAATACATTTGTAGGAAACTTTTTAACTTCAAATGTAACATGGACACGAGTTGATGTGTAGGGAATTCGAAAGTTAATCATTTGTAAGATATTAGGACAGTTCACTTTATTATTTATTAATTTATATAAAAACAGAACCTCGTGCATATTTCTACGATTTTGAAGTGAATTATAAGAAAACCGATGGACCAAGTAATTGTGATCAATCCCAATCGGTGGATACACTCCGTCTAATTGATAGCACAAATATTTTAAAAACTTTCTTTGGGTGTTTTCTAAGGAGTTTATGTGAGAGGTGTAATATGGAGACCACACTGCGCTTGCGCATTCCAATTTACTTCTGACAAATGTATTATACAAACTTTGCAAAGTACAGGGATTACGAAAATCCCTGGAGTTTCTAAGGATGAAACCGAGTGACTTAAAAGCAGAAGCAGTAATACTGTTGATATGTGGGATGAAACTTAATTTACTGTCAAACTGAACACCTAGGCCTTTGAAACCGTTGGCACGTTCCAAAATATTGTTGTTCCGCATATATCCGCAATGTTCCTGCTCATGCTTACGCGTATAAGTAACAATATTACATTTTCCGATATTTATGGATAAGTCGTTGCTATAAAACCACGTAGATACTTTATTCAAATCTGACTGCAATCCTTGACAATTGCTAATAAAATCAATTCTGTTGTATAATTTCAAATCATCAGCGTATAACAAGCTATGGCATTGGAGATCGAAAACCAGATTATTTATAAATAAAATAAAAAGTAGTGGCCGCAGAACTGAACCTTGTGGGACACCAGATGTAAGTGTAAATTGATACGATTTAAAACCTTGGTAATAAACAAATTGTGATCTACTATGTAAATATGGCTCAAAAAATATTACAAGTGATGGAGGTAATTCGAAACTTTCCAATTTGCTCAACAAAATGGCATGATCCATTATGTATTGTTTACTCGAGTATTTTGCAATATTAATTCTGATTTCTTAGCAAAATTCTGTTTCTTAAATTATTAGAAAAATTAAACAAGTTTAATAATCAAGTAAGTATGAAGTTTCTTTGGGATTCTAATAACATGTTTCCACTGAAAACCAGCAATAATGTTCTAAGAGTTGTAAAACTTGTTAAATAAAAAGTAAACATTACAACGCTTAATTATTTAAACATTTTAATTTTTTATTAGATATTTACTGCTTCATCAGCGTTTGAAACTGGTAATTAACATTCTTTGTTTTGATTAAAATTTCGTATATCAGTTCTTTAAGTTTAGATAAAATTGAACACATTTAACATTTCTATGGAACTGGAAATAAATATAGTGAGATTCGGCCCCCCTGCATTCCCTTAAGTACACCACTGATTCGATATCTTTCATAATTATTCGCCCAAGCTAGACACCTCGTGAAAGATAAATTATATGTGTAAATCGAGCAATCAGGCATCCTTTAATGATGTTCTCTTGTATACGTCCATAAAAAATTCGTTTCGAAAGATACAAATATCTCACAATTAATGAGAAATGATCTATCTTCGTGAGGCATCTTCGAAGTGGGCAGAGTTATATTTAGAAATAAAGCCTACGCGAACTGCAGGAGCCTTAAGATCTAAAGAAAATGGAGACAAACGTCTTTTCATAAACAATCTATTTTTGATGTACTATCGTTTGCAATAATAATGACACTACTACAATCAGTTTTTAAACAACTGGAAGTTCTGAGTAGATATTTAATTGGATCTTTGTTGATAAATGGAACAACTAAGTACTAATGTTGAATGTTGAAAGTAGATTTCATTACGCCAGCAGTTCGAAATAAATAGCTAAATTCGTTTTAAAGTGTCATTAATATTGAAAACGATTGTACCTATGGTAAGTTCTTTTATTATGCTTAATCGGTGAATAAATAAATTATTTCAATATTATTATCTTGAACTATGAAGAATTGGTTGACTTATTGTACAGAGTGTATGACTTTTAAATAGCAAGAGTTCAAGAGTCTTTAGAGGACTTCATTTTGAGACTAAAAGTTCCTGTAAATACGGACCCTAAAACGTTTCGTTTCTGAGATATAGCACTGAATAATATAGAGCTTAGCAAACAACAGGAATGATAGCACACACCAACTACGAAGGTACTTAAGTAAAACGAATATATAACGACACAAAGTGGTTTAACCAACGAATTTTTAGGTATAGAAATCTTTCAAAATAGTATAGTAGTATACTATACACATAACGTCAAAAGTATTGAACTCCCCCTCATTCTTGTTAAAGAAATCTTTTTGTCAAAAAATATGATAAAAGTATATTGTTTTCTGAATCTTTTTTTTGTGTAAAGAATATGTTCGATAAACTGAGTACTTAGAAAATAAAAACCAGCAAATGTGTGACATTTTTGACAAAATTTATTAGGTAAATCAAAAAGAAGTAACAAAGCAAGTTCTCTACTTGACTTCCAATAGCATATTGACACGTCTGTGCATTGACATAATCAAGCGGGTAACGATCTCTTGCGGAATTTTGTTCCATCCCTATTCTGCCGCCACGACTAACTCATCTGCAGTCTGAGGTGCAGACATATGGTTATGAATGGCTCTAGCAACGCACATGTTGCAATAGGATTCATGTCAGAAGAATTGGCTGGCCAATCTAATCTATTGATATGTCCTGCTTCGAGTGTCTCTTGAACCGTCTTGCGCCATGTGGTCGAGCGTTGTTGTAATGTTTTGAGTCTATAAACATAAAATTTTAACCTAATTCATTACTTAGGGGGTAGATAATGGGCGTAATAACTTGTTCGATGTAAATTTGACTTGTCATATACTGTGGTATGCAAATTAATGGGGTGCAGCGGGTGGACATTATTCCACCCCAAAACATTACGGTACCCCCTTCGGTCGCTGTTGACCACCTCCTTCTCTCCAGACTCTTTGTCGATTGTTATCAGTAATCAGTCCAATTCTGGTTTCGTCTGCAAATAAGACCCACCGCCACTGGCGTAAAAGCCAACCCCTATGCTCTCGCGCCCACTGGAGACGGGCAACACAACACCTTGGAAGTAGAGTTAGGACCCGTAATGGTCTTCTAGCACGTAAATTTGCGTTGTGGAGTCGTCTTCGAATTGTAGGTGTCGATATAACACGGCGAAACGTACCTTAAAAGTGGGCCATGAGAGCTGAAGCTGAAGATGTGCAGTGTCTACGGGCATATTGCACCAAATACCTCCCTTTCATTAGATACTCGAAGACGTCCACTACGTGGTCTGTTTTCCACTGTATCAAATTCTTCATATCTGTGTACTATTCGTACAACACATGATCTAGGAATGCCCAACATGTTCGATATCTGATGATTAGAATGTCCTGCATCATGTAAAGCAGACATTCTTGCTCGGGCAAACGCAGAAATTTCACGTCCTGGCATTATAATGTACAAAAATTCAAAGGAACACTTGGCTGAATACACTGCCACTGCCAAACTGACCAGATTTGTAAAAACATTGGTAATAAAGTAAAGGTTCATGGTCTGCAATTTTTTATTGTCTTTTTTGTTCCCTAAGTACATGTACTTTTCTACCACATTAAGAAAAACCACTAGGTTTAATCGAATCATTTTATATGCAGGGGGTCCAAGACTTTTGACAGTGTGTGTAGTATAGTATTTTTTAAATTTAACTGCAAATATTGTTATAACATATAAATTTACATAGTTTTGCATATAAGATTGTTCTCTTTCATTTATAAGTATGTTAATATAATTGTTAAAGTGTGAGGTTAGAGTAGCAACATAATATGTATTATCTGTCTTACAAACGCTTTTTAAACGTTATTATTTTATTTGAGGCAAATTTAGTAGATAAACAAAACACCAACAATTTTATTTTTGGTATTATTTTTGTTCTATCTGTGTTTTCGAGATTTTAAAACCTAAAAAACACTAATTTGATCATTCTACGGCGAGAAATACGGCATATTAAGAAGCTATGTGCCTGAGAATGTACATTTTTTTATTTCAATTCTTTTACTGTTATATTATTTGTTGGGCAATTGTACTAAAATTTTGTAAGGGATGTTTTATATGAGAGATAAACACGAATATCTTATTGAATTTTGAGTTAAATATACAGGGCGTTCTCAGCGTGTGTACCGCTATATTCAAATTCGTTTGAAAGGAAGAAATTCTTGCAAAATGATTAGTTATTTTGAAACAACTTCTCGGAAAAATAACCACTGACTTTACCCATCTAATAATAACTAAATAGCGTTCTATTCCAACATCGTTTATACGCCCGAAATATATCTTGTACATACATCTAGGTATTAAACGAGTCCCGTGTTGACGTAAATGACGGATTATATTTAGTGCAAACTGCTGTATAGTTAGGCTGTGTAAACATACCGAAATACCGTGCTATTTTAAAAAGTTTTTAATGACCTATCTTACGGTTCATTCTTAATGGCTGCACGAGCGTGTGTAACGTTGAGTCTCTGTTATTCCGTTATGGAGGGATAGATTTGGTTTTCCGGGAAGGATTTAATCGTAACTTGATACGGCAACATCGAAAAGCTTCCAAGGATTAAATTTGATTGTTGCCTAACGAAATTAATTGGGAGCTAGAAAATCTAGGTTTCTCATACTGTGGTCAAAAATTCAGGAACGTATTCTGTGGCCAAATATAAGGGTTTTTGTTATACAGGGTGTTAAAAAAGTGTGTAAAATATTTCAGGAGGTAATAGTATGAACCAAAATAAGCAGAAAAGTCTTAATAAACATGGGTCCGCAAAGTAACGGTTGCGGAGATATGGACCACTATTCGTTTTTCAAACATTTTATTTTATTAGGAATAAAACGATAAAGGAAGCTTTTAACAAACAAAAAACAAAGTTACAGAAGATGTTCAAAGTGCCCTCCGTCCATTTCCAAGCAGGCACGACATCTTCGTCTCAACGATATTCGAACTCTTTCGAAAACACCCTCCTTGGTTTGGATTTCTTGACACTTTTGATTAATCCGTAGCTGCAGCTTTTCCAGGCTATTTACAGGAGTATCATACACTAATGTCTTCAAATATCCCCAAACAAAGAAATCTAGAAGGTTCAGATCAGGCGATCTTGGAGGCCATAAAACAGGTTCGGCCCTTCCTACTCATTTATGTGGAAAAGTTTGGTGTAAATGCTCTCTAACGGCCATAGAAAAATGAGCTGGAGCACCATCATGCTGGAACCACATTTGTTGCCTCTGATTCAAAGAAATGTCTTCCAAAAACTCATACAGTGTGTTCTGCAGAAAATTGAGGTAAGCAGCGCCTGTTAATCGGTTTGGTAAAACAACAGGACCTAGAAACCTGTCACCTACAATACCCATCCAAATGTTTAATGAAAAACGTGCCTGATGTCGAGATTCTATTACTAAAAGCATGCATTGTGGCCGAAAAGTATACACATAGTACAAGTGAAGAAAAAAAAATAATTAGGAATATTTTAACTTAAGTACTAACTAAAATCAAGCATATTTTAATCCGTATGCTTTTGTTCTTATTGTTTTGTTTTTGTTACATTTAATAAATTCGTGATAAAACATGCGTTCATTTTCTTAATTTATGGCGTTGTAAATTACGTTTTTATAATTCAAATTATACAGATACGAAGATAAGTTATTTATTGTTCCTAGAAATGCTGTTTCCAATACAGTATATCGCCATCGATTTTTTTAAAACGAATTATTCTGTGACAACTACGCTACTGTCGCTCTTGGCATTATCAACAATTCGTTGAACTATTTCACTAATCGCAATCGCCTTCAATAGAAGCCGCGTCCTCATACCTGCATATTTCTTTAAAAAAACGAGGATAGGTTACTACGTTCATGTTTACAGTTTGTTGTCTCATCGGTTTACAGAACTATAGAGTGTTCCGCATAACAACCGACACAGAGCGAGTGCATATAGGGGGTCCCAAAATATTGCAATTTAACTAAACATAGCTATATACAAAGTTGTACACAGGCGGATTTACAGGCCTTCAAAGTGGGGCCAAATATTTCGAAAAAAAAATTATATCTGAATTACTATAAATAATATCTCTACCCCTCATTATAATCACTAGCATTAGCCTAGAAGTCGGAGACTTGTGCGGGAGAGGGGGCGGCATATTATTATTAAGCAGGCCGCATTTGCGCCCAGGAACGACTTACGTTGGTAGGCCCTAACCACTATTCAGTGCAGGAATGAGGGAAACCTGGAAAACCTCATTAATTAGGGCGGTAGTCAAACGTCAACCGGTATCAATCTCTTACCAAGCCAACACAGTCTTCTACTCGACCAGTCGTAGAGTAGCAGACTGTTGTATATAGGTACGTTTGGTTAAATTGCGATATTTTGGGACCTGCACCCGCTCTGTGTCGGTTCTTATGCGGACCATTCTGTATTTGCAGTCGCTGCTCTTACGATGCCAGCCTCCGTACAGGTATAATACCGAGAAGAAGGCCTTAGAAGGACAATATCTTTATGTTCCCGTTCACAGGAACAATGGCGTGTACTGTACAAACACAGAGGGCATGACACAATGCAAGACGGTACAGCTCGATGCGTTGTCTAACGTTACTGGAATCAGAGCTTACTCACACGTTATGGTTGAAATTTATTTGCAATTTTTTTTAATGGAGAAACCTTGGCCGGCGTTCTTCTGGGAACGTGTCGTATGACTTGCGTGCCTGTAAATATGCGAAATTATTATTTTCGCTTGGGAAACGAGGATACTTAAACAATTTGCAATAATTGTTGTTGTGCAACTGTGCCGGTTATAACATGGATGAAATTATTTCGCGAAATTCCGCTTAAAGTGATATACCAGTAATATGGGAGTCAGAAGTGTCTTGTATTGTTTGCTGCGAATGTGTGTCACATTACTTTTCCGCTTGCGCTCCTTGTTCTACTTCAGAAATTCAAAATTGCTCCCCCAGTGGTTTTTTAAGCTTTTGTTATATTATTCTATATGTATAGGGTGTCGGGGAAAATGTGGGAAAACTCGGATGCAGATAGAACATGAAAAAATAAGATAACAAGTTGCTATATTTTTTTCCTGCAGGCCCTTCCTACGGAGATATGTGTCCCTGGAAATCGGTTTTTCTTGAATAAATTTAAAAGTATTTAACATAATTTAATAACAATTTAATGCGATGGAAAGTAAGAACCTCTTAAAATAATGGCCTTGAAACATATTTTCCTTTTTTAGTTTACCAGAGGCGGACTAAGCTGTACAACTTAATGCTTAAATTTTTATCACCCTGTATGACAAAGACTTTAAAATAATAAATATAGGTAGCTTCAACCTTCTACTAAAAAAGGTACTCTTTATTGTCGATAAAATGAACCGCTTACGAGAAAAAAAAACAAATTCATGTTTTATTTTTAATAAATAGGGCCATGACTTCAATTTTTTTTTCTCGACAACAAAGTGTGATACGAAAGCCGTTCAAACAACAGGAAAGTTTTTAATCCGAAAAAATAAAAAATTTAAAAAACTCAGTGGTGTCCCAAGAAGGACCTTTACGAAATTATTGAAACACTTCATAAGAGGGTTTAACATGCGAACATAGATCAAACTTTTTTTCGTAAACGGTTCATTTTATCGAAGATATTCCGAAGACTAGGTCATTAATGACATACATATAAACCTTTTCCCAAAGAAAACAATGTAAATAAGTCTGATGGCATAAAGGCCTTATGGAAGAAAAGGTTACATTATGGTCTTCATCATTTACATACACATAAACAAGGTAAAAGTATTTTGACTTTTTCTTCGTAACGCTTTTCGCTGTAGGTACTATGTACGTTAGCGAAAATGAATTTGTTTTAAATTTGAATTTCTGGTAAATATTTAGAAGGATCTGAGTTATGTCGAGAGGATTGGTGTTCTTGAATTAATATTGGAGTCGATATACATAACAGCTTTCAGAGAAAAAAGCTTATTTTATGCAATCGGTTTATATTAGCGTAGTTTTTTCTAAAAATAACAGTTTCGCGATAAATATAATTCCAGATTGACGTCAGGATAGAAGAAGCAATGCACTTCTTTATACTTTCCTGCTTACAAATATACACGGTGAAGAAAAATATATTGTAAAACAGACATACACTTCCAGAATGTTTCAAACGAAAGTACGTATTAGTTCTACGACTTCCATTAACTTTAATTTAAAAAATATGATATCTACTGCGTGTTTTACAAGCTGTCAAACTGTCAAAAACCGACTGTAGCGCTCACAGTGACCGATCAGAAAACTAATAAATTCAAGGCTCACCTGATTTATGCACTATATTGTGGTAGATTTAAATTTCATTCTATTTTTCGTTTAACGAATTAAGGAAAAGTGAATGGAAGAACTTTGAGTGGGCGATCGACGATGATGATAGCCTTGACTGAGAAGTTTATGTACTACATAATTTGATATAAATAGATTAATGAATGCACCATCCAATTACCATTTGAAAGCCGACGTTTTATCACGTGGCGGGGAAATTGTGGTTATTTTCTGAGTGGATTCCTTATTTACATAATGCAAAAGTATCGTTAAAATACATAATGGCCCTTCTAATATCTAAAGATGTAATCGCTACCTATACGTAATATATATTTTATCTACATATCCACTTACTATGGGTATTTTCATTTTACACTTTGATAAAATCCAGTTATCAATTTTTTACTTTTTGAAGAGTCTAACTTTGTAAAATGGGAATGACACAGAGAAAACAATACGTTTATTGCAACGAATTTTTCTCCGACATCTATATTGCTACTAGTGGAGTACCTCAGGGATCGAACCTGGGACCATTACTGTTCTTAATTTTCATTAATGACCTGTGTAGTGTACTAACTTGAGACAAATTGTTGTTTGCTGATGATTTGAAGTTGTATTCTCGGATCTCCAGTGTTCATAATTGTGCTATGCTACAAGCACAGTTTCAGCGTCTGGAAATGTAGTGCAAATAAATAAGCTTTTTATGAACATTTCCAAATGCAAAGTTTTATCATTTAGTCGTAAATCTGACGTATTACAATATCCCTATGCTAGCAATAATATTGTATTGGAAATAACTGACAACATAAAATATTTGGGAGTATACTTTGAAAGTCGGCTTACATTTAGTTATCACATAAATAATTTAATTAAGTCAGCCTACACTACTCAGGGATTTATCATTCGTAATTGTAAAGGTTTTAGTGACACATCTGTATTAACATTTTTATATTTTAGTTTGGTTAGTACAAAATTGGAATACGCCTCTTTAATATGGAGCCCCATATACATGTAGTACACTCTGGCCATTGAAAAGATTCAAAAACATTTTTTAAAGTATTTAACGTTTAAGATTAATGAATACTATCCTGATAGAGGATGTAATTATGCTGCGTTATTAAATAAATTTAATTTTACATCTTTAGGGAAACGCCGTAAACTGATGGCTGTACAGTTTTTGTTTAAGTTGTTACACGGTAATATTGATTGCGCTGTACTGCTTTCTCAGTTGAATATAAATGTTCCCAATCATGCATCCAGGCACACTAGATCTTTTTCGTGCAAAAGAGCCTGTACAAATTTATTGTCGAAGACACCAATTAATTTAATGTGTTTTAATGTGAATGTAATCTCTAACTCATGTGATATATTTTTTTGTGGCATTAATGAATTAAGAAATGTTACACAAGTATTACTTTAACATTAGTATTAATTAGTACTTTAGGTTTAGTATAAGTATTTATATATTTATATTTTATTTTTCATTGTATCTTAGTATTAAGCACTACTTGTTTGTTTATTACATTACTAAATTGTTTGCTCTATAAATGGTTTATAACTGTTGGGTAATAAAGGTTATTATTATTATTAATGGCGTATTTTTGCATATTGGTAAATAATCATACATCACCGAGTTTTTTACCTTTTGAATCTAGTATTTATGATCAGAATGTGTAACTATGGAGTAATCTTTCGAATAGAAACGTCTTAGTGTCCAACCCAGAATGGAAAACTACGCAAATAAAAGCTTTGGAATATCTCGGAAAGCCTCGAACGGCTGCAGGTTCGATAAAAATAGATTAATGAATGAATATTTTTACGCCCGATCGAGACCTGGCAAATTGAAGGAAACGCTAATGAACCAATGCCGGCGTTACATCACCGAATTTTTAAACAGGAGGTTATATTAAGAATTTCCAAGGAATGCTGTTATTCGAAAGTAATCGCTGATGAATACAAATTAATTGCCTGTAATTTGTTTTGATGATTTATCGTTTATTTACAGCACATTTTATACACTTAACACTTTATAAGAAAACGTAAACGGTGGGAAGGTCTTTCGATTTTAAAAGCCGATTCTCCAGAATGAACATGAAAGAGATAAACAAAATATTCGATGTGTGCAAAAAGAAATCAATTCAACACCCTGTATGTTTTAAGAGGGTTAATTTTGTACCTATATAGGTAAACTGTCATATTTTGCCGTAAAAAATACGCAGTTAACGGGATGGCTATTTGTTTGAGACAACCTGTATACTGTATAACAGTTCTACACTAGATAGTATTCGAAATATTTATTGCAGGAAACATTTTTTTTATATTCTTAATTACCTGAATTGAATTGAACTTATCTGTAACGTAAACACCACGGTGATATTTACAAAACATGCTGGAAAAAAGTTTTTAAACAATTTATTACATATTTCTCCGAAATCCTTCGAGTTTTATATCTGGCAGCTATTGCGCAAAGTGTTATTGTGTTGACGAATTTTTTACTCCAGAAAAACGGTTGCGACATTTTTGTTGAAATTCCTTGGGTGTGTACAACAACGTTGAATATCTATCGGAATATTTGGATAATTGCGTACAGATTTTATACGAAAAATGTGATCCCCGTCAATACGATCCAATAATATATATCGATGTTGCACTTATAAAATTATCAAATTGAAACATATTTCCTCAAAACTTAATGTTTGTTATATAAATATTGAATACTGGGAATGTGTCAGTAGGTATATCGGTTTTATACATATTTATTTATTGAATTACTGCGTTGCGTTTCCACTAAAACTTATCTAATAGTTATTCAAATAATGGGAAAAGTAATGATGCATTTTTAATACGGATAAATAAATATAAAATAGAAATCGTCATTTTATTTTCTTAATAACTATTTTAATCACCTCGTGATGAAGCTTATTTTGCTGGTGAAACGTGTCTAAGGAGAATTTCACTGTTTTTTAAATATTTTTTTTATGGAATATAAAAAAAGAACGCTAGTTTCAACACTTCTTTTTTTACTGTAATGTAAAGATATTTAAGCTAACATAAATCCTACATAAATTTTCCTGCAATTCCTATTAATATCGTAAAAAAGTTTTTGTAAAATCCTTAGTTTTCGAAAAAAAAAATTGAACTTGTAATATTTTGAACCTTTACATCGCTGGTCCGATTACTTATAGTATTAACATTTTTGTGATGTGATTGTTTACACTAGTTTTTCAACTGTCAAAAATGGCTTACGTATAACAACTGGGAGTCGATGGATATTATTTTAATTTATGGTGAAGTGAAAAAGCTTTAGCAGAACAATTTCCTGGAAAACATGTACCAAATGCAGCTACTTTTACCGCGGTGTGTAGTGAGTACAAGTGTAGCGCAACGCCGGCATGAGACGGGAAATTACATCCGATTCGTGGAAGAGATGGAGGTCCAGGGCGTCCACGGCGTATTGCAGCAGTGTGGCGTGTCATACACGAGGCTCAATAATTATATCCGTACCATATACAACGTTTCCAAGCATTAATACTAAGGGATTGGACGAGGAGGACCGGTACCATGGACTTCTTTTTGTGGGGTATTTAAAAAATGAAGTGTATCCGACCGAAGTTGACACTATTGATGATTTACGCAAACGTACTATAGCTGCAATTTTGAGCCCGTTTTACCCAGTTTCTAACTAACACAAATGTTTCTGCTATATTCGGTTTTGAAATTCGCAAGTTATGTCAAAAGTATTTTATTAAATAAAATCACAAATTAATTCTATTATCGGATTGACCTTTTTGATTTTTTTTACAAAATAGTATTTGTAAGTCCCCTGTACATTAAAAACTTTTATTTTAGATAAGTTCTGAATCACTGTATAGTTGCGGCAAGAATTCAGACGACTTACGTCATACGAACAAATGAATGATTTATTAGATTTTCATCAAATTATTTAAGAAACTGCAACTGAGAATAATAAAACTATACAAGGTGTTAAAAAAAGAGTGTAAAGTATATCAGGAAGTAATAGTATGAACCAGAATAAGCAGAAAAGTCTTAATAAACATGGGTCCGCAAAGTAACGGTTGCGGAGATATGGACCACTATTCGTTTTTCAAACATTTTATTTTATTAGGAATAAACCGACAAAGGAAGGTTTTAACAAACAAAAAACAAAGTTACAGACGATGTTCAAAGTGCCCTCCATCCATGTCCAAGCAGGCACGACATTTTCGTCTCAACGATATTCGAACTCGTTCACCCTCCTTGGTTTGGATGTCTTGACACTTTTGATTAATTCGTAGCTGTAGCTCTTCCAGGCTATTTACAGGAGTACCATACACTAATGTCTTCAAATATCCCCAAACAAAGAAATCTAGAGGGTTCAGATCAGGCGATCTTGGAGGCCATAAAACAGGTCCGGCCCTTCTTACCCATCTATGTGGAAAAGTTTGGTGTAAATGCTCTCTAACGGCCATGAAAAAATGAGCTGGAGCGCCATCATGCTGGAACCACATTTGTTGCCTCTGATTCAAAGGAATGTCTTCCAAAAACTTATACAATGTGTTCTGCAGAACGTTGAGGTAAGCAGCGCCTGTTAATCGGTTTGGTAAAACAACAGGACCTAGAAACCTTTCACCTACAATACCCATCCAATTGTTTAATGAAAAACGTGCCTGATGTCCAAATTCTATTAGTACATGAGGATTTTCGTCGACCTAAATATGCGTATTGTGAAAATTAAACACTCCATTTCTTGTGAACCCGGCCTCATCAGTAAAAAGAATGTTTGCAAGAAAACGAGGGTCTTCAGCATCATGACGTAGAAACTAGCGGCAAAAAACCAAACGTGCTTGATGATCATTTATTGGATTTAAGGCCTGTACTCGTTGCACATGGTATGGATAAAGCAGTTGATCGTGAAGGATTCTCCAAACAAGAGGACCACTAATGCCTACCTCGGCTGATATTCTCCGCACACTCGTACCTGGATTCTGCTCTACCAGAGTGCTAGAGTTTCTTCTTCTGCTCTAGAGGTGGAGACTGACCTTGGTCTTTCGGATAAATGGCACTGTTTGCTCAAGGATCCGGTATTACGCAATCTTTGGTGAATTCTTCCAAACATGCGTTGTGAAGGAATCTGACGATTTGGATAAGCGTCAACATAAAGGCGTCGCGATTCGGTGGCGTTCCCATTAGCACGACCATACATGAAATGCATGTCTGTTAATTTTGCGTTAGAGTAACCAGCCATAGCAAAAGAAAACTTGTGCACTGAGAACAACTGTAAAATACGTACTACTTGTTTCACTAAACACCAACCAACTATTATAAGAAAATACACAACGTTTTTGCAAAATAAGAAAAGGGGCTAAAAAACATAAAACATTCCATATTTCCGCAACCGTTACTTTGCGGACCCATGTTTATTGAGACTTTTCTGCTTATTTTGGTTCATTCATACTATTACCTACCTCCTTAAATATTCTACACTCTTTTTTTAACACCCTGTATACTACACTAAATGTTTGCACTTAATTAGAAAAAAATGATTGTTTTTAATGCTACCAAATATCGAAAATTATCGTGATATATAATATGTATGGAAAATAGGTCAATTTTATAAAAACTCACTTATTATAATCCCGGATATCTTTGTAGCGTATGGAGATGGAAATGCCGCCAAAATGTGAGGAAGGTGCGGTCTACTACTGTTCTGAACGTACGTCGTCGAAGGAGGCGTACTATTTTGGACACTGCCGCGCGTAACCGTATTAAGCGACGAAAACAAGACGCCTTTGTTTATGCGTGAATCATTTGTTTTGCGAAAAGTGTATTTTTGGGCCATTCAATAATAACCGCTGCCAACGTCCATCGGCGACGCGGCACGGCGTCTACGTCAACGAATTTTTTCATGAAAGGGACTAATAGACACATAAACCGGCGTCCATTTTAAAAATAAGCTCCGACGCAGACCATGCACATGTGTGGCCTGATAAAATGAATGGAACGGCTTGATTTGGACCGGAGACTTGTAAATTGCATCGGTAGACTTTCCGGAATCAGACGTACGTGTCGGTTTGGGACAGGAAGGTGCGACATATGGAACATATCGCGACGCGTTGGCATTCATTGGATTATCTACTCAGAAATCAAAGCGACGTAAACTAGCTCCAACAATTGGATAATTACTCACTGCAACTTTGATATCTGCCTTGCTCCTTATATAACTGATTATGTTTATCTCTAAAATAATCTACGTACGTATTCATTTACTTCAATAATTTATCAAGTGGGCAACAGTTTAAGTATAAGTATTAAATACACACATGAGACTAACGTGTAGCTCTTTATCCAAACAATTGCCCAAAAAGGACTAAAGTGTGCTTCAGTCCAGTGCTAAACCATGTTAGGAACACTGTACTAGACTAGAGTCTAGACTGAGGTGTCTATTTTATTAATATTTCTCCAGAACGACTAAAATTTGTTTTAGTCCTGTACTAGGATAGTGGTATACTCATACCAAGACGGTTAAGTGCATATTTTCATTCTAAGACTTTTCTAGAAGGACTAAAGTGTGTTTCAGTCCTGCACTGTAATTGTGGTACACTTATATCTAGAAATGAAAGTGAAATTAAAATATTTCCACTGTTTTTCTAGACGAACTAAAGTGCACTTTAGTTTTATGTTATACTGTGGCGTCCTCTATACCAAAGAACTAAATTAAAGTGTTTATTAACCTCAGTCTTTCTTCAGATGTGTTAAATCGTGTTTAGTCATTTGCTAGTGCTGTTAAAGATAAGGCTAAACTGTGATTTGAACGATAATCTTTTATCTTTTATTGTTCTCTGTTCTAAAGAACTAAGTAGTGTTTAATGCCAGTGGTTTAGTCATGTGCTATAGTAGATGGTAAGAGGCTAATAAGTGATTTGAATTTTAGTTATTTTTTGTAGCATACCCTATACCAAGGAACCAAAGTGTTTAATCCCAGTGTTTCTTCAAAGGGATTGTTGTGCTTTAGTTATTTTCTAGTGCTATAATAGAAAACAAGGCACTAAAGTGTGATTTGAAGTTCAGCCCTTTATTGTGGCATATTCTATATCAATGAACTAAAGTGTTTGTTTCTTCAAAGGCAAAGATATTAAAACGTGCTTTAGTCTTGTGCTATTGCTATAATGAATGACAAGGAACTAAAGTGTGATTTGAAGTTTAGTCCCTTATTGTGGCATATTCTACAGAAATGAAATAAAGTATTTAAGCCGTGCTTCTTCAAATAGATTAAATTGTTCTTTAGCTGGAGCTATAATAGATAACAGGGGACTAAAGTGTGATTTGAATGTTAATCCTTTATCGTAGCATACTCTATACCAAGGAACTAAATTGTTTAATCTCAGTGTTTCTTCAAAGGGATTAAAATGTACTTTAGTTCTTTTCTAGCGCTATAATAGATAACAAGGAACTAAAGTGTGATTTGAACTTGTCTTTTATTGTGGTTTACTCTGTACAAATGAACTAAAGTGTTTATTCTCAGTGTTTCTTTAAAGGCAAAGGGATTAAAATGTCCTGTGCTACAGCTAAAATAGATAACAAGAAAACTAAAGTGTGATGTGCACTTTAGTCCGTCATTGAATTTATTACAAAATATATGACTACATATTCATTGCTAAGTCATCGAAAACAGTCGACGAACATCTCTGCTTTTTTAGAACAACATATTTTATTAAATTGTGCAGTTTTTGCAACAGTATTTTTATTGTATGTACATATCAACTGTACTCATAGTATAAATACCTATGCAGAAAATATAGGTATAGATGTTGGTGTCGTTTTCAAATGTTTCTATAATTGAAGCTTGTGTTTTTGAGTAAACAAAGGGAAAGCAAATCAACAATATTTGGCACCTACATAAAAAAACGACGCCTCGGGCCCCATTAAAAAACTATCGATTGGCCCGTGGCCAAGGTTGACCCCCATTACGACTTATTTATAATACGCACAAACGTAAATAACTCGTTATTGCTATTGCAGATTGTTTCCAGATCTACAATACAGATAGCAGGCATTGGCGTAACCAAAATTGAGTGATTTCGATGAATCGAGCTAGTTAATTTGGATTCAAGAATTAAAAAATATTAATATTATATTTCGCAATTTCGTCTCGAATTATAAATTTAACTACTTGTAGTTTGCACTTTTCAAACTCACCCGGTACGTACTTTAAAGACAAAAAACCCTTATCTCTGTTACCACACATTCCCAACACGCTCTTACTATCATTGTATTTTTCGTACCGGCCCGGCTACGACGTGAAATAAGAGAGACAGAGTGAAAAAGTGTTTATTGGTGTCGGAAATAGTGCGAAATAGGAAATCTCGCAGGAAAACATGGTTGAAGTTGCAATATAACGCTTCTGCCACCGTTATTATATGACACACTGTTGTAAAAATGAATGGGCATAAAAGTGAAAATCTGAAGATGAAATTTAGAAAAATGCTCAAGTTCTTCAAGTATGTAGATTTTCCGTTTTTCTTTTTTTCAGAAATCAGTCAATGGAAGGATGTATTATTTTCTGGTGTTTGAGGTTCACATGAATTCTCACATAACACGAAAGAACGTTCCACAGAACTTTAATTTGCAGTCACATGACTTGCATATACTTCCTAACTCCCTCTACATACTCATCGGGGCAGTTTATAGAAGGATATATATATATATTCCTCTCTGGTGTTCGAGGTTCACATGAACTCTCATATAACACGAAAGTACGTTCCACATATGTGTGAACTTTAATTCGCAGTCACATGACTTGCATATACTTTCTAACTCCCTGTACATATGTATCCGGACATGCAAGTAAGTAAATAATTAAAGGGTTAATCTACTGAGTAAATGTAAAATTATATATGAGTTATAATATCCCCAAATGTTAAATAGAAGGAATCAATAATGCAATAAGTAAATAGAACTGACAGTTTTTCTTTAGTTTTATTGGGTTTTTGCCACACTTCTGAAAAAATAAAATTATGCCACAAATAAATAGCTTCAGACAATATCTAGAACTGACAGTTTTGTCAAGTTCAAGTTTTGCTCCAACAGTTTTTAATAATTACTGTACCTATAAAAATATAAAATAGGAGTATTCTCATAAAAGTTTTTAAAACTATTAATAAACATATAATATAGGGTGAATCAAGAAAAGTAGATATGACTCATATAGCTAATAATAAAAGCTAATATTACACACAACACACATAATTTTAATTAACCTTCAATATCTTTATAATGAAATGTATAGAGTTATACATACATTTAGATACAACGTCTAATAGACTGTTGTTACTGTTGTTTATAGATGAATACATATTCATATTTTCTATACACATATCGATTAGATTCAACCTCATAGGACGACTTCCACATGGAGGAGTTCCAAAGCAAAATCTGAGGTGTAGGGACACACCTGGATTAAGTGCTGATGTAATGGTAATAATAAAGTGAGGACCCAAGTAAATCTGAAGCAGGTAAACAATAGTGAAACTGCTAGATAGAAGTTATTAACCAACTTTTGGAGACAGGAGGTGAATTTATTTCTTCATATTTGCTATCAAAAAGTGTGTGGGACTTTTAGGTTTATAATCGTTAAATCCCCACCCCAGATTAGAGGGTTATCACTCTATATTGAATTTTACTTATACAGAGGTCTTAAAAATAAAATAAATACAATCTTAAAAAAAAAAAAAAAATCCTAAAGCAATGATCTCAAGAACGCATAGTGTTATATAACATCTATAAAACAGAAACATTAATGTAACTGTTTGGCTAGCAGTGACATCTTGGTCTTGATTTTGTCTTGGTCCAAGACAAGACTAGAATTGGCAATAAATAGTGCTAGAAGGTCTGGGGTGAAATTTAAATGAACGTTAGTTGAAATAAATAAATAAATAAGTGACTAAATAAACACACATTGCATTTCTAATGTAGGCATATTCTTTATTTAAAAGAATTAAGCATATAAAATTAAAATTCAAGGTGCTTAGGTGTAGCTCTGCTGAATACAACTAATTATAGTGCCAGTTGACTGAAAGAGCTCCGATTTGGCACGCCTATCTCGTCCATTGCTTATTATTATTATTTATTATGTAAAACTAGCCGTTTCTATATTTTATAACGTTTACCAATCGACCAATATCTGAGCTAAGTAAGTTCCGAGCGGCACCATGTCCGACCGAAAGTAACTACCTCTGTTATTAGATTGGTAATAAAGTTTCATGTTTCTGATTTCTATGCAAAAGTCTCACAAGAATCATGCAAATTTGCGAGACCTTTCGCAAGACAATATAAAAGACATAATGTTGAAAAATCAAGCAAGCACAAGGCTTTATAGAAACTTTTGTTTTCTTCTGCAAGACAAGACAAGGTTTTTCAAATTTTTGCAACAATTTTTGTCTCCCATCCAACACTACTTTTCGCCTCTGTACGGCACCTTATGTGTTTACGGACATGCTTAATACCTTTATTATAACCTTTAAGGTCTTAGGTACAATTACTTGCACATAATATTTAAATGATATTTTAATAAATGGAAAAATATCAAACAGAATGTTTATTTTATAACGATAAAAATATTAATAAAAATAGTCAAGCTTTGCTTGTACCTAACCAGGACTGTAAGGTCTAATCTTTATTTATAATACAAATAACTTTGCACTCCCTTGACAGAAAGAGGACATTTCAAAGAATATATAAAAATAAAATGAATAAATAAAATAAAAATTTGAAATCACACCTGCTGTAAAATTAGAGAGTGGTTAGGTTTTGGAGGAACGTTAGTTGCAGCTCGTTCTGCAGTAATGTTCTGGATGGAAGGTATACAAAGACCTTCGAAGAAAAATATTTTGCTCTTAAATATATAATAGAGGATATTTCGATAAATATATACGTAGGTATCTCAAATATAACGAATAACTTTTTATGGAGAGAAAAAAAAAAAAGATAAAATCCTATATTCAACTCTAGAAATCTATTTAGATGCCTCCCTTGTAGGGGGAGAGCAGGAGGTGAAGACAACATGGGCTTTACATATTGTCCTAAGAATTATTAACAGTTTTCAATGCTCAAAAATCATTTTCAAAAATGTTAGTTATTGCAAATCGATAACACAATTGCTATTTCTTGTAATAACCTGATGGGGACTGTGTACTGTGTGTAGACAGATAAAGCTTAATAATAACGTAGGGAAAGAAATATGGGAATGGTGTGAAATAAGAAAAATAGGGATATATGCATTCTACATCAATATACTGAGAGATATCGAACAATAAAAAAGTTTGCTAATATAATCTTTATCATCGTTGGAATATTCTGTTAGTACTGCAATGCATGTACCAAGAATAATTTATTTATTTGCCCGATTTTATTACATTCAGTCGGAGTTTTGCTAAAACAATAGACTCTCAGGTTGAATAGACGTATTTTCTATCACTACTTTTACTAAAGGTAACTAGATAACTTAATGAGTAGGTAAATGACTACTTATTAACGGTTAAAGTAGGTGCGTAGTAGGATATAGATATATATGTATATGCATATATATAAATAATAATAATAATTTACCTGTAGCTGAAAGGCTTCAAGCTGTGAAATGTGTACAAAGCTATATTTGGTTAGCGCGTCGTGGGTAATCTTTACATATGCACGAATGCATAGCCATTTTATGCTTAACATTACAACAGGAAGAACGGACTGGACAAGACCTTAATAAATATAATATTACCAATATAGGTAATATCTATCTCGTGGCTAATCTTTACAAATGCGCGAATGCATAGCCATTTTATGCTCAACATTACAACAGGAAGAACGGACTGGACAAGACCTTAATAAATATATTATTACCAATATAGGTAATATCTATCTCGTGGCTAATCTTTACAAATGCGCGAATGCATAGCCATTTTATGCTCAACATTACAACAGGAAGAATGGATGGACAAGACCTTAAAAAATATATTATTACCAATATAGGTAATATAACCAACAATATTTATTTTGTGATATGTATACATTATGCGAAGTAAGTTATATAAAAAGCAATAATATATACATGATACATGAGAGAGTGTGAATAGGGCATGTGACAGTGTTCATTAGCCATCAACGTTAACGAATTTTTGTTTGCTATTAAAAAATTAAAATTGAAGGGCGAGTGGTAGTCGAGTTTGTTCAAACTGTAGGTATCTTCCATATACCATGCCATTGAGTTATATATAACTTATATAATCAATGATGGTAACTTCTTTACAGTAAAATGAAAATTTGGAGACAAAGGATAAATGAACTAGAATTCATAATAGTAGCTATACAGTTACTGACTAAAGTTACCTAGGATGAAAGACTGTCAGCTGCAATCATTTTTGTTAGTGTCAAAAGTTGCAAAAACTACTGTAATAAAATAATGGGTCCCAGTTGAGTCTATTTAATGCAGATATTTTGCTGGGATTAAACAATGTCTATTAAAGGCTAAAACATATTTCCTTTAGTGTACCCGGAAAAAACAAATAAATATAAAATAATAAAATACATAACAGTATTTCGGTGTTTAAGAATAGAAACCGAACGTTCAAACGGGTTTTTGGAAATATTATGTAACATGTTCAAACAGCCTGAAATAGACGTGTTTGCAATGCACAAAAAAATAAAATAAAATAAAAATAAAATAAATAATAATAAATAAAAAAGATATCGTAGAAATGAAATCCCCTCATTCCATTATTGTGGATGCATTTACTGTCACACGGAATCAATATATATTTTATGCATTAATATATAACTAAAAATGCAGGTAGACGCTAAATATAAATATATTTTTGATATATAATATATAGGTATGTATATTTGTGTATATACATATATAAAGGAGTATAAAAATGTTTTAATTATCAAAAGAACGATAACTGGTCAATATGTAAGATGCAGGATATAAAGTTTCTGTCTGCACACTAGATCGCCTATAATTCTTTCAACATCTACAAGTAGTTAAATTTATAATTCGAGACGAAATTGCGAAATATAATTAGTAGATCAATCGACTTACCTGTAAGGAAGTTTGATCATAATTATATGAGCAATTTCGTCGAAGAATTATAAATTCCAAAAATTCCCACCTAGGCGATCTAGATAGGAAAATACAATGATAGTAAGAGCGTGTTGGGAATGTGTGGTAACAGAGATAAGGGTTTTTGTCTTTAAAGTACGTACCGGGTGAGTTTGAAAAGTGCAAACTACAAGTAGTTAAATTTATAATTCTTCGACGAAATTGCTCATATAATTATGATCAAACTTCCTTGCAGGTAAGTCGATTGATCTACTAATTATAATTGCAAAAGGACTGGCTATAACAGTGAGATTTTTGGCTACAGGATATTCGTAGTCAAGTTTACAATATCTTCTCCGCACATGCAAGCAATCCATATCAAAAATAGTATGCACTTTTTGTTATTCATTCTTAACTCCAATTAGTGTTAATACTTTTATAAAATTCCAACAATTTTCCCCCTCATTTCCTCTTTAAACACGCCACTGTGCTTAAAGTATACTATCCATTCAAATTTGTGCATACGCACTGAATTTATTTTGATGCGCAACGAAAAACCGACAAAAATTGGTCAATTCAGAAAACTCTCGACGTGGCTGACATCTGTTGATAGATTTTGGAACTGCTGTAGAGGTGGAAACAAGACTTGCAAAATAGGAGTGTGAAATTTTATGTTTTTAAAATATTTTTATATCATTTTTTCTGTACAACAGTTTGAAAATAGTATAATTTTATCTTCAATAAGAAAATTGAGGGTAAATAACGATCCATTAAATCTGTTTTGTGTGTGTAGGTATAGTGGAAACTTTATTGAGATCGTACGATGTTTAGTTATTTAGTGAAGTGTAGAAAAATGCAAAACATACGTAGATCCGAGGCTCAGTGGAGCAGTATGTAGCAAACGTTTTCTTACAGAGGTTTTTATATCAAGTAATTATAACAAGGTTATGTTGTGAATTATTTACGAATGTTTTTAAATCTGATTTACACATTACACTGCCAATATTCCCCATTTAATAAAATATGAATATTTCATGGGGTGGTTGAACTAAAGCGGACGCTGCAAACACAATCTTTTGACCACAATACGGGGGTATTTGTTACGCCACTGGTAGTGGGTTGGCGCTCGTCGCGCGGATTCCTTGAAGGTCCCACATGCTGATCCCATCGTAATAACTGGCGATTTCGCGATTCGCACTCTCGACATCAAAAATGTACGCGATTGTTGTTATTATGACGTGTGCTACCAGCCCCACTGTCTATCGCGAGCACGTAGTGGAGATATCGCCTTATATGAGGTCTCGCCACACCACACGTACCGACAGATATGTTGATTCCTGAAAGTCTGCCGAGAAATTCGCGACTTTCCAGTCGATTTTTACGTTTTCCTCATGAAATCATTAAATATATAGAACGCCAGAAGCCTTTACATTAGGCACTCAAAAATAGTTAGACTATGGAGGAGCTTATAAGCAGCCATCTAGGGAAAGCTTAATGTAAGCTGTTATAAGCGGTTATACTGCATTTTAATCCCTGCATACAATACCAAAACCGAATGTTTGTAATTGGACCATAGAATTCACATTATGTTCTACGAATTGGAGATAGCTGTTAGTGCTCATGAAAGCTAAGTTACTGCAATATTACCAGACTCGAGTTTTCTCGATAGGTTCATTATTTTTGGTACCTCTTTTCGCGTTCTATATATTTTATGATTTACATATATGGTTTTCCTTCGTAAATATACTAGAGTAGCTTAAAAACTATGAATAAGGGTCAACGCTTTGTAAACTGAGAGGTAGAAAGAAAAAAGAAAACTAGTACAGAGCCGTAGTCAGTCAAATTTCTTAAGTGGGGAGTGGGGTTAAATGAAATATTTTGTGGGACTGTAAAAGCAAATGTTGCCTTCTACAGAGTGATTTAGAAATACTAGGAAAAATGGGCACATACAGCCAACCTGAGAAATTGTCCTAACTAAGAAAGAGGCAATTTTAGATATGAAATTAAATGAATTCGAAAACGAACATACATAATCCTAATAATAAATCAAAAACTAACTAAACATACTACTAGTTTCTTGAATTTGACCAGTCATGATTTCAAATCATGATCTACAAGTTAAAGAAAACGGCAAAAATAATCAAGATTATCACGTTATTGTAAGAGTACATTTGGGCAAACAGTTTTCTACTACAATTTTACACAAAGGATCAAAAATCGAAAAAAATAAGAAATTTAACAGGTCTAAATTTTAATTCGATTTCCCGTATTGATATTCAAAATTTTGCAATCGTAACAATTTTTATCGATACAAAATATGGAATATTGTCACAGAATTTGCCCCACTCGCACCCAATTCGACGACTTCATAGTATCGCAAAACGCTGTGTTGCCCGAATCGCCCCTACGCGATGCTGGTAAACAAACAAAATAATGCCTTGTATCGAGACGCGACTGAAAAATTGAGAAGCGACGAGAATTGTTCGGGAAATGGATCTAGAGATGCTAGAAAATACCTGGAATATTCGTAAGGTCTATAAAAGAAGAATAAACGGCTGAGTCAGTCAGTCTTGAATTACAGTGTTGTTATTTGGATATTTGGGAGAGATCAATTAGAATTCAGAGCGATTTAGATAGTGATTAATTAAATAGTGATTAGTTGAGTTGTAATTAGTATTCGGTAGTGTACAGAGTAGTTAATAAAGATAAGTGAAAAAATAACTGTTTGTTTTTCTGGTAGAAGAAAAAGTCCGGGTAGGAAACCCGTGACAATATCATAAATAATTGTATCGATATGTATCGATGTGTATCAGAACAACATTATTGTAGATATAAGATATAATATTCTATACCTATAGCAATGTGCTGTTGGTGTATTATTCAATTCCTCCTCAAAAGAAATCTGTAACCTAAATAAATACTTTCCAATTATCAAAATTCATAAATCACCCAAGTTCTAACTCCCGGACAGTAAAAATGATCATAAAAATAACGTCTCGCGGTTATTTCTGTACCGAAGTTAAGTCGTTCCTCGACACTTACATTTTCTTTGTTGAAAATTCTTACAAATCACGCCGTCGTTAGCATCATCGACGTCGGACTATTTTCGGCTTTTATCACATTCGCGAATTACATTATACCGGGCGTTCTCGGTCTTGGCACCCGCACAAAGCGGCCCACGCTGACATCCGATTGATCGTCACTTTGCACCTAACGAGAAACCGAGTGCAAGCCTAAGTTAGATGAATCATAATTGTTCAAAGTTATGTTCTACTTCCTGTGACAGATCTTCGGGAATAGGAGCGGTCTCTTGCGACGAAGTGGCATACAAGGAAAACCATCGGATTTTGCACCGGATATTTCGCAGGTCACAGAGATTCATAAGACACAATAAAATATAGGGTGGAACTGAAGCTAACTTTTCTTTCATATTTGCTCGCGTACAGGTACAGAAATCTCGAAAAATAAAACACATAGGACAAAAGTAATATCAAAAATAAAATCCTTGATACTTTTACTATTTAAATTCACTTTGTAGAATATAGTGCTTTCGAAAAGTTACGAATAAATTCATTATTTTTGAAATTGAGAAGTTTTCGAAAAAATCCCCTGGCACGTCGATTTTGTTTTTAAAATAAGCACTTTTTGACATACGACCCATATTTGTGACGTCATCGGTGTTCAAGATATGACGTCATCGACAATTTTTTTAAATAGCAACCCCCAATTTTGACCATGCCATTTGAAAGAGCGTGTCATTCTACATACATACATTATGAAAAATTATGGTGTTACATAACAAAAATTTCAAGAAAATAATGTTTGAAGATTTTAAAATTTAATTTTCACAATACTGTGCACCTCCCCATTATGCAACACCTGTCCGTGCTTATTTAGATGAGCTGTTCCCGAATCGTTGGATAGGGAGAAGGGGGCCGATTGAGTGGCCAGCCAGATCGCCTGATTTGACACCCCTAGATTATTTCTTGTGGGGATACTTAAAAAGCAAAGTATACGTTACTAGACCGGTTAATTTAGAAGATTTAAAAGCAAGAATTCGTCACGAGATACATCGTATACCTCCTGAAGTTATCGATAATGTCCAAAAAGAATTTATTAATCGTCTTGGCTACTGTCAGGCAGCCAACGGTGCACAATTTGAGCATTTGATTTAGTCGATTTTTTACATAATCATTATCATTTCACTATTGTGAATGACACGCTCTTTCAAATGGCATGGTCAAAATTGGGGGTTGCTTTTTAAAAAAATTGTCGATGACGTCATATCTCGAACAACGATGACGTCACAAATATGGGTCGTATGTCAAAAAGTGCCTTTTTTAAAAACAAAATCGACGTGCCAGGGGATTTTTTCGAAAACTTCTCAGTTTCAAAAATAATGAATTTATTCGTTACTTTTCAAAAGCACTGTATGTCGATTTGTTATGGAATTATTTTTGGAACACTGAATGCTAATAATTTTAAGTTACGTCTATTTAACCTCACGAAAGTCAAAGTATGGAATGAGCATATTATACCGTAAATGAAGAGACATTCAGAGACCGATTTAGTACTTTCAAAGTAAACGTCTTATTGAAAGGCAAAAGTAACTAAATTAATCTATATAAATATATTTCTCTACAAAATATGTACTTTGTGTGCAAAATTAGAACTTTGACAGGAATTCTATTAACTAACAACATAATTATTACCTCCTAGAAGCTCACTTTGCAATTACGTTTATTGATTCCCATTAAAACATTCTACAGTTTATAATTAACGATACAATTGTAGTTATTACAGTACGAGTAACAAGGAACTAATGAAGACTGATTTCATACTATTTGCATCTCTTTTAAAAAATTATTGAGGCAGAAGACAACTTATGGTAGGTAGGTACATTTTTACTGAGATTTACAACTTAAATCTACAGCGGGTTTTTGAAAAAGACAGCAATATTGCTAGAGCTTATAAAATAGCGAAAAAAGTGGGATTTACTTAATAAACTTATGTTATGGAGCCTCTCATTTCTTAGATACAAGGCTTGTAAAATAATTTTGGAAAAACCAAATATTCAATGTAATTTTTTTAAAACATTTCATCAAATTTTTTGTTAAGGGCGCCGTATTCTTGAAATAGTGATTTCTACAAATACAAGGAATTTTAGAACATAATAATATTGAGTTTAGCAAATAACAGAAATGTTCTCTCATGCCACTTGCGAACATTCAAAGATACCGACGTAAAACGAATATATAACGACTGAAAGCGGTCTAACCAACACATTTTTAGGTACAGAAATCTTCCAAAACACGTATTTTATTATATTTAACTGTAGATGTAAATATTGTTATAACATAAACTTACACAGTTCTGCATATAAAATTGTTCAATTGTGTTTATAAGTATGCGAACATAATTGTTAAAATGTGAGGTTGGAATAGCAAAATAATGTGTCATACAAATGCATTTTCAAAGTGATTGTTATTATATTATTTGAGGAACATTTAAATAGTAAAAGTGGATAAACAAAACATCAATAATTTTATTTTTGATATATTGATAAGACACCACAAATTTGATAATTTTACGGCGAGAAATACTTTGATCTTACTTCCGCTGACGTTTTATTCTGCAACTATTGTTTTAAGTTGGGTATTTCATACCAAATAACGTGGTATAGTTTGGGGTTTTGACACATAAACACTCGAGAAGTAAGTACTATTACAGAAATTGCCTGGTTGACTTTACCACAGTATTTTGCTGGTATTTTTCATTGTTTTATCTAGCAATGTTGCAATGTCTTTTTGAAACACTTTGTATATTTTGGAATTTGGTAATAATTAAGATTCTCGCCTACGCACAAATTTTTACAATTTAACTAAACTTTTATGAGTTGGACCTTCCATTTGACCACCTTGAGAACAACGTTGTATCTATTGCAAGATGCTGTTCCAGGAAGAAAAAATTAATGTAGAAATGATGAAACGTGTGATATATCATGCTGTCTTGATTATTGAAATGCGGGACAATAAACTTTGCAGCAATCTGTTGAAGGTCGATATGATTAGATCACTAATATTAAATTTTCAGTTAAATGGAATTGTAAACATCATCGACACTTTTGATCATGAAGGTTGTATCCAAAGAATGATACAAATAGGAAAATTTACCAGTCATCCGCCAAAGGCGGAGTTAAAAAAACCCACAAACATTTTTCTGCGAGGAAAAAGTGGAAACTGGAAAGAATCCTTAATTATAACAGTGAAATTGCGACTTAAGTTATACAGGCCGGCCAAATGAAAACGAAACAAAGCCATTTTCAGGAACTGCGTCGAGATTGCAGAAAAACGCTCAGACCTGTCGATTTTAGATTAAAGGGTCTTTGCTGGTATTTTTGACTCCGCCATTTTCACCCCCGTGCAAGGGTAAGCATCACCCCAAAATACCAACAAAGAAAGTCCCCTTTAATCTAAAATCGACGGGTCTGAGCGTTTTTCTACAATCTTGACGCAGTTCCTGAAAATAGCTCTGTTTCGCTTTAATGTGGCCACCCTGTATACGTAGTTTTGGTAGCTTGTTCCTCAATTCGTACGTGTTTACGCGTTCTTAAATAATAGGAAATGAAATGATTATCAGATTAAATAGAAATTTTAAATATACCCTCAACTGCACCAAATTCCGTTTTTGATAACAGTGTGTCTGCTATTTGTCACGTACTTAGAGGGCAATTAGATAGTTCTTCACATAATTGTTTACCAATTGGTAATTTAAACATCGTCACGTTATTACGAATAACTATATCAAACAAGTTAGCAGCTTACAAGCAGTGGCTAACAAAAGTTAAAACAATTCGTCTACTGTCTAGATATGTGAAGAAGATAGTAGTTGAAAGTTGATTTACTGTATTTTAAACGAATTTAATTATTATTGTAGTCGTATATAAGTTAAATTTTAAATTAGGGAAACTTTTACATAGCACTAGTTCCTATGCAATTTGATTATTAAAAAAAGTCATCCCTTTGGGTTGTTATTGTCATGTCAACATTTATTTCTTAATAACTGAGTTTTTAAAGCTGTCAAATCCAGAAATGTATACTGGACTGGCTATGATGGTTGTATATTCTGGCACAGACTTGGTAATAATAAAACGGTTGGTGGTTGGCAGTCTTCTTCCCTAGCAGAGGCATACCTTATGAAACCAGTGGCCAACAAGATTGCTATATCAGAATGTACAATTAAGGCTTACGGTGAGTGCTCTATCAAACGATATATGACATCTGTTCCAACAACCGTCGAGAACTGTTCAGTAGCGTGAGAAATGTTTGACCAACACCGTCTTACGTCGCATTCGCCGAGAGTACATTAACAACTAAACTGACTGACTAATTCTGGACGGTTCGGAATCGATTCTTGCTGTGTTGGAACAAACCCATAGGTTTCGCTCAGTAACTCCTTAACGGATAGTGAAAAAAATATGCGGTTTTTTTAATAGACTTCAAATATTATTTTACGTCGGTGCTGTGTTTTGAAATTTTGAAAAAGTGTAAAATAAATTTTTTTAAAATGAATTTTGCATATTTTCAAAATTTCAAAACACAGCGCCGACGTAAAATAGTATTTGCAGTCTATTAAAAAAACCGCATATTTTTATCATTTTTCGTTGAGGAGTTACTGAGCGAAAACTATATCCCTTTGGATCGAGCGCTCACCGTAAGCCTTAACAGTGTGCAAAATCAGACCATTGGCGCCAATACTTCTCTTCCCATGCATATTTCTGGGAATGCTAATTGCAATATTAATATTTGTATTCACAAATAGATGGTAATGATTTAAATTAGTGGCTACAAGTACTTACTTAAAAAATAAAGATCTTTATCTATCCTTGGTGTTAAAGTACTAAATCTATCTACGATTTTTAGTAGATGAAAAGCAACTGTAACATTAGTTATAAAAAAATATATATTATTTTTCATTTGAACTTAAACATTCCCCACTTTTGGCTCAACATAGTCTTGTCTGAGAAAATTTTAAATTTTTTTAAATTATGTAATTAAATACTTGCTGAATTCATGGAAGGCGAGATATGTGAATTTAATTCTTTCTATTGAAAAAACATTGCTCACGACATGAGGAAAATCACATTTGGAATTCCAGTGTTTTCAAATGAAGAAAAAATAATAACACTTGAATACAACGCATTCCACTCTTACAGTTCCAGTTACAGACATTCCTTCGCATAGGAAAATACAAGCTATATTTAGATTTGATACCCAGAAATCTCAAAATACCTTCTACGATAACAACCAGCAGGTAAATGCCACTATACGGAAAGGGGGTTCTAATCGACGTTTTACCACCATAGAAAAATTGTCTCAAGACCGTCAACATCGCGCTTTTCCAAAAAGCAGGCTTATTATTCAATGGGACGTGAATAATTTGTTTATTACGGTCTTGCAAGTTGGTTTATGAATATTCACAGTTTCACAGAAGTGTTATTTCATTCCTTTGTAGATTTTTATCATTTCTACTTTCATTTCTCAAGTAACACTGGGTTTCTCGAGAAATAATTCAGTTGATTGTTTTACCGGATGCCGATGGTTATTTTATAAATGTGCTTTTAGAGAGTTCATTACTGTTTTATAAATTTATCTTTGTTCATAACATTTCAAGATTACTTTACCCTAAAATTGTAAGATTTTATGGTACATTATCTGAGAAATTAGCATTTGTGTTAATAGTTAGCTTTTGAGCAAAGTTCTATGAGTTCTGTGCTCACAGAACTTTTATTTAGCATCGGTATATTACGTTGTTCAGATAGGAAGATACTAGTGGACCAAAATAACCTCTCAAAGTGTCAAAATTGTAACAAGAAACCTTATAATTTTTAATGTTCTTAATAATTTTTAATACACACAACGGCAAAAGTCTTGGACTCCCCCTCATTCTTGTTAAAGAAATCTTTTTGTCAGAAAAACTAAATACATTTATAAAAATATACTGTTTTCTGAATATTTTTTTTTTGTGAAAAGAATATGTTCGATAAATTGAGTACCTACTTAGAAAATTAAAAACCAGCAAGTGTGTGACATTTTTGACAAAATTACAACACATGGTCTAGGAATGCCCAACATGTTCGATATCTGATGATTAGAATGTCCTGCATCATGTAAAGCAGTCATTCTTGCTCAGGTAAATGCAGAAATTTCACGTCCTGGCATTATAATGTACAAAAATTCAAAGCACATTTGGCTGAATACACTGCTAAATTGACCAGATTTGTAAAAACATTGGTCCAAGGGGGTCCAAGACTTTTGATGGTATGTATTTATTATACTGATACAAAATAATAAATTCTTATTCTCTCTTCTACAAAGCATACTCATAAACACTTTCAGTATTCTGGGAATTGTTCGAGATCAAGGGTCAGCAGAGGCGTGAAGCTTAAAGATAGAAATGGTCGAAACAGAGTTAGATATTTGATTTAATTTAAAATAAAGGATTCCATCTGAAGAAGCAATCCTAGAAATGCAGAAACAGGTCAGATTTCATCTATTGAGGCTGATTTTGCGTTTTCGAATCTGTTCAAAAGTAGATTTGAGTTTTGAAAATCGGAACCTTATAGTGTTAAGACAGTGATTTGTCATACTGTCTCAAAAGTAGCCCCATTTTAGTCATAGTACTCAAACGAACATTCAAAACAGATTGTATAAATTCGAACGCGCTGTATATAGACCAACCGGTCCCTAATGTTTCTCGTGACGGAGATAGCGCCCCTTTCTGAAAAATAATTTGATGAATGCTGGCCGTTATTAGAAGTACTCAGAAACGCAATCTAATCCAACGAAGGTCTTCGACCCCATCGGAACGAATTAAGAAGGTATTCGATACGAGCCGGATAATGGTACCCTGTGGAGATTCTTCAAAAAAGAATAAGGCTTTACATCTCGCCTGCCATGAAACGCTATCTGTAATGTCAAGGAGGTTATGATGAGAGATAGCCAGTGACGGCTCTACAGGCCACGCGGTAAAATGGAAAATCGTGATAACCAGCTTTTGTTTAAAAAAAAAAAACAAAAACTTATTTGCATAACTCAGGACAAACACCTCTCAAATTTGGCAAGAATTTCTAATGAGAAAGGATTATTCAACGAACTTTTTAACCGTTTTACGACGACATTGTTAAGATTACAGCTTTTAAAGATCGATGAATATACCTTACATTTAAAGACTAAACAATAATAACAGATTTGCATGTTCTGATGAAATTTTAAGTCACTTTCTGAGGGAATGTGTTCCACTAAACTCAACATTTATTTCTCAACGCTATCTAAAAACAGGTATAATTGTTGTATAAAGAAACCAGAAGGCGTTTTATTATAAAAAAACATCCTGGTTTTTGTGTGTTTGGATAGAAATAATGCGTGTTAGAGTATTTACTTAAATGGGATTTTCCTATAAAATCTAATAATAACGTTTATTCTATTATGTCAAATAATTTTTCTCGAATAAGGTGAAGTCTAGCCCAAGGCTAAACTCTCTTAAACATGTGATAATATTTAATAATATAATAATTTATCAATAATTTAACACATTCTTTGTGGATTTCTTTGAAAGAAATTAAATATAGTACATAAAAAGTAAGACATGTATAATTAATATTTTTTAATAATTATAATAAAGAATTCTAAGTATATGCCTTATTGCTGCCATCAGCTATATATAGAATGATTTCAAGCTATATATAATAAATTATAGAATAAAAAAAACAAAGAAAATGGTTAAACACTAAAATATTTTGTTTTAATATTTCCAATACCAACGATTAGATTTACGGTGAATAAAATAACTTTTTCTATAGTGATATCAACTTTTCTAGCTACTGTTATTCCTTTATAAAATATTATATGCACAAGAGCTTATTAATATGCAATATCATTATCAAGAAATGTATTTATATAAAAATTATGAAAATTATTATCATACAGGGTTTTAATCAGAATAGGAAAACAAATAAAAGTAAAACTATTTCAATAGAAAAAGAATAGGTTGGTTGGTTTATCCAAATTAACCTTATTTATTGCAATCGATAATCGTTTCCCGACCAAGAAACATTTAATTAATACTTTATCATGTCCTATTCTTCGAATACATAAAATCTGCTTTCTAAAGTAGAATTTCTCAGTACAAGATACTTTTTTCAGTCACAGTTTGTAGCAGTATGACTGAATGGACGCGGAACGAACCGCGACTGTGGAAAATTTGGTAAAAGTTCGCTCCTTTTTGTGGCACGAAAATTATATTTAGACCGTAATTCCCAAATCAGTATTGTCGGTAGACTTACAGATCAAACCATTGCTTTTCCTGATACCAAATTGCGATTAATTTACCTCTTCGAGCATGCACACTCGTTTGTTAGTCGGAGTTTTATCGTTATTATCACTAGGTAAAGTACCTACAATGTTTTTCGCGGTTTGATTTCGAAGAAACATGCAATTAATGACGGATAAAGTGAAGATAACAACGTTTGACAGAAGAGCGTCAAATTCGAAGAAATCGACGACTATTCATTAAATATTCAATATTTCATTTCAGAGCAATGTCATACGATGTTTAACTGCTTAAAAAAAGATTGAGTTAATATTGAATTGTTTTTTTTGGTATCTATTAAGGCTGGTTTTACAGTTTTGCAGTGAAGGGACTTGGCACTTACTTTATGGCGCCACATCCGCCATATTTGTGACGTAAATGTGAGCGTAACTTTTTTTACCCTAACGTTATCACAAATTGTTAAAAAATATTAACCTACATTATTTTTGAGGAAAAATAGTAGATTTGGCATTAGTCTTAAAGGTTGGATATTTATATAGCTTTTCAAAAATCAGGTGCACTGTATAATATTTTAACAAAGGGCGTCAAAATTCTCTTGCAAATTGGATATGTTTAAGGTAGAGTATACTATAATTACACTTATATCTCACCTGCACTCAGTTTATATGTGAACATTCATATGAAGGAACGGCCAGTTCAATTGTCGGTCATCTCACCTATGGCATACTGATGAGGGCTAACAAGCCCGAAACCGGTCTATGTCTGGTGGTGTGCCCGACAAGGGTTCATGGCTGTTCACACAGATACTGCAGGAGTAATTCAATGCCGGTCGGGGCATTAGTCCGCGGAGTAGTTGTTTCCTGCAGTATCATTTACAGGTTGTAATCTATTTCGTAATCTTCCTAAATATTCTCGTTGCCCAGTACGTCCTTTGAAATTTAATTGCCAACGTATAACAGTCATCTCTCATATCTGAATATGAAAAATTATTATCTCAGAATATATCGATTTTGTAAAGTAATTGATGTTAACCAAAACTGGATAAATACCTTACACCTAGAAATACTTATTAACTTTAACATAAATTTTATGTAATAGTTGTTACAATTTAACTTAATATTGGTGCCTATTACGTTAAAATATTGTACAAGAAACTAAAATTATTTTACAGCTAATTCAGGCACTGCGAAACCAGTCTTAAATTATACAGACGCTTAAGTGCATTGTGCAATTGCGTGACGGCAAAATGGCATAATACATTGTATTTTTTAAACATTTGCGTAAGCAAAAGTCAGAACTGAGCGTTTACCGAACACACACACAAAGAACTTTTTCTGATTGAAAATATTCTGATAAAATTATATCATCAGTCATGATATTTTGTAATGACCCCTTGTTAAAAATAAACTGAAAACAATGTAACAATCTCAAAAAGTAGGCGTGTAGAACGTCCGTTTTGATAAGAGATACACTTCTACTAAATCGTCAAACGACATACGAAACCAGTATAATGAATTCCTGTAATTCAGTCTTCTCCGTAAGAAGAACAAAGACGTATTATGTATTATCCTGATCGCGGCTGCATGTTCGTTCTGCAGTCGAAGAGCAAAGCTCTTCTGAAGCCCTGTCCACACAATCTTCGTCTACATTGTATTTGAGTTTAATAATACGTGCATAGTTTTAAAGGTTTTCACCAAATTACGCATATTATGCTTCATTTCTATTAAATGACTTTCATATTATTTATAATAAATCACTTTCAAAGCATTTATTAATAAAATATCTTGTAAGTGTTTTATCAGCATACAGTAAGAGAATAAAAAGTTAGTTACCATATTATTATTATTATCATCACAAAGTAAAGAGGATACATTTATAATATACATACAATATTAATGGCCCCAAAACCGAACCCTATGGTACCTAAACACGAAGGGGTTAAAAATTCCACAGATTCGAATCAATTACTAAAAACTTATTGGCAGCGAGTGTAAAACATTATTACGTGAAATATAAACGAAAATTTTGCGCCCTTAATATTTGATTATTGGTATATTCCCCAGGGATCAATTTTGGGGCCTTATTGTTTCGGAATAAACATAGAAGACATCTGAATTTTTGAAAATAGCTTTTACAATAATTACAGCATTCTTATAATTGTTTTCTATACAATTTAAAGGTTGTATAGTCGCCTCATATCAGACCACACTTTGCATGCTCGACAAACGGATAAAGTTCAGTTTTAATGGTCTACCCTGTAGATGGGTTGAATTATTTCATGAAGAAACTTAAATACTACTTGTCTTGTTTTCCAGAGCATCTTAACGAGTTCTTGGTACTCATCATGGTAAATACTTGACAACTACTAGTTGAAACACCCTGCACTTACACGAGCTCTGAAGAGCACGTGTGAGTGTAAATTTTTTAATACCACTCGGATGTGCGATCTACAGAGTGGTTTGGCTCGTGGTTTTGCTCAAGATTATACGTGTCAGGCGTACGAGGTCGGATAGAAAAGTTGCGGGACTGATTTTTATAAATTTATTGAACAATTTATGTAGAAAATACGTTTTTAGGATTTCTTGGTAGTTCCTATGGATTGTCTCCTCAATTAATAATAATATATTTACTCCTCATTCTAATCACGAGGATTATACCAGAAGTCGGAGAGTTGTGCGGGCCGCATTTGCGTCCAGGAATGGTTTAAGTTGGTAGGTCCTAACCACCATTCAGTGCAGGAATGAGGGAAACCTTATTAACTAGGAAAATGGTCAGATGTCAACCGGTATCAATCTCTCACATTGACTTAAACCAACATTTTCCTCCATACCATACCCGCAGAGAGGATGCCAATCCCCTTCACGAATATTACTAATATACGGTCTACCGGCCGCGGGGATCGAAACCACAGCGGTCTGGCACTCTATCTATTCAAGTACTGACGCCTTAAACCGCTTGACCACTGACCGATATTGCGTCGAATGTCTGTCCCTTAAGGGCGGATTTGAACTTGGAATGCAAACAAAATTGGCAGAGACAAGTGTCGCAGTGCAATGACTCGCGCAGCATGACAGTGAGCGGTTGATGTTGATGGTACACCTTAACATTTTTACATTATTCATGGTACCCTCACTCTGCATCATTGAAATGTTTCTATGAACGACTTATCCTTCTTTTCTGTACATTTTATGCAAAGATATTGTTGTGTAAAAAAAATAATAAAGGAGCAATTTGTCGGGAGCACTCCGTACATTAAACGGTATATTATATTTCGGGTGTTCAACTCATTCCGACAAACATATTTATTCGAGTGTGCTCATTCAGATAGGAAGGTCGTAAGTCGTCCTTAGACCCGCATACGAATGTAAGAGTATGTTTCGTATTCATGACTTTTTTATGACCCCGCCTTTAATAATTATCTTGTCCTTCCTACCAGTGATTAATTGTACGCTTCGAGGAACCTAACGGGCCTGGAGATGGTGGCAGCTTTCGTTTCTGATCCTCATCAACGAGAATAGTTTGATCGTGTGCCCGATGGCTTGGATATACGTTAAGGTGCGTTCACACTACCGGATTTAGCCACGTCTTTACAGTACACAGACCAATCTTATTTAAGCAATATAGAAAGTATAACTATATTGTTGTGATACCTAGAAACAACTTTATTAGACGTAATATTACATAACAAATATTTTTTCCATACTGAGAAAATTAAAAATCCAAAAATTACTGTTTACTCCTGTCATGAATCTGACGCTCAAATATGTTTATAAGAAGAGTTTAGCGGGAGGGTCTTTAGGAGGAGATGTACTATTGTTTACAATATTAATGACACTCACTAAAATGAATTTTGCTATTTATTTTGAACTTGTGACGTATTCATATTGAAATCTGCTTTAAATTTTTAACATTAGTTATTAGTTGTTTCACTTACCAAGAGAGATTTAATGAAATATCTATTCAGAACTTCCAGAAGTTCAAAAACTGTTTTAAGAGAGTGTCATTAATATTGCAAACGATTGTACACGTTATTCTTACGTTCAATTTGAAGCAAAAAATTTAGGGTATACAGAAAGTCAAATTTAAAAAATTAATTACATTTTCTTTAATAGCGTGAGACATTTATTCTCAAGACTCCAGTTGGAATCAACACATTATATGGTAAGATTCCTTTAGTTTTTGATTAGAATTTTATGTATGTGTGCACGTTATCAGTAGATTACGTGGAATCAAGTCAGTTCTAAAGTGGTTTTCACATAGAAATTATTTCTTGGTAATTTTATCGAAAACTGCATCCTGTAGTGAATTGTGGTCATGGTAGTACGATTTTTTCTAAAAATGAAATGTCAGGAGCGTAATTACCTTATCAAAACCTTAAGAAACGGATGCGGGTACGAACATGTTAAATTAAAATAAAATAGTTTACGGCGAAAAATGTTCACTTTTATTTAGTCATTTAACAAATACAGCTCATTTCATAGTAATAATAAGGATCTAAGAAATTTGCGGTTGCCAAGCAAACACGAATTTCTGGATTAAATCCATTTAATTTTAAAGAGCATGTCCAACTCATCATAAAATAATTGCTGATCAAATATTTTTTATATTATCTTGAACACCTGTATATTTACATTACTGACGTAACCGTGATCGTATATAGCAACATCCTCGATAAACAATCTAATGTCCAGCTATAAATCGAGGCAAAATTAAATCCTGACTGAAAACAAACATTCGGAAATAAGATTTACATTATTGTCTGACCTACCTTCATGTTTGAGTAAGTAATTCGACTTATAGCTTCGTTAAAGAACACAGTCACGGTGAAAAAGTGATGTATTTATTGACGAAGAAAAAATACGCATAATCATCTCATCATCAATGTGTAAAACAAATAGAATAAAATGTGTGAATAGCATTTAGAAGAGATCACTAATCATTTTCATACATAATGTACGAGTACATAAGATTTGCATAAGTCCATGAGAGAAGAGTTATTTTCGTTTAATATTTTAATTAAATAAAGATTTAAGTTTTTGTTTACGTTTTAACTTTTACATGAACATTCTGGTACAATAATCGAAACTTTATTATTACAAATTCTTAAAATTGTGATGTCTATAGGGTGTTTATAACAGCTTTGTACAAAGCACTAGCACAAATTCTTTAGCCCAAAAGTTGATAGTTTTCAAAATACAGGGTGTCAAAGTAATAATTTTTTAAACATTTTGTAAATAATTATTTTAATAATAGCATGAATCGCTCAAAATTTGATACTTTAACAAGAGTAGAATAGTACATTATACTATAAGGGAGAAATGTGTTATTTTGGCAGAGGTGCAATTTGAAGCCCGAGGGCTACAATGCACCGAGGACAAAATATCATGTCTCCCGAATGGTATACACTATTTTTTCCACGGTCTCATTAACTTAAAAACACATATTTTGTCATTATGAAGTAAGTAGCACCAGAATTATTGTATTCGGATTTGAGCATTTATTTAGTAGTCGTTGAGTTATTGTCATAACTACAAAATAAACAAACAAAAAGAATTGTCAAATTAAGGTGCTAGTTTGGTTTAGTTTAAAGTTTGTTTAGTGCACAGTATACTAAGCAATCAGTACGGAAACTCAGCTTTCTCGCGTCTTCTCAAAAATCCGCCATGTTGTTGGCGACTGACAGTTATTACTATAAATATCTGTGTGTCAGTTAGGTTTTTTAAATTTTTGACTCGATTACAACAGTTAATTAAGAATTAATGCAAAAGTATTAAAACTACGAAACAACTTTGGTTATGTTTACGCCAAATTATTAGCTATTTTTTCGTATGTTCTGTGGAATCCGCCATATTCTTGGCGACTTTTTCTAAAGGGGGGGGAGGTATTTAAAAACTGCCAGACGTATTTCATTCATAAATTGTCTAAGATTCCGTACTGATTGCTTAGTATACTGTGGTTTAGTGCACAATGAATAATTGTGAGTCGGAAGAGATTGTGGATACTGCAAATATTGCAATAAGCAATTTGCTGCCTACGAAGGCAAGATCTTTATACGATATAGCCTACAATCGGTTCAAAAAGTGCTGCGCCGAGAAAAATGTTCAAGTATACAGCGAGAATGTTTTGTTGGCATACTTCAGTGAAAATGCAAAGAATTACAAGTCTTCCACGTTATGGGCGCAATATTCTATGGTTAAGTCATGCTTGATAATTTACGATAACATAGATATAAGCAAATTCCACAAGCTGATCGCATTTTTGAAAAGAACCGGTGACGGATATCAAGCGAAAAAATCGAAAATATTGACAAAGGGTGAAATCGACCGTTTTCTATCAAGTGCAGATGACAAATAATTCTTAATGATTAAGGTAAGATTACTTTTGTTGTTAGGTATTTCAATTATTAAGTATTTTGATTTTTTATAGGTTGGATTAATTCTGGGGATTGCCGGAGCTTGTCGAACTGATAAACTAGTCAATTTAACTGTAGATGATATTGAGGATGTAGGCTCTTCCTTGATTGTAAAAATTCCAAACACTAAGACAAAGATTCCACGAACCTTTCTGGTTACCGATGTGGGAAATATGCTTGAATTGTTTCGAAAATACCTGTCCCTTCATCCTCCCCACGTCAAGCATAAGCGCCTTTTTTGTACTACAAAGCAGGAAAATGTAGTTCGCAGCCAGTTGGCAAGAATACCATGGGAAAAATTCCGAGTGTAGTAGCTTCGTATTTAAATTAAAATTACCTGATGCTGCATGTTATACTGGTCACTGCTTACGAAGATCTTCCGCGACATTACTGGCAGATGCTGGTGTGGATATCACGATAATAAAGCGTCATGCTGGTTGGAAATCAACGACAGTCGCTGAGGGTTATGTCGAGAACTCCATTGAAAATAAGACCAAAATTGCTAATCAGGTTTTAGTAGGTACCACTACTAGCGCAATCACAAAAACTGTAAATGTAAGCGAAAGTAATATTCCTTCTAATATTAATTTTGAAAATTGTACAAATGTAACATTTAATTTAAATGTCAATAAATAATTTCAATGTTATCTTTTTTTGCATGAAAAACGTTCTCCATAATGTAAGCTCCCTTGGGAGCATTATACTCCCTTGGGAATAATCGACTACTTCTGTTTTAATTTTGATGTCATAGAATCTGATTTCTACTCCAGACCGTGGAAAAAAGTATTTTAAAGTAAATTCTGCGCGGGATATCATTCTTTTTAAATTCCATCAATGGAAAAAAAAGTTAGGAATAACTTTAGGGGTGACTCACCCTCAATGAACACCTTGTGGTGTTTCAATTTACTTGAACTCATAGTAAAAAAAACGAATAATAAACGTAAATTATGTACCAAACTTGGTTATTCCATGTTAAAGTAATTTAGAGATATTATTTTTTTTTTCGAAATATTTGGCCCCACTGAAGGCCTGTAACTTTGCCTGTGTGCAACTTTGTATATTTATAGGTATGTTTGAAAAAATTGCAATATTTTGGGACCCCCTACGCAGGCTTAAATGAAAATCGTTATTTATATCGTTTGTTTCGTATTTGTGTGTATTTTTCGTAGAAATTATTTACTCTACGATATTTAAACTAGTCATTGTGACACATATAGAACAGGTGCGTCACGCATTTATGAATTGAAAAAAATTACATGACAGAATATTTGAAATGTTTGCTGGGATGAAGACTGAATCCAAATCTTTCGGTAGACATTTATATATCCTGTTTGTTCCAAAAGAAAGTATTTCTGTAAAAGAAAACATTCCATGCCTCAATTCGAATGCTGTCTCGTCGTTATAATAAAAAGAATGCACCCAGGGGGAACAAGACTGATGATTCGGAGGGTTATTCACCCTAGACAGAATGTAATTTCATTTCCTATTCGATATATGTATGGAGAAATATTAATCTTTTTTTCGAATAACTATATCAAATGTTAAGGTCATCGTACGAGAGAATGTTCACCTCTTGATAAAAAGCGTGGAGCAATGCGAGGCTTAATGTGAATAAAATTAGGTTAAAAATACCAGTATAGATTCGATTTTAATATTGCAGTAAGCTACACTGAGAAAAGAGGTCTCCTTGAATCTTCTCCCAAAGATATCTCGAGAAATTTATGATTGAGTCTACCAATGTTTTATGGAATGGTGCAAAGGTGCATCGATGGTGTATTTCTCAAACTTGGGAAACGCTTTGGTCACAATGTTCAAAGTTGGGGTCAACGTTGGATATAAAGAAGGGGAGATATAAGCAAATATTCAAAGCTGCGTGCTTTTCTCAAGGGACAAAATGAGGGATATGTAGATACCGAAAAAAATCGTGGAGCAAGTTGACTGGTTTTTGAATAGTGCACCTGATAATTTATATTTGATGATGAAGGTTGAAGATGTGAAATCCGAATAATTATATAAATTCCCAATACCAAAATCATTACTATGTTCTTTTACTGCGCTGGGAGACAATAATTTAAGTTTTTATCGAAAATATGTTGCTGTCCATCCAGATATGTTAGTGGAAAGTGTCATCGAATGGTGGTCGGTAGTCATAAAATCAGTGCCGACTTGCAAGAAGTGGCAAAAATTTTTAAGCTGAACAACTGGAAATAGTACAGTGGACACGAATTACGATGATCGTCTGCTACCCTTTTAGTTGACGGCGGTTGTGACCTAACTTGTACAAAAGACACGGAGGATGGAGATTGAGTACTGTAGCGGAAGGTTACATTGAAGACTCACTTTTATATTGCGAAATCAAAACTGAAAGTTGATAGTGGTAATGATAAAGCAAGCACGGTTGTCATTTCTGATTTCACAACATCTGAAAATAATAACTATTAATGAAAACCTGTTGGACTTCTTTGGAAATTGCTCCAAGAATGAGGGTAGGGGCAGTTTAAGTGGTTTATTTAATTTTAATACTTGCTCAAACTGTGTATTTAATATCAATGAGGATATACAAAAATTATTGTTAAAGATTGCTGAATAAACTTTTATAAATTAAAAGTTTAAGGCTTACGGTGAGCGCTCGATCCAAAGGGATATAGTTTTCGCTCAGTAACTCCTCAACGAAAAATGATAAAAATATGCGGTTTTTTTTAATAGACTACAAATATTATTTTACGTCGACGCTGTGTTTTGAAATTTTGAAAATATGCAAAATTCATTAAAAAAAATAATTTTACACTTTTTCAAAATTTCAAAACATAGCGTCGACGTAAAATAATATATATAGTTTATAAAAAAAACGAATATTTTTATCATTATCCGTTAAGGAGTTACTGAGCGAAAACTATGGGTTTGTTCCAACACAGCAAGAATCGATTCCGAACCGTCCAGAATTAGTCAGTCAGTTCAGTTGTTAATGTACTCTAGGCGAATGCGACGTAAGACGGTGTTCAAACATTTCTCACGGTTCTGAACCAGTTCTCGACGGTTGTTGGAACAGACCTTATATATCGTTTGATAGAACGCTCACCGTAAGCCTTAACACTTTAAAGCTAAGGATTAAAAGTGTCAATTTTAGCTTTTAGGATTAAAAGTGTTACTAAGATACCGTTTTTATTCACAGTAAGGAAAATGTCAATCTTGGAGACTCATTACAGTCAAACAATCTCATAGTTTTGTGACGGTTAAAGAAAAAAGTTTTTTTTTACAACAGCTATGAATATAATTTGCCTTTTTTGGCCAGGCATCTGAAAACACTGAAGAAGTCAACCGACAGTTCTGAGTAACAGAGAATGTCCGGTCGCTGCCACTGGTTCGTGAATATTCATCCGTAGTTGACGGTCGATATTAAAATACAATTGATATTGTTATTAAAATCTAGAAAGTAAATCAATATGGCGTTCTAAATATGCGCTTCTCGGAAAGCGCGATAAAAAACTTACAACAGAAGCTTTCCCAGAACTGAAATATTGACGATTGTATTTAAATACACATACTTTGCGTCGACGGGCAGCCGTTTTGTTTCAGCATTGTAATTTGTTCATCGATTAGAGCTATTTTCAGACAGAGACGTTAATTGTCTATATAGATTTTCGGAAATTGGGTGGGAGGAAACGGAGCCCGTCAACAATTCATCGGTAGTTCTACAGCACTCGGTATAAGTACCTATACCTGTCATTATATCAATTAAAATTGAATTTAAAAATGAAACGGAGCATTCTATTTGAAACGTCGATTGTTCTAGAGAAAATTTACCCACTTTTTTCTAAATTTACCTTTGTATATGTATACACTGAAAAAAATTTGGTGCCTGTAAAAAAATTTGCTTCATGGAAATCAAGTATTTGTTTGTACATGGCCAAACAAATATTTATTTCCGGATACCAAACCATTTTTTTGAAAGCAAAAGTACAGTTATTTTGTGTAAAGAAAGCACGTTTAAATTAAAAAATATTATTTGCTTTTTAATGATATACGTTTGGTATTGCTTTAAAAGGTTTACAAATAGAATATATATTTTTCTTTTCCACATCCCTTAATTAAAAATATGCAGTTTTTAATTAAATAAACGCATTATTTGATTCAAAATGCACATTTATACCACTTTAATTTCAACTGAACTATAATATCTACAGGATGTCCCGGAAAATGTGGCCCCTGGGTACAGATAGAACATAAAAAAAAAGATGACAAATTTCTATACAATTTTTTCCTACAGGCCCTCCCAACGGAGATATGTGCCCCTGAATTTTTGTTGAAACTTGTCATCTTATTTTTTCATGTTCTATGTGCACCCGAGATATTTCCCATATTTTCCCGGACACCCTGAATAACGCACATGATTGTATAGACAAGTCGACCATTACTGAATGGGAACGTTGTAGGCGCATGCGTCGAACCGTATTTACCATGACTATCATTGTAAAAATACAGAATATTGGTAATTTTTGTTAAAGTTACAGAATTTTATACGATTTGCGGCTAAAATTACAAAGTGAGATAGAACTATTTGATTCGCATTCGATTCTGTAAATAACAGGACTATTACACGCTTTAGGTTTTCAATTAATATGTAAAATTAAATGAGATAATTACTATAATATGGAAAATATTATGTAAATATAAATAATTTATTTTGATATTTTACAGACTTTTTTTAGAGTGCATCTATCGCATACAAGAGCAAAATCAACTTAGGTGGACTATCTGGTACTTATACGGGATTCACATTATCCAGAGATTACTACACCAAACGTATTATTACGGAAACAATTCCCCATCGACCAATGGTAGTACCCGCTATAATTAAGGTGCTCCTAAGAAAGCGTACGTGAGGAAAACGACATTATACGGAACCACCGGCCTCTACTCCAGCATGTTATTTTCATTAGTTCGCGGTAAACCTGATCAATATATGTAAAGAGAAATAATTTTATTTACGAGTTCTGGGTATTCTATAAATGCGGGTTGTAATTTTAGTTTGTTATTATCTAGCCGGCCGAACGTGCACGCTCATTTATTTTACGGCGAGTTGTGTGCCAAATCCCAGATGGCGCTGGCGAAGGTAGCCGCCTGAGGTGTGAGACGTAACCTTAGTTTCGCTAGCAGAGACAAATGAAGATCGCTTCTCCATAATCCTGGTTTCGTTTAGATGATTTCCCTAAACAACTATTAATCAAAATTACATTACATTTCTTACCAATTTTTTTGACATCGCCCCAAAGTTACCGCTTGGCTCTGGATCGTATTTACATTCCAGACGGATAAATTTACTGGCAACGACTTGGTCTAGCTTGCCATACTAACTAGATTTAAGACGTACAAATTTTTTTTCTGCGTATCGTACGTCATATCGATAGGCAGAAACAGTTTTAGATCACGATGGTTGGCTGCATTTTTATTTTATTACTATTCTAATAATATCCGTCGAATGGAATGCGGTGAGTACATTGATTTTCAGAGAAAGCTAGGGAAGGAAATCAACAGTAAGTTCAATCCGCAAATAATAATTTTCATATGTGACGAACATGTTGCTTTTGAATATCATTTCTGCAGTGAATATACTCTATTCGTCTAGGAATGTATGAAAACAAAACATGGTTTTGGTAAACATAACCTTAAATAATTTAGCTGTGGTTGACAGGTCATGGAACTACATTTATGCTCAATCTTCGAACATATAGAGAGTGAAGTTCCATAGGCGTACCAGTTTTAGAAGGCGCCCACATATAACAATTATATAAAAAAGACAATAAAGATAGTGTATTGTATAATACCTATCATTTTCGGTAGGTACAATAGTATAACAGTTTTTGCCAATTTCGAGGCATTAAATAATAAAAATTAAGTTCTTTCCAAGTTTAATGAGTTTATGCTGTATCGGAATAAGTCAGAAGTTTTAGCAAAAAAAGTTCAAAAAAATTGATTGCATTGTTCTTCTAAGAACTCTATCAGCTAATTTGTCCTTATCTTCAGCTATCGCAGCTTTATATTTTTGTACCATCAGTATGGCATTTTTGAAGAAGAATTCATGAATCGTACACATTTTACGTTATCATCGACTTCTATTTTCTCTTTCTACGTTTCTTTTTCTTGTACGTAAGGACGCACTTTGTCGTGCAAATACAAATATTGCCAAGAAACCATCTTATATGTATATGCTTTTACATTAAAAATCACACCCTGCATACCCTACTACTTGCCCTACCATTTATATTGTAACAGATTTCATGTCGAAGTTCGACAGAAAATCTGTTAGATATACACTTATTTCAAGCAGTGTCAGATTTGTAATTGCTTCATATTTATCTCCTCTCCTATTCTTGACCTTTTATCGAAAATTATGACCGGGATATATTTTTTAAAACAATCCCACTATATTTATCATATAAATTACATGAAATTATTTACAGCAATATTGGAGAATAACTTGAAAATAATATAATGTCATTTTTATTAATATAATATATTTATTTGTATGACTCTTATATATTAAAACGTCAGTTGAAGAAGCTTCTTATCAAACTAATCATAATATAAATTTAAATAATAAATTCGGAGTAGAATAAGTAGATAACGATTACAAGCAGACTTGTTCATTGTATAATGCTTTCTAAGTTAGCTACATAGTCTTTCTCAGAGCTTAGTTTTGTTTAATTCGTTCAATATTATGGAATGTCATGGTTTCAAGTCTGCTGAATTTTCACAAAAGTCGGGCGTGCCACAAGGATCTATATTGGGGCCTCTTCTCTTTAATCTATTTCTAAATGATATCACATATGATCTACGCATAAAATGTGCATCATGTCATTTACAAGACAAAAAGTCCTATATTATTGACTATACAAAATATATTGTTGTATTGCAATTTGGGAGTTTATTTTTATCCTAAGTTGTCATTTTCAAAACATATGGACAATATAACTTCTAATGAGTCTAAAAGTTTGGGTTTTATTGTAAGATTTTACTAATATGCTTACCCTGAGGTTGTTGTACGTTACATTTGTTAGATCAAGATTAGAATACGCATGAATTGTATCGAATTGACTTTAAAATACGCGTGTGCAGAAAATTGAAAAGAGTCAGAGACGTTTTATGAAATTTTATGTTAAAACTGTCAATGTCTTATCTACACTCCTAAGAAATATACTGAAGTCTTCTCCATTTTATAATATATGCCCGAACTATAACATAGAGCACAGTTTAGATATTTTCTGTTCAAATTTAAACCAAATAAGAAATCGTGTTATGAGCTTACAGTAGATAGGAACTGTACTGTTGCTGTGTTGTGTACGTAGATAATGTTTGTATTTTTGTTGTCATGTCTTCTAAGTGTTTTTCTTCTTTCATAATGATTTTGTTATTGCTTTATCCCGTAACTGGCCATTTGCCTGTGGGATATCGTATTTAAACAAATAAATATAATCGCTAAACAAGAAATAGCATTTTAAAGTTGTAATGGCAAACTCACGTGTGTGAAGTAATTTTACTGACAAATGTATACAAAATGAAAGCTTTCTAAAAATAGCAAACGTGGAACAATCGACAAATCCACCACTAAATATTGTTGAAAAACGTCGGGCTATAAATACTCCGACATTTAAAAAAAATTAATGACCCCTATCGCATTCTACTGCTCGTAATTATATCCGGCTCTGAAACGAATCGTTTTGGAAATACTGTCGGACTTTATCTCTATTAGACCAGTCGGTAGTCGGTAAATGAACAATTAATGCCACTAACGCTAAATAAAACGCAAATAATTGTAAAGTGTATCCCAAATTGATGAAACAACATTCGTGTTTTTTTCTAGCTGAGATGACTGTCAGAAGCCCCATTAGATCTATCTGTACTCTAAAGTGTCAAAAGCGCTATCTGTACAATAATATTGACGGCTTACAAGAACTACGAGCGGATGACACAGACAGAATATCACAGTTTAGCGAGAAGGTAAAAATACTAGGTTTTGGAGCTTGGAAAATTCGCACTGGATGCAAGAAAAATATGAACAACAGCCGGAAAAGGTGCTGGACTAGTAAAAAGTACATACTGAGACTTTATTTCTTCAATGGAAATTTGATAGACCACATTTATTTGGATATTCGTGTTTTTAGTTGATTAGCCGTGATATTAATTTTTTCTAACCCTTAATGAAAGTTTCCCAAATCGATGGAAAGCCGTTTGAATGGTCTCCTGACTTAACCCCACTAGATTTTTTTTAGTGAGTTTATCTCGAAAGCAAAAGTAATGAGACCAGACACTATCGAAGGGCTCAGAAAACGTATCAGAGAAGTTTGAATGAAATTCGAACACAGAATTGAACACCAGTAAATGGCACTATTTGCATTATGGCATTTGCATCTTTTATGTAAAAAAGGTAATTTAAAGTTACGGCGCAAAAAGGAAATGCAATGTTTCTGTTAAATAGCTTGATATGCCATGAGAAAACAATGGTCCTTAGTTTCCATAGCAACTGTAAATGTAGATCAAGTGTCAAAATGTTCATCAGTAACATTTTCAATAATATCTGATTTTATGTTTCGAACCTTTTCGACGTTTTGCCAATCCTTCGTATTTCCGGGTCTCTTCACTTTTGCTTTTGAGATAAACCCACGAAACAAATCTAGTAGGGTTAAGTCAGGGGAGCGTGGTGGCGATGTTTCATCGAATTGGGAAATCTTAAACTCGAATGGATTTTGCAAATAGGTAAGCGTTTAATTGCTTTCTTAGCGTTTCTCTCATCCTTTAAGAAACCTCGACGCGTACGCCCATGGCAAACCACAAATCTTTCCGTGAATTGATAACGACATGGCAGATACTCGCGACAAGGGTTGCACTACATTCGTCGCCCGGATCGGATCTGAAACCTCATTTGACCGGACTATCCTATTTCTTATGCTAATAAATACTCCATATTCAATGACCGGACGAACACCTGGTACAAATACCAGGTAAAACGGCGTTCTCGGAAATATGCCAGTGAGGCGTAGTGCGACTACCAGGAGGCCTAGATTGTTTTTTTGCCTCGTTTCAGTACCGAAACGAAAAATGTAGACTGTCATGGCTTACGGCGACGCCGCAACCCAGGTAGAAATATTAATTTTGCGTGAAGTTCAGATTTCCCATTCTTCGAAAAGATAAGTTTACTGTTTATAAGGAAAACGTCGGTTTCCAAATTATTTCTGCGTAGTTAGGACGACAAGAAACCTAACAAAACTGAGTGTTGTAAATATGACTTCAAGCGATGATTTGCCATCAGGTAGCTTCCACTGTTGTTTCCAATCTCGTGCCAGAGAAATCACGGAAGAAAGACGAACAAGCATTTGGTTGCTATGCAACATGGTGTAGAGAAAAAAAACTAACGAAAATTAGTACCTATATTTTAACAAACTAAGCAAAACAGAAAACAAGAAAGCCTTCGTATCTTTGGTGGTATTACTCAATGATACGTATAGAGTTTCATTCAAGTAGAATATCGATATCACAAAACATTTAAATGACAAAATGAGGGATTTGTACCGAAAAAATCGCAGTATTTACAAAGGAGCAAGTTGCTTGCTTTTTGAATTGTGCACCTGATAATTTATATTTGTTGATGAAGGTAAACCCTTTAAAAATAAAAGAACAACATTTTTAAAAAGCTTCTTTATAGGCTGTCCTAATAATGGAGGTTGCAGGAGCATGCCATTTTGCTTAATTAGTCAATTTAACAATTGATAATGTTGAAGATGTGAAATCCGCCTTTATTATAAACATTTCCAGTACCAAAATCAAGAGACCACGTTTTTTTACGGTGCTGAGAGACAATTATTTAAGTTTTTATCGAAAATATGTTGCTTTACGTCCACCTGGATTGGTAGAACGTCGATTTTTTTCTCAGATATGTTAGTGGAAAGTGTAATCGAATGGTGGTCGGTATTCATAAAATCAGTACAGTGGACGCGCATTACGATGAATGTCTACACTTTTTGTTGATGGTGGTGGCGACTTCGCTTCTCTTAAAAGACACGGAGGATAGAGATCGAGCACGCGTAAGGCTACATTGAAGACTCACTTTTGAATAAAGAATACTGTTAAAATGACGGGTTTCCATTTTAGAAATATCTAATATTCAATTTACCCCATTTTCCACCCCTCCGACGGCTTGCGAGTGGATGGCACTGGTGTTAGAAAATTGATAGTTTTATAAAGTAATTACCTACCGAGTTTCAGCCTGTTAAAATGACGGCTTTTAATTTTAGATATATCTAATATTTAATTTACCCCAATTTCCACCCTTCCGACGGCTTGCGAGTGGATGCCACTGGCATCAGAAAATTGATAGTTTTATAAAATATTTATCAACCGAGTTTCAGCCTGTTAAAATGACGGGTTTTAATTTTAGATATATCGAATTTTTAATTTACCCCAGTTTCCACCTTTCCGACGGCGTGCGAGTGTATGTCACTGGTATCAGCAAATTGATAATTTTACAAAATATTTATAAACCGAGTTTCAGCTTGTTAAAACGACGTGTTTTAATTTTAGATATATCGAATTTTTAATTTACCCCAATTTCCACCCTTCCGACGGCTTGCGAGTGGATGCCACTGGCATCAGAAAATTGATAGTTTTATAAAATATTTATCAACCGAGTTTCAGCCTGTTAAAATGACGGGTTTTAATTTTAGATATATCGAATTTTTAATTTACCCCAATTTCCACCCTTCCGACGGCTTGCGAGTGGATGGCACTGGTATCAGAAAATTGATAATTTTATAAAGTAATTATCTACCGAGTTTCAGCCTGTTAAAATGACGGGTTTTAATTTTAGATATATCGAATTTTTAATTTACCCCAATTTCCACCCTTCCGACGGCTTGCGAGTGGATGGCACTGGCATCAGCAAATTGATAATTTTACAAAATATTTATAAACCGAGTTTCAGCTTGTTAAAACGACGTGTTTTAATTTTAGATATATCGAATTTTTAATTTACCCCCATTTTCATTCCCATCCCTTCGACGGCTTGCGACTTGCGTGGATGACGCTGGGTTCAAAAATTTTTGTAAAATGTTTTTTGTCACGTCCTCATGTTGTTCGAAATGCAAGTGTATCTCTGTTGTGTATTGTTTGAGTTCCAGCTGTTTAACACGCAAATTTCTTATGCCTTAATTTATTCTCATTTCGTTTTTTTCACAATCACAAGTAATATTGGTTATCACATTACGTTCAAATTGAGAAAATTACAAAATTAATTGTTTTATTTAAGATCGACGAACGTCTATGATCATTCGGGTGTTTCCGTAGCGCCTGGCTGCTATCCATGGCTGCTGTTTTCACACGGGTAAGAATAGAAACCATTACGCAAAGACCAATTTCTTGTACAGCGAGAGTTCGATGATGATTATGTCGGTGATTATTACGATCATATTACAATTTGTGGTTCATCTTCGATGTGTGTTAGAAATGTCGCAATCCTCTCCACCACGTATGTAAAAATGTGGAGACCGTTCAAAGAACGGGTAATTCCCAGTGGTGCATATCTACACTATTCCCGTTACCTGTTTGATACGCATTCAGTGTAAACTCTGTTGAATTTCAATTTGCCGTGGCGATACCATTCACAGAATCGTAACCGATCACGAATTGGTCACGACTGCTGTTCATCGATTCTTATTTTCACTTTACAGAGTCCTTTTATGTCTCCAAATACCCTGGAATGGGTGCAAGCTGCAACCCAGGCTTCGCGAATGCTAAATTCTTGTTCCTATAATAAATTAGTGATTTCTTTTTACTATATTGTAAACGTATGCAAACGTATATAAATCAATTTTCCTTCAATTTCTATTAATGACAAGCCATATGTATGTTTTTTGATACCAAATATCTAGATATGCTAGGGAACAATTCCATAGACGATAATTGGGATATATGATAATTTTATCGTTAATTTATTTTCATTTAAGTAATGCAGTAATAGTAATTAAGTTTCATATTTAGTTTGGTTTTTATTGAATGTTTTTATTTTATTGAACATATACAGAGTGTTTAGTATTGAATGGGCCATATTTTAACGCTAGCTTCCTTGGAAAAAATTAATGCGAATTCAATCAAGCTACCTAAGTTCAATATTGCTTCTTTAACAAATTATAAGCCTGAAAAAGTATTTTTTATTGATTTATTTTTTTCGATAATATTTTTACATCGTAATACGATTCTACAAATCTTTTCGAGATTCAGTTGGTGAAGAATAAACAGAATCCTTCAATGTTCTCCAAAGAAAATAATCACATTTGTTGAGGTCTGACGATCGTGGTTGCCAATTTTGAGGATAATTATTTCCTCATCCTAACTATTTATCCTAACGATTTATTTGGAAATTTGAAATTCAAAAAGTCTCTAATAGTAGCACTAAAACACAAACACGGGAGGACATAAAGGCTGAAGTAAGGACTGTCCTTCCAAAGTAAGGACAAGTGGCAACCCTAGTTGCAATATTAAAACTTCGATTGAATCAGGAAGGGTATTTTGCAGAAAGTCCAAATAACTTTCGCCATTTAATCGATTTGGCAAAATAACTGGTCAAATCAAATAACGAACAATAATACCGGCCCATACATTTATCTTAAACTCGCTTTGAATATTCATGAAAGTTTTGAACATTTGTAATACCTCTTACGAATGAAGCAAACCTCATTAGTGAAAATAATTTTCTTGTGGTGAATTAATATCCTGATGCAAGATAAACTCGTGAAAAGGTCACGCGTCGATCCAAATCTTTAAACAATAGGTCTGGTACTTTTTGAATGTGATATGGATGTAGTGGAGTGTCATCTTCTTTGTCCTAGGACGGTTAATTTTAAATTTTTCGTATAGTCACTGTGGTATGTATTTATAAACACGTACTTCATGTACCTGTCAACTTGTTACCGGCCATTTGTTTGGCAGGAGCGTTGATTAACTTGTCTGGTGTCGCGACACATTTATGTTTTTTGATTTTTCACAGCGACAGCGCTGACGCAAAAGCTGGCGAGCACAGAACTTTTCTTTCTCTACCAATAATTGTCTTTATCTGCGGCAGGTACTACCTAGTGACCGCCGCGAGCCCCAGGATGTTTCGTAACACCCTGTAGATGCGAAACGAGCGTTCTTAGCTGGGACATATATAATTAGAATGTTTCTTGGTACCGGCCCCCCCTCGGTTTCCGGCGAACTGACCTAGTAAACTAAATTATATATCAATTTTCCTAGAGTTCGCGTGTAAGAAACGTTAAGTGTACGTGTAGTACTAGAGAAAGTTTATTACTTAACTCATAATTAGCATAGAGGCCTGCTATTATGGTATTATTTATAGTATACAATAATAAGGCGGTTTTTTCCTTATGCGGAGGTATCAGAAATATGGAGAACGCTTGCCCTCGTTGCTTCTTTTTAAATTAAACTATTAATAATAACGGCACAAAATTCAGTCGAGTTTTGAGGTACTGCGAAGTTTTGTGACGAATTTTTTTCTGTATTTCAGAAATTCATGAAATTTACTACCACAGAAAAAATAAAATTATTCTGATTTATTGTTATTTTGTGTCTGACTTATTGTTTTTATGTCTTTTTCATTTTCGCGATAAAATAATTGGATATCTTTTTTAAACTTAAATTTTAGTGGTGTTTACTACCTTCCTCCCTCAATTCCCTCTTAGGTGCGCTTATGAACTATGATTCCTACAAAACAGTTGCAAAAGTAATTTTTAAAGTAAATTGATGGCATTTTAGGGAGAGCGACTTTTTCAAACTTACCACCCAGTGGCGTACCAATAGATATTTGAAACTATTAAATAAACTACATTGGTTTTTCAACCACAATAGATGAGATCTAAAAATGCAGAAATGGTCAGATTGTGGTTGAATTTTCGAGTTCCCACTGACAAAAGTGAAAATTAGATATTTATAGAGAGTTTTCATTAAACCAGGTTAGTAAATTCAGATAGATTAATTTTTTTAGATAATTATTGAATAGAGCTTTGTCTGTGGAATTGTGCATTAGCATACCCAGATGTTTGGTATCAGAGAACATACATATGACTTCATTGATAGGAATTGTAGGAGATTTGATTTATATTTGCTTAAAATACCTTTCTAATACAGTAAAAAACTACATTGGCTTTTCAAAATGATCGTTATGTGACGATAGAAGTTTTTAGTAGTAAGTATATTTTAAAATAATTAGTTTAGTAGTTTGTCAGATGTAACAGAATGTATTTTTTGTTTGTATATTTATATTTATATAGTCAGGAAAAATGTATTACCATTTTTTTTTGTGCCTATGTGAGTCTGACCTGACTTTTAAAATTCATTCATTTTTTTTGTGATTCTTATATATTATCGTTTGTAGTAACATTTTTTTCGTTAGTAGTAATTTAAAAAATATATACAATGACCTTGAAAAAATCATCCCCTGACTTTTACAGCACTCAAATCTGAGGGTTGTTTCTTATAGAGAATCGTTTGTAGAAACAACTAAAATGATTTTATAGTTTCCGGTTGAAGTATAATGACTCTACTTTAAATTTTAAGGAACTGCAAATGAAATGAAGCTTAGGATAAACAACGATTTATGAGATAAACAATGCTAAGCAAGCCTATTGTACAATAGAAATCTACTTTGCAAGCATCATTCATTAAAATGGTACGCATTTAATTCATTGAAAGAACTGGACTAGCTACACAGCGAGTAAACGGTTTTCTTAGTGTAGAATAAGGCACTTCCTAGACAGGGTGGTTTTAACTCTGATTTGCACAAAAAAAAAACTAAACGAGATGTAGAAACCTTCGAGGAGACACTTTGTCGGTTGTATATGGCCTGCGAGAGGTCAGCGAAGGGCCTTGGCAGACCACGCTGCAAATTCTTGCAGTCAAGGATTGCTGAATTATCGTCGAGTGGACGTTAATTGGACGTTTGCCTCTTTTTCATAATGCTATCGTCGATCGGCGCGTGCGGCTATCACATACGGTTCTCGGAAAAGCAGCAGCGCCGCGACAGGCTATTAATAATAAAATTTCTCGATAAGATCGCATAAGTTTATTAATGGAGTTTAAGATGGCCAAGAAATTCCGTGTGGAGAGGAGTCTGACTTTATAAAAACATTCAAAACCTTTTAACATACAAAAGCCTCGCAAAAATTACAACTAATCTTTCAGTAACGAAGGTGAATCGAATATAAACCGAAATTTGTGTTTATTAAATTTATTGTCACTCTGAATGAAAATTTTAATATACAGGTATTAATGGCATCTTTGAAAGGTGTGATTGTGTAGTCAAAATAAATGAGATTTACCTTTATTTAATTGGAAACTCTTCGTGATAAAACAACAATAATTCTGCGTTGTAATTGTAGAGTAATGTGAATGTTGGCAACAATGTAAATCTAGTGTTAAGTTGGTACAGCTGTACAAAGGCCAATGTGAACGGCGCTGTCTTTACTAAAACTGTTTTTGTACGAGCCAGAATAACAAACAAACTAGTAATAAAAAGCCTTTTCATTTTGAAGATCGATCCACGTGCTAAAGGTAGAAACGCTACAGTAATGGAATACCTTAGTATTTGTATCAAAAGTTGAAGGAAGCTTGAAAATTCACTATCAAAATTTTGCATATGACCATAATTTATCATTTTGAGTAACTTTTCCAAGTAAAATTTTGCTGTATTTTTAGCAGAAAAGGAGTTTTACTTAAAATCAAAACAATTTTCCCTTTGTGCATTGAATATTTCAAATAGAATAATTTCCATTAACTCCTAATGACTTTAACAAGGTATACCTTTTTCAGATAAAGAAGGCAGAATAATCGATAATTATAATAGTTAGATGTATATACTAAGTCGCAAAGGTTATCCCATTTCAAGGAAACATGATGTGTCATAAGTGGCGCACTCTATAGTAGCGTCAAAATTAGAAATAAATTTGAATTTTTCGCTCCCAAAACCTCAGACCTCCAAAATGTACCCAAATACTTGGACTTTTATAGCATCATAATGCAGAATTTTTCTTAAAATATTTTATTACTCTTGATATTTTAAGTAAATCTCTTCAATGTGGGCATGCAACAAAGTTAGAGATAGTCGCAGTAAATTTTTAAATTTCAAATTACAAAGGAACAATTTGTAATTTACTAAACTGTTCTAAAGCATTTTATACATAGTGTGTCTGACTATAAGACTAGCCACATGTATCAGTTTTACACAAATAAATGTTACCACTGAATTCAAACAGTCTTGAAACTTTTTGATGAGACCTCGTATATCAAACATGTCAAATAATAAATATTATGAACAAAATTACTACAATTTTGTGTTGTGTTTCGCATTTTTATATGCACATACTGGTAATTTTTATATTTATCTACCACAACTTTCAACTGTGAATTGTTTACCATCTGGTTTTAATTGTTATTTCTTCGTAATGCCATGAACAAAACCGCACTAGAGCTAGAAGTTCGCTATTCAATTAGACGTTATGTAAGTTTGTGGTGGGAATCTAGTTTTATGCAGTTATTTCATAGAACAACTATAGTCCATAATTTATATAAATAATAATAATGATTATATTTTGAATGATATTAATTACTTATATCTTGAAAAGATTAGAAATGTGAAGTATAATCAATTAGAAGTTTGTTACGGACGATACCACATAAAAAGTGAACATATATGCCGCCTTTTCTACGTACATACATTCAAACGAATTAGAATAGTAAAACTACACAAAAAAATGTGTAAACGAGATTTTCTATTGTGAATTCAGGATGTGTAAAATTTCCGTGGTAATAGATTTACCTCGAGTTTTACACATTATGACTTTTTTATACGTTTTATACAAAATGTGTTAAAATTATAACAAAATATACTGAATTTGTATAATATTTACCCACGGTCTATCAACTATACGGTCGGGGCCATCGGGGCCAGATGACGTCACAAAATTCCCGTAAATAAATATAAAATATAGTAATTCTCAAAAGACGGACTGACTGTGTCATATACAGTGCCTTCATAAATGATTACAAGCCACGTCACCAGGACTGTGATTCTCGAAGAACAACTCGTATGCAAATAGATTTCTTGTCTCTCTCAATTGCCGTAGTGAGGAAAAGGATATTCGCATATGAATTGCCCTGAGATTGATTCGAAAATCTCGACCTTGATCACGTGGCTTGTAATCATTTATAAAGGCACTGTATCACAACGTCGTCAGTGTTCGTTGACTACCTGCTGATGATCCCGACCGTGTAGTTAATAGACCGTGATTTACCAGTGATGTGTTAAAAGGACGCCATTTTGTGTAAACTTAACACACCTCTGTGTTTTATATCCCTACTTCTGACTGGTTAAGTACAACTACGCAGCTGTAGTATATCAGCTGTTCCAACACACGTCACTACTCCATGTCGGTCGTGTAGCGTTGTTCTGTTCAGTTACCTCTCGTTTGCTGTGTTCAAATGGACATTTTTAATTAAACTGAGGTTTGATCAAAGAAAATGGTAAGTACTTACTCAACTATAACAAATATTGCTGATAATTGAGATAAAGCTAGAACTAATTGGGACTATAACTCTTAAAAATATTAGCAGATCACTCTGACGTTTTAAATCACTCTGTACTCTGATTTTCTTGTAATTTTAGAGAATGAAAATGATATATTCAGATCACTACCAGTTAATTTTCGTAAAATCTTATTATGTAGTGCCTAAATACATATTTTTTAATGTTTGTTGTTTCGTTGTTTATGATTTACTATAACGTTATTAGTTTATAAGTCCCTTATTAAGATATGTACTACTGCAACAGATATTATTAAATATTTTGAATTGAATTATATATTTTTAATAAAATTATAAAAAGTAAAATATATTTTATTTTATTATTACCTACTGTAACACCATAATTCTGAAAATACTACGTTTTTAGTTTGTTACGTTTATTTTGACGTTTTCTAGAACGTTCCAGGCTATATTCGATACATTCTCAAGGACTGGGAAAACTTCTAGAAAACTCCTAAATAAAGTTATTACAAAAAATATATTTAACTAAAAATTAAAAAAGGAATGTAATCAATACCTATGATACAATAAAATTAACATGTTAATGCCTATAATCTACACCTGTAATGATACAAATAACACTGAAATCTGTAAAAGCTACACATAACATTTGTTATATTAATGCACTGGATTGTGTTAAACCTATAACACACTGCTACATACAAAGAAATGTGTAAAAATATTCAAAATCCCGTGTCGACCTTAATTAACACAGTATTATGTTCTTCTGTGTAGTTTAATTTTTTACAGTATACGAATTTTTAAATGAAGTAAAAGTAAATCATTGGTAAACCTTACGAATTACAAGAGGCCCTGGTACGGATCCTTGAGGCACCTCCAACTTTGCTTTTTCAATTTTTGAACTTATTTAAGTCGCTAAAAACGTATCTTTCGTGAGTTCCCATAAAAATGTTAGTTTCTCCATTAGAAAATTGTTAAATACGTAACCTTTATTTGTGTCTTGTTTTCGCTGCAGGAGGTTTCGCAACGCGGCTATCGATGTGTTTCTTGCCTGGAGGCGGCGAAGCGTGAAGGTATCTCCCGCAGAAGACAGTCAACCAGCAAGGCCGATGAAATTAAATAATTATTATTCTAGGAATATGAAACGATTTGTTCAATTACGGTTAATTAGCGGCGGAAAAAATGATAAAATGAACGCTCCTTCCCGGAATATCGCGCAGGAAATAAACGCGATTAGGTTCGTTTCGGTTTTCTTTGAATGTCGAGATAAGGAAGGTTATGTAACAGGCATTTCACATAGTTAAATATAACCGGACTGTTTATCTGGCTGGTGAGTAAGTAAGCAAATAAACATGAATGGCATCGGCAGATAACGGACGCATCTATTTAGAGCTCTAGTTTCGATCAATGGCTGTTTTGGAAATGGCGAATGCGCCAGTTTGCCGGAAATAAAAAAATTGTATATTTTTTATATTAGAATTAAAAGTGTCACAATTGCGGCGAGCAAATTGCTAGACACTTTAGTCCGAACAAAACATGGTATTTTTTCTCCAACCGAAATCCCTCATTTAATTATTAATTTGTGGTTGGAAATTATTCGAACCAAAATTTGGATAATGAAGCGAATTGGGTAAGGAGAATATATTGATATAATCATGGATACTTTGATAAACATTTGTCATTGTATGTGGTTCGATTTGCTGGAAAGTCTAAAAATGAAATGTAATGAAGATTTAGGTCACAAACCTAGAAAAATATAGACAGCGTCAGTTCATCATATAGGTCACGTGACAGGTGCCGCGTTTTCTAGAGACCTAAGGTCCAGAAAATGGATATTTTATTTGCTTTATGTTGGCGGTTGTGCAAATATGATGGCTGCATTGCAATATGAAATTAACTAACTTGCTGTCACTTTAAATGTCATTAAAGAAAGTGACCAATCACAGTAAACAAATTGGCTTCACGCTACAATACAACCAACGTAAATTGGCTGGAGGCCGGTGTCCCACAAGGCACCGTCCTCTCTCTCACCTTTACACCATACATAACAGTGACATACCGCACCCTCCCCACACAAACACTTACCTTTACGCCGACGACATTACACTGACCACACAAGCCACAAAACTTAACCACACCCTAAACACACTCCAGACCTCCCTCGACCAAATCGAAAACTGGTGCAACAGGTGGAAAGTCCAAATTAATCCCGATAAAAGAGCGGCTGTCCTTTTCACCCGAAGACGCCTCCCCCGAAACCACGTCTTTGACAATCCTACCCTTTTCCAAGAACCCATCCCGTGGCAAAGACAAACGAGATACCTAGGCGTGACGATGGACCAGCGACTTACTTGGAAAGCCCATATCACGGAGACGGTAGCGCGCGGAAAAATCACCAGGGCGAGGCTTGATCCCTTACTCAAGGGTGGTAACACCCTTAGTCTAAGGAATAAGCGCACGCTAATCAAGGTGGTGCTTCAAGCGCAGCTAACGTACGGCTCCGCGGCATGGAGCTACGCGGCAAAAAGCCACATAAAAGACTACAGGCCGTGGAAAACATAGCCTTACGCACAGCCGTCGCTGCGCCTTGGTATTTCAGAAACACATGCATAAAACGAGACCTAGAGTACACCGACCTAACACATACCATACACACACACACACAAAAACCATTAACAAAGCCACAAACCACGACAACCCCTGCTTAGGCAAGCCGTCGACTACGCCCCCGCCCCGACAGACAAACACAAACGTCCAAAAAACCAATTACTTGACCTTCCTCCCTGATAAAACACCAACCCCCCTCCCCCGCTAATCTTTTCTGTTTCAGGACAAGAAGAAACCAAGACCAAGAAGACCACCAAGAAGAAGATGAGAACATAGACAACCCAAACCCTATCCTTACCTAGCGCTCGCATCTCCCGAACCGTAACAGGCTCGGGAAGAAGAGCATCCTATGGCTACAAGCCACTCACAAAAACCCACTCCCAACAAAGACCACCCCCGGGGGTTTAGGACGGCCGGCGAAGAAAGAACCTAGAAGACACGAAGAGCGCCAGAAGAGGCCCCCCTGCCGGCGGGGGTCAGCCAGGGCAGGAGGAGGTTCCTCGAGCCGACAGCATCGGCCGCAACAGCGGTCGAGGCTGACCGGAGAAGGGAACCCACCTCTACGAGGCCGCCCAGGTCTACAGAGATGGTGAAGGATAAAGAGCGATAATACCGCTCGATCCTAATCCATACAAGGCCACCGTTCGCCAATAAAATAACGGCGGCGTAAATTGGCATAAAAATCAAGTTTTAGCGATTCTGGACCTTTCAGACAGCCCTGAATTAGCGGTCGCCGGCAATATGACACTGGCACAGTCTATGTTTTTCTAGGTTTGTGATTTAGGTGTACCTAAGGAGATACTAGAGTGTGCGAAAGAGATTTCTTTGAATCTTCTTCCAAACAAATCTCGAGAAATTTATGAATTCCAAGGTTTTATGGGTTGGTGCAAAACATTAAGTTGTATTTAGAAGATGTATTGATTGCGAATTTCTTAAACTTTGCAAATAAAATGTACCGTCAACGCTTTGGTCACAGTATTCAATGTTATGGTCAACGTTGGATATAAAGAAGAGGATTGATATAAGCAAATATTCAAAATTGCGTGCTTTTCTCAAGATACAACATGAGGGACATGTACCGAAAAATCCCGAGTATTTACAATGGAGCAAGTTGATTGCTTTTTGAATAGTGCACCTGATAATTTATATTTGATGATGAAGGTAAACGCTTTAAAAATAAAAGAACAAAATTTTTAAAAAGCTTCTTTATAGGTCGTCCTAATATTAGAGGTTGCAGACGCATGCCGTTCTGATGAATTAGTCAAGTTAATGATAATTTAAAGATGTGAAATCTGCCTTAATTATAAAAATTCCCAATACCAAAACCAATAGACCACTATGCTGTGCTAGGGGCCTACAATTATTTAAGTTTTTATCGAAAATATGTTACTTTACGTCTACCCGGATCGGTAGAACGTCGATTATTTCTCAGATATACTAGTGGAAAGTGTCAATGAATGGTGGTCGTTATTCATAAAATTAGTGCCGCCTCGCAAGAAATTGCAACATTGTTGAAGCTGGACAACTGGAAAGTGGCACGCAGAATGTCTGCCACCCTTTTAATTGACGGCGGTGGTGATCTTACTGATCTGAAAAGATACGGAAGATGGAGTCGAATACTGTAGCGGAAAGTTACATTGAAAACTCACTTTTGAATAAAGAAAATGTTGCGAAAAGAATACAGAAAGTTGATAGTGGTAATGATAAATCAAGCACCGTTGTCATTGATGCATCTGAAAATACTTAATATAACTATTAAAAATAGTCCAACACTAAAATGCTGCTCTACTCAAATGCCTGTACGGATTTTTCAAAATCTTACATAGAGTGTTATTTTCTGTGAATAAACAAAATATTTTTTATGTCACCAGACCTGTATTTATGATTCCTTTATAACTTTAGTAGTCTTAATGACATAAGTAGAATACTCCTACCGAATTCCACTTGATTATACAGTGATTCGCACTTTATGGCAAGTTCAAGAAATAGCCAAAAATATTCTAAACGCCGTGTATCTCGGTAATGGCAATGGTTATACCGTCAGCAACAGGTTTTGAGGCGTCCTAGATGTCCTGTTAACGTATATACACTTCCCCATGAAGCACTGTATATCTACATAATTAAATGCAACTATCATTTTATTTTACATAGTACCATCTTTCACAATCCGAAGAACAATAAACCTTGCACATTTGAACCATACATTGCATGTGTACGACCTCAATATAGATCTGCCCTTGCTTGAAGACCTGAAACGATTTCTTAAAATCGTTACATTACGAATTATGCCTTAAGTGGTGTGACAATTCATTACTCACCTTTCTTGCGAGTTGATATTGCCACTTGTGATAGTTCACGAGCATTGAATTCTTAAAATTGATAGATTTAATGGCTGTATTATCTGGTGCAGATGGCCTCACGTGCTGACTCATCGAATTTAACTTTAATTTTTCAGTGCTTGGAAATAATTCCAATGTTTGTTTAGTTTAATACAGTTAGTTAGAAAAGTAATATATACATATTAATATCATAATATTGGTGATACAGTGTCAAAAACCATGTGTTTATATGGAATAGCTATAAAAAATTGCTTAGGAAAATTTCTGCATATTATATTAATATCCAGTAATTATTAGAATTGTAAAATTAAATTTTAAAATCTTCAAATATTATTTTCTTGAAAGTTTTGTTATGTAACACCATAATTTTTCATGATGTATGTATGTAGAATGACACGCTCTTTCAAATGGCATGGTCAAAATTGGGGGATGCTTTTTAAAAAAATTGTCGATGACGTCATATCTCGAACAAAGATGACGTCACAAATATAGGTCATATGTCAAAAAGTGACTTTTTAAAAACAAAATCGACGTGCCAAGGGATTTTTTCGAAAACTTCTCAATATAAAAAATAATGAATTTATTCGTTGCTTTTCGAAAGCACTGTATATGTATTGTATACGATTGTATATCTCCTTATACTCTTCAGTATTGTCTAAAAATTACATTTTGACCAACAAATCTCTATTAAACACTTTTGAATTTCCAATTTCAACTTCACAATACTACTAAAGGTTAGTTATATTGAACGTACCCTATTTTATAAAGGTTTTATGATGCATTATATCAGAATTTCCGGAGTCCGAAAAACACATTATTTTTAACGATTCCTATACCAACTAAAGTGCTTTCCAAGTTATTGACAACAATGCGACGTCGAAATTTTCTCGTAAAAGCGATCGTAAATACGAAAGTATCGCGTGCAAATATGCGTCGCTAACTGGGGAACGTTGAAATTAATTTTCCAGCTCGATTTTCGTGATCGCGTCGCATTTTCTCGACGAATGCAATTCGGTGCATTCCGCGAATCGGAATGTTTATTACCGATGGAATGCGCTCGCCAAGGATGAGCGCGTGTCTCAAACGTAAGCGCAACGTTTGACCGCCTAAGCAGAAGTACTAAAATAACGAGCAACTTTATTTTCGGAGACGCAACCAAAATATGAACAGTCTACGGCACAATTTTGTGCAAGCAAAACACTTGTTTACTGGTATATAAACACTATTATTATAAAAGTGCTCCTGAGACGACTTGTTTGGCTAAAAAATATGTTTTTATGCCAAAGTTGCAAGTTTTGAAAACATTTACAAATACACAGTATTTCTAACACTTGCATGCATTTTATATGTATTACAGGGTAATATTTCAAACATATTGAAAGGTCAGAACATGTGTCTGGCAGCAGTAATCACATAATAACTAAAATATTAGCATAGAATGTAAACAAAACCACGTAGACGAAAACGAGATATCATTGGTGTGACGTCACATGCCATTCAAAATCATGCCATTTCCCCATTGTTTATAACAGTACTCCAAAATTGTATCACATGTTGTTTAGAGCCGTATTGAGCATTTTGTAACAATATTATGTGATTATTTCTTACAAATTTAAATATGAATTATGAATCAAATTGTGATATTACTGCAAAAAATATAATTTTTGACACACATTTATTGGACCATATGCTAAATCTGTTACACACAAGAATTTCTTTTTATACAAATATTGTCAATCGAATTACGTAATTTTGAAACAAAAGACTTCCAAATTTTATATACGGGGTGCCCAGGACGTAGTGGTCAAAAATGACAGAGCATACTTCCAAGTAAGTAGTTAAATATTGAATTTATTATTATGCATATCATTAAATATGGGTATAAAAGATTTCTCCTAGTGTGGTTAACAAGGAAAATTTAGCTTAATATATACCTTACAAGCATCCTTCTTATCTAAATTACTCAGTTAAAATTCGCAAAATTTGTGACACAATCAGGTAGCTTATTGCCTTATTGCTTTACTACATTTTTGAGAAAACTGATGCAATATCGATTACTACTACCACAGTTATACTATCAATATACTGATTAAACAAAATGCTTACAACATCAACGTGCGTTTTAAAGATAAGGCTAAGTAAAAAGGATAATGGGTAAATAAATCTGAAATTATTCTAGAAACTTATTACAAAAATTAATCTACCCGACGCAGTAAATCAGAGTTATTTCGAATCTGTAATTATTTTAATATGTCTAGATGTTTTAATGCATTTTTAAGTTGATTTATGGAGACGAATTAGACGAATTCCGAGAAATATAAATCAAATTAATGCGCACATAGCGATTATATACTTACAGAAATTAGAAATTCTATTCGAACTAAATTCTCTCCAACCATGTGAATTTTCAGGGACGATTTTGTACTTTTGGAGGCCCTAGGCAAAGCATTTCGAGAGGTCTTTCAAGAAACATTTTTTTATTTTTTACTTTTCACTCAATTTCGCTAGTCGCTAAACTATTAAGACTTTAATGTAAAATATTAAAAAGGAAAGTAACGGGAGAGTGACTAAGAATTTTGAAATAAGAGACTTGACGTTCTGATACAATTCTTTCAAACCAAATAATTGCATGTTTTAATAATATATTAGAAAGGTGGCAAGTCGGCTATCGCCGACTTGACTTTTCTTCGGACTAAAGCCTTCAGGCCGCGCTGCGCGCGTCATGACCACCGCTGCGTAGTGCCTTTTACTTAATTTCCATTACTGCGCGCGGCTGTACGCCTGTGAATAATAAAATGTAAACGTGACTTTGACTGAACTCTTTATGGTGCGGAAAATCCGGCGCTCTATAATTTAGAAGAGCGGTTTTCATATTTTGCTAATTTTTAGTGTTTTCTCGAATTTCGTAATTTTTTTTCAACATCCTGTATTTTAAATATTGAAAGTATATATAGTTAGTGTCATAATAAATCCTTGATGGAAGTTTCATCAAAAAAATATTTTAATTCCCTTAATTTAGAGTATTTTTTGCGGTAACATTTGTTTCAACACTTTGTATACGGAACAGTCTTTCGCACGTTCGACAACCGTTCCGAAGCGAAAAAACCGAAAATTTCCTCGAATTTGGAATTTTATTTTTTTTGTCTTTTTTTATTATATCAAGCTTTTTTTAATCACCCTATAAAGTTAAGCGATACGGCAATGAAATGACTACCACCATATTGTCTAGCTCATTTTTACCTAATTTTCCCTTGTATTTATGCAAAGTTCAATGTAAAAACGACCTCAAACCCCAGCGCTCGGGTACGGGAAACTTTCTAGATACCTCAAATTTACAGTTTTTGGTCTTTGCCGGCCTCTAGTCGGCCAATTTTTCCAAATTTTCTGCGTTTTATACCGAGATGTCATCGCCGGAGCATACGTTTGACGTTTCGGTGATTTTGGTCGGCGGTGCGCCTCGCAGTTGACTGAGACTTTGAAGATACTGTTACATTACTTTGGTGATGACCAAAAATATAAAAGGTATGTCCAACTGCTCAGTGGAGTCGGGAGTGGGTTTAAAGTTGTAAGATTAATATAAAGGATTTCAAATATTTAAAGAGGGCGCCAAGTGATTTGTCTAACCATACCTTCCTATCTCCAGTTAAAATCACTAAAATAAGATTTCCAAAGCAATGTTTCTAAAGGCAGAATGTATAAATAAAAACCACACTTTAACTATTTAATATATTTAAACAAAGTGGGGGTATAGTAAATTGCAGACAATAATAATACTAGTAAATCTCGTAGACAACCAAGCAATTTATCCTCACTAAAATTTATCTAGTTCTCTCGAGAAATGGCTAGATACTGACAAAAAGATAATCTAAAGGTAACTAACAATACTACAATTTTCACAATACTCTCTTATGTCTCCTAATAAGGAGGGAGTATAGCTAACTTATAAACTACCTACATAAACGGCGGAAATGTGGTCATATATCGTTCTATTTTAGAATTTGGATATGAAAAGGAAAACGATAAAATAGTCCACTATGTGGTACTTATCCACGTTCCTCCGCAGGGCCTGTTAGAAATAGGACGATCCTTCCTTTTTTCTTGGTCCCTCAGAAAAACTTTGGGGTATTTAATATACTTTTTGGTTCCCTCGTATCTCAATGGGGCAATATTTCACGTTTACTTCTCAATGGGAGGGAGAATATTTTCATACCACAAAAAAAAAATGCCTAAAAGATTATAAAGAAAACCTGCGTGTCGGCCGATTACATTAACATTTAATAAATTAATTAGTTAACTCACCTCTTGTGACTGACACCCTAATCATCAAGAGACATTTTCTTCCTAATCAAAATGTACCTCCTCAGAGTATAGACGATATACTTTCTAAACCAATTTTCCCAAAATATCATCTATATAAGGTTCTAGTGAAAAATCCGTTTAAATACGAATAATTTTTAATGTCGTTCACTAGGCCTCGAAATCAATTTTTCTAAGTACCGCTATCTGCTATCGAACCGCCGTAGGTTCCCCAAGCCTTCTCTTTTTCCCTTCGCGCAAAAACTTGTCCGCGGCAAAAACTATTTGAGTACACAAATTGTATATATACCGGATAAGTCAAAAATGTAATACTCCCCCCTTACTAAAAAAATATTTTAGAAACTAGTCAACCTTAATATCCTGTACATGCCAATTTCCCAGTGACTTTCCTGACTCAAAATCTGCTAACTTATATATATTTGGAGTGATCTTTTCCGAAATTACGCATTTAATAAATTTAGGGGCTAATTTGGAAGCATAGTAATTTCCAGCGTCTGATAGAGTTGGATTTCTTTTCCAAACCACTTGACCAATTGCTAAGGTCGCTGGGGACCTTCTTCTCAAATTATATTGATGAGCACTTTTAGCATAAGCCGTATCTAATCTGGATTTAACCTTATTGCATAAATCTTTAAGACCTGACATGTGAGAAGACCAGTGTTCACGATTGTCAAAATCTAACTCTGTGGCATCCGTAGTCGACTCAAATTTATTAGAGGCTTTTCCAGATAGATAGATTTCTCGTCCGAAATTAAGAAAAGTGGGAGTAAAACCTGTGACTTCATGAACTGCAGTACGAAGTGCGAAACCAAATTTATACAAATTTTCATCCCATGTTCGGTGGTCTTTATTCACATATGAACGTATCATAGTTTTAATAACTCGATTGATTCTTTCGGTCGGATTAGCCTGCGGATGGTAATAAGCATTAAAAGAAATTTTACAGTCGTACGACGATATCATTTTACAAAAATCTTTACTAATATATTGGCGGCCATTATCACAGATAATTCGTTCGGGTACACCATATATCATAAACACGTCTCGTTCCATATGTTCTTTCACCGCTTTACTGGTTGCCGATTTTAAAGGAAACATTAAAGTGTATTTTGTAAAAAGATCGGATATCACCAATATAAACCGATTTCGATTCTTACTCAGGGGAAAAGGACCCATAATATCAGTACATACTACTTCCCAAGGACGATTAATTTTTCTGGCATGCATTTCCCCCACCGGAGCTTTTTGTTCTGGCTTTTGAGCTTTACACACTTCACAATTACGTACATAACGAGCTATGTCGGAAGACATTTTGGGCCAATAATACAAGGAAGAAATTCTTTTCTTAGTTTTAAAATATCCTAAATGACCTGATTCAGGAGCATCATGATTCTCTAAAAATACAGCAGTACGAAGCGATTTAGGAACAACTAATTTCCATTCATGATCGTCAGCAAAATGCGGACCAGAATTTACCAATTTGTAGAGTTGACCTTCATGTATCCGCCATTTTGGGTATTTATGGGGATCTGACGTGACTTTACTTAGAAGATTTTCGTACCAAGGCCCATGATGATCAGATGTGACTTCAATGTAACTTACAGCTCTCGAAAGTGCATCGGGAACTACATGATATTTCCCTTTCCTATGAATTATGTCAAAATCATAGCCCTGCATTCGCAACGCCCACCTAGCCAAACGCCCCGACGGATTTTGAAGCCTATGTAACCATACCAATGAGTAATGATCCGTAATGACTTTAAACTTGACCCCCTCAATATAACAACGAAATTTTTCTATGCCCCATAAAACGGATAAACACTCTAATTCTGTTGTGGAATATTTCTTTTCTTGGGTTGTTAGGGCTCTACTGGCGTACGCTATAACATGTTCTCCGTCCTCAAAAATTTGTGTAAGAACACAACCTAACCCCACTTGTGAAGCATCGCATTGTAGAGTAAATTCTTTTGAGAAATCCGGACAAGATAGTATAGGAGCTGAAATCAGACACTGTTTAATTTGAAGAAATGCGGATTCTTGCTCAGAAGACCATATAAATTTCTGATGTTTTCGTGTAAGACTACTTAAAGGAGATATTAAGGTGGCAAAATTTGGAATAAAACGTCGGTACCACGACACAAGACCGATAAATCGTCTAACATCCTTAGCACCCTTCGGAGTTTGATAGTTAAGCATGCTGTCCACTTTTGATGGATCAGTACGAAGACCATAAGAATCTACAACATATCCCAAAAATTTAAGTTCGGACTTAACAAATTCACATTTTTCTTTATTTACAGTGAGGCCAGCTGATAATAAACGATCAAAAACTTTGGAGAGGATATCTAAATGAGAACTAAAATCTTTGGTGGCAATAATAATATCATCCATATAGACAAAAACTGAACCTTCTAATTCTGGCCCAAATACAGTATCCACAAAGCGTTGTAATGTAGCCGGAGCATTGTGCAGACCAAACGGCATCCGGGTAAACTGAAAAAGACCTTTATTTGGGACAGTAAACGCCGTCTTATCTTTACTAGACTCTGCCAATGGGATTTGATGATAAGCGCTTTTAAGATCTATTGAACTTAGAACACGAGCATCGCGTAACCGATCTAATATACTGTTAATGTAGGGAAGAGGATATGCGTCCTTCTTGGTTACTTGATTAACCTTCCGAAAATCTATACAAAATCTATACTCATTATTAGGTTTTTCACCATAACTATCGGGCTAGACCACGCGGATTTTGAAGGCTCAATAACTCCTAATTTTAATAACTTATCTATTTCTACATTGATTCTTTCCTGAATATAAGGTGATACTGGATAATATCTTTGTTTTATAGGGGTATTATCCCCTGTATCAATTATATGAGACACGCCTTTCGCACACCCTAATTCCGTACCCATCTTTGAAAAAAAATCAGAAATTAACTTATTAAGTTGAGAGGACTCCTCAGTAGAAAGAGAATACAAATAAGTCATATTACTAATTAATGAGACTGCTTCGTTTGGCGTATTACCAAAATACCATGAATTATCTGAAAAATTTGTAATAATATTCATATCCTTCCAAAAATCAATTCCTAATATAATATCTAAATCTATCTCTAAAATAACTAAGGCTTTAATAACTTGAATTCTACCACTTAATTCTATAGGTAAATTAACTGAACCCAACACCTCACACGGATTGCCATTTGCTACTGTAACCTTACACCTATTTGTCTCTAATCTTAAATTTAAAATTTGTAATTTTTGCCAACCCCTTTCTCCTATAATGGTTTGAGATGCACCCGAATCTAGTAGACCAAAGAAATTGATATCAAAAATTTTCACATTTAAATAAGGCCTAGGATCCTTTTATTTGTACAAAAGAAAGCATTAAGTTGGTTAATTTTATAATGGATTTTTACAAAATCCAGCCATGATTGCCACGATTCATTCACCGGTTTTCGGCTCTGGATCGCTGACCGGCGTACAAACGACCCCTGTAACCGTTTCCCCGAGAACATTCACAAGTATATTTAGTAACATTTTCTTTACCACATCTAAAGCAGAATTTGGTTGTACGTGGTTTTGACAATGATTAAAATTATGTCCTGACTCTTTACAGTTCCAACAACTAATACTATTTAATGAGCGGGTGGATGTATTTCTGTTACGCCTCGTACTATCGGAACTCGTGTTCGGTAAATATGGAAGGGCTAAATCTGGTTCCAAAATCCAACTCTATCATCGGTTAAATCTCTGCTTTGATTTGCTAAGTTACGGATGCTTCTAATTTTTACAAGCTGTCAATAACTCATCAATAGTATGAATATCCTGAAGTCCTAACCTATGAATGTAATATGGATCTATATTCCTTCGCAATATATGTAATTGTTCTTCCTCTGAAGGAGGATTTTGTAACCGTTTAAATAAAGTTAACATACTAGCGAAATAACTACCTACACGTTCCGTTCCATCTCTACGTTGATGGTGTTCTCGAATAGCTTTCATAAGTTCGAAATCATAATCAGTATCTAAAAATTCTTCTTTAAGAAGTTTTACCACCTGCGGCCACGAAGTAAGTTTAGACCTAATCGAACGATACCATAACCGAGCGCTACCCTTAAATAAATCTCCTAGTGATTTAATAAGTAAATCTTCTGAAACCCCTCGTGACCCTAAGTATTCCTCAACCCGCTCTATAAAGGCATTGACACTTAAAGCTTCTCGATCATGAGTATCCCCACTAAAATAAATATTCCATTTATATACGGGTACAATATTTTTGCTATTAGTACTCACCGTTGAAGACGGTACGGACGAACTGGGAATTGTACTAGGCTGATTTTGGACCGATTTCGAAATATCACACGAGTCTGCAGAAAAAATTTTATCATCTAATTGTTGTTCTATCCCACCTAACTGATCAACTAAATTTTTTATAGAATTTTTTAAAGGAATGTCAACATCATCCCTAGCCTCGGGTTTTAATCTAGCCAACCTACTGTATAAATGTTGCAACTTTGTTTCCACATACCGAAATTCGCTACTATCAGCTGAAATGGTTTTATTATTTATATAAGTCTCTAACTCGAGAATTTTCTTATTGCATGTTTCAATTTCTAGGGCTATATCTAAAGTAACTGTTTCATCTGTAACTATTTCTCCAAAATTTTCATTTTGCAGATCATCTCTTAATTTCTTTCTCATTGTCGCCACCGTTAATGAGTGAGTATTTGAAAAACCCCTAACTAATAATTCATATTGTAGTTCTTCTCGGTTAAGCCGATGAGGATCCATTTTATCAAAAATATGAGGTACCAAAGAAAAAAGAAATATTAATAAGAAAAAATTAAATTAGCAATAGAGCTAAAATATTAACTAACGAGAATTATCCAAGTGTCTACAAGATAATAAGTACCACAACGTAGAAAAAATATATATAAATATTTTGATTTATAAAAATCTGTTACCAATGCTTCAGTTATTATATTAATTGAGTAAATATTCTATGAGTAACTCACTTACACTTCTTATTAAAAAAATGTATGCAACAAACATAATACCCCGTATAAAATAAATTACCTACACAAATATGTAAATATATGACCACATGTGTACAAATTTTTCTTACAAATATAAATACAAATGAAATAAAACAAACTATTATAAAAACATATATATTAGAAAACACAAAAAATTTCTTCGTATCGAAAATGCCAAGGGCCCCACGTTTTGGGCGTCAAAATTTATTGTTACATTACTTTGGTGATGACCAAAAAAAAAATATAAAAGGTATGTCCAACTGCTCAGTGGAGTCGTGGGTTTAAAGTTGTAAGATTAATATAAAGGATTTCAAATATTTAAAGAGGGCGCCAAGTGATTTGTCTAACCATACCTTCCTATCTCCAGTTAAAATCACTAAAATAAGATTTCCAAAGCAATGTTTCTAAAGGCAGAATGTATAAATAAAAACCACACTTTAACTATTTAATATATTTAAACAAAGTGGGGGTATAGTAAATTGCAGACAATAATAATACTAGTAAATCTCGTAGACAACCAAGCAATTTATCCTCACTAAAATTTATCTAGTTCTCTCGAGAAATGGCTAGATACTGACAAAAGATAATCTAAAGGTAACTAACAATACAATTTTCACAATACTCTCTTATGTCTCCTAATAAGGAGGGAGTATAGCTAACTTATAAACTACCTACATAAACGGCGGAAATGTGGTCATATATCGTTCTATTTTAGAATTTGGATATGAAAAGGAAAACGATAAAATAGTCCACTATGTGGTACTTATCCACGTTCCTCCGCAGGGCCTGTTAGAAATAGGACGATCCTTCCTTTTTTCTTGGTCCCTCAGAAAAACTTTGGGGTATTTAATATACTTTTTGGTTCCCTCGTATCTCAATGGGGCAATATTTCACGTTTACTTCTCAATGGGAGGAAGAATATTTTCATACCACAAAAAAAAATGCCTAAAAGATTATAAAGAAAACCTGCGTGTCGGCCGATTACATTAACATTTAATAAATTAATTAGTTAACTCACCTCTTGTGACTGACGACCTAATCATCAAGAGACATTTTCTTCCTAATCAAAATGTACCTCCTCAGAGTATAGACGATATACTTTCTAAACCAATTTTCCCAAAATATCATCTATATAAGGTTCTAGTGAAAAATCCGTTTAAATACGAATAATTTTTAATGTCGTTCACTAGGCCTCGAAATCAATTTTTCTAAGTACCGCTATCTGCTATCGAACCGCCGTAGGTTCCCCAAGCCTTCTCTTTTTCCCTTCGCGCAAAAACTTGTCCGCGGCAAAAACTATTTGAGTACACAAATTGTATATATACCGGATAAGTCAAAAATGTAATAATACCAATTCAGATTTTGGGCTATAAAATCATCACCAAATCATCATATATATCAGACAACACAATAACAACTTCTCGTACCTGAAAGGGCCTAAAATTGTTCCAGAACATATAATCTGTTTTAATTCATTTTGACGTTTCGTTTGACATTTGTTGAATTTCTACAAAAGAGCCTAAACAAACTAACTAACAAATTAGTTTGACATTTTTGACGATTATGCCGTGCAAAACGTATTTCGTCTGCCATTTGTCGAATGTTTAGAAAGGGACGTTACCTACTCGTTCTATCCTCGTTCTACTCGAAGAAATCGCTATCTTCTATAAAGGGGCGTAACCGACACAACTATCCTCGTTCCACATCAAAAAATCCACCGTAAAATGGTCAATTTTGGAGTGAAGTGTGCGAGCGAGAGCTTTTAATATATAATAATTAAGCGAGATTAAGACAAGATCAAGAGAAAGCAAGACAAAATGCCAACACTCACAAATATGCATCGAAATAAAATGAATATATAACGACAGAACCAACACATTTTTAAGTACAGAAATCTTTGAAAACAAGTTTGTTTTAAATTCAACTGTAGATGTAAATATTGTTATAACATAAACTTACATAGTTCTGAATATAAGGTGGGGTTCACTTTTGTATATAAGTATGTAAAAATAATTTTTAAAATGTGGGGTTAGAATAGCAAAATAATAAGAAACGACAAATTATTTTAAAACGAAGCTGTTGTACGCCACTGGCGAACTCATTCACTTTTGCGGTAATACTCTGTACGATGGGAATTCTCTACAATAAAAACGTTTCGTCCAACTTTCAATTCTGAAAGAAAAAACTCATTTCCGGTTCCACGATTTCCGCTTATGCGTGCTGCTTGTTACGAAACACCCTCCGGATTCCCACAGAACGCATACACTTAGCAAATTGGGACGCACATGTCCCACGCATTGTATTTCTGAATATTTCCGGACTTTAGGTGGGTTCCGTTTCCAGGAAAACAACCAATTGCAGAGCTATCACTTATATCACGCGTCGTGGATGGGTAACTTTACGAAGATGGATGCGCTTTTCAGGGAAGTACGTTTTGATTTATGCGGTAGCTTGGGAAAATTAGTACCTATTCTCTTGGGAGAGCTATTATTTTTGTTAGACCCACACACGTGTCCGTCACAGTGTCTCATTTATTCGGTTTTACCTCACCTAGAGGCAATGATTGAAAACATACATATGAAATTCATTATAACTTGCAAGAGAGAGATACTTTATTTAACCATGTTACATAGGCATATAGTCTATTTATGGCAGGTCTCACAAATTACAAAGTGTAAAACAAAGAAATACAAAAACCAACATGCAGTTATATACCGCATAAGGTGTTCCGCATAAGAACTAACACAGAACAGGTGCATTTAGGGAGTCCCAAAATATTTCAATTTAACCAAACATATGTACAAAGTTGTACCAGTGTTTATATAAAGTATAGTTGGTCAACTGGCCTTAGTTGTGGACCATGTCGGCTAGATGGCGGGACTATATTATGTGCAAAATCTCTTAAACAAGCTTTAAAGAAGCCGGTAAACATAGTCAGGCTGACCTTATTTTAAAAACAAAGTCATGCTGACTCTGTTTACTGACTTGCGTAGGGCTCGTTTAAGAGATTTTGTACATATTACAGTCCCGCCATCTAGCCGACATGGTCCACAACTAAGGCCTGTTTATTATTGGTCTTTTTGATTATGAATTCAAGTAAATAAAAACACTGGAAGTGTTCACTGAGGGTGAGTCACCACTAAAATGATATCAAACTTTTTTCCATTGATCAAATTTAAAAAGAATGATATCCCGTACATAGATAATTTTATTTAAAACATATTTCTAACGTTATAAGAAACGATCAGACAGAGTAAATTCCAATTTTCGGTGAATACTAAATTTATGTTTCAGAGAAAATGGTGTCCATTTTGAACAATTTCTTCTAATTCTTTTATTTTATTTTATGGTTTTATACTAAACGTCAAACTTTAAAGACAAAACCTACTGACTTTTTGATTTCTCCTAATAAATCTATTATTACAATTTTGTTTTAATTAATTGCCAGATTTTTTTGCTCTCACTACAGCTAAATCAAGACTACCAAATTCGTTATAATATTCCTAAAATAATCCTAGATTGTTTTGATAAACGAAAATAAGCGTATTCGTGATTTCAGATCCCATTTAGGAAAAAATTACACCTCAACCGGAAGTTTGTACTATTGATTTTAGCCTCTTGACGCAAGACATCTATTTTTACCACCGAAAGTTCATCGGAGCTTGAAATTAATGGTCCTAGGTCACGTCTTTTTACTGTAACCCGATAATTGTTTCCATTCCGGTAATAATATCATCAATATATAATAACTTACTTTGCCATTGCTGCAGGTACTTGCGTCACTGGTGTCATAAAAAACAAATTATGTGATTTAATTTTATGTTCTTGCGAAACGATATTACGTAATCTTGATATGCGATCGCATTGTTATATTGCCGCTGTAATAAAATAGGGATGTTTAGTAATATGAATTATGAAAAAGCAGTGGCGTAGCGGAAAAACAAAAGAGGGGTCACAAATGTGGCGGCAAAATGCGAAAGAAAATTTTAAAACACCTTGCAGGATTAAAACTTCTCACGCGTTGTTCTTTAAGATGTCTTAGCGATCAGAAAACAATATACTTTTATAAATGTATTTGATTTTTCTGACAAAAGATTTCTTTAACAAGAATGAGGGTGGAAAACTTCTGATGTTGTGTGTACTTTCGCCGATGCCAGCATATAAGGCTTTGTAAAGGAATCTTGAAACTATTAATAGAAGTAGAAAATAAGTATCACCACATGAATGAAATGAGAATAAGGTTTTAATACTTTTAAATAAACTTTAGTTAGTGTATGAATTAATTTCGTAGGTAGAAGGACAAATATAATTATTACAAATATTTACATAAAAGAATGTGTGGCATTCCGAATTTATACACAGGCTGTTATAGAATGATGGTTAGAAAAAGAAAAATGGTCTGTTATTTTTATTGATAGATAGTACAGCCAGAATATAATATTTTCTTCTTTATTCTATATAAAAAGTGCCATACTCCTTCGAGACTTCACTCAACTGAGAAACTCCTGAACCATGTATGTACCAAACCATATTCATTCTGTCTCATAAAACCCTTACACTCGTCATCCAGCAACGAAATTTACCCAATCAACTACATCAATTCATGTCATTGCCGCGTAAAATACTGAGAACAGGCACCCTATTACAATGACCCAGATTCCTAATTTATTTATGGAAATTTTCGGATCGATTTTTCTTTATTTGGGAGCTAGATCGACTTGGAAAAGGAATAATTCGTCACTTTTCCGGCCAACAATAGGTTGAGGACAAATTTGTTGTACCCTGTGGTTTGGTTCTAAATTTATGTAACTACCGAAAAAAACTACACCTTCGAATTCCTGCAATTACGAAGGAACAGGACCGCATCCGCGATAATTTGCCATAAAGTTCAACGGGAGATCAAAACTTTTATTTTTTATCGATAGTTTTAGGATTTAAAGTTAATAAAACAAGACTTCATATTTATTTTTAATATTACTTGTTCTTCCATCATTGATTTTTGGTTTAACACTATCTTGATTTGAACCAGAAGTACTAGGAAATCCTAATAATTGTTATAAGGATTCATATTGTCTGAAGCTATTTATTTGTGGCATAATTTTAGTTTTTCTTTAGTTTTATTGGGTTTTTGCCACACTTCTGAAAAATAATAAAGATTAATTAAATAAGCCCTTGCGCCAAACAGATCAGTCAAGGGTTATTTTTGAAACTAAGTTTGCCTAACCAAAAAATCTCACACTGAAAAAAGCAGATAAGTAAAAAATAACAAAAATCACATCACTATCGCGCACTTCCGTATTATTGACGTTTCGAAAAACTCTCTGTTTAATATTTTTACTACGATTTTGATAACGAAAGCAGAGCGTTTTTCGAAACGTCAATAATACGGAAGTGCACGATAGTGATGCGATTTTTGTTATTTTTTATTTATCAATCTAGATTTTTTTGGGTAGGCAAACTTAGTTTCAAAAATAACCCTTGACTGATCCGTTTGGCGCAAGGGCTTATTTGATTAATCTTTATTATTTTTCAGAAGTGTGGCAAAAACCCAATAAAACTAAAGAAAAATAAGGATTCATTTCGTCAATGTATATAATTGTTGCAATTTTCTATCCTATTCCTATTTTTTTCTGCAACTTTTTTTAGTAAATACATCTGTGCGTTTCCCTAAACATATTTCGCATATCTAATGCATAACTTTCACGCTTATATTTTTTTATTACATACAAGCTTTTGTTTCTTTCACGAGCCTTTGTTTGCGGTTTTTGGGGAATTTATTAGGTAATAAATCGCAAATAACCGTTTCTAATTGGAATTTATTTGCAAAATAATAGTACAGTACTATTCCATCGATAAAATTTTATTATGAAATAAAATTTTATTAGCAGTCATAATATAAACTGGTCTAGGAAAGTCACTATTCTTTTTTTATATTAAATTTCGGCAATACGCGCCTGTTGCTATTCCTAACCTTACTCGGAAACCTATCGAGCATCAAGCCACCAGTGACGTAATGTGAATATTGATTTTACGGCGAAAAACCGAATTAATGGACAGCATATGACTTAGTGGGTCATATGTGATTAGCGAATAGCTGTTAATAGGGATGAGGTTGATTGATTATGATTTTGTTAATGACGGTCTAACTTTACACTTCAACTCATGAGAGAAAGAAATTCATGGAAATACAAGTATAAAAACTTACGTGGAATTGCAATGACAAAAGAACTAGTAACTATAAGAGGGTACAAGCATGTAAATCATCATATCAAATAAAATGTTACTGAATAAATATATAATATCTCTACCCCTCATTCTAATAACGAGGATTATCCCAGAAGACGAATACTTGTGCGGGAGAGGGGCGGCATATTATTATTAAGGAACGACTTGACGTTGGTAGGCCTTAACCACAATTCTGTGCAGGAATGAGGGAAACCTGGCCGTTGTTCCAAAAGCGTAATATGACGTCACTTTATTTGTTATACTACTTATCACCTTGAATAGGTATTCCAGTTTCAATTTTTGAAATAAGTAACTGATTTGGGGCTTACAATTTTCTGTTGAACCTTTACATTTTAATGCAGCGTCCACAAAGCATTTACGTTGTACGCAAAATAAATATAAATTCGTAAACAAGCATTTGAAAACATTATAAATATGATTGTTTATTAATGTACCAATGTTTTCTGGATCGATGATCATGAATCCGAAGTCAAAATTTAAAAATTCAAAATGGCGGATCCAATATGGCGCCTAAAAATGAAGAAATTCGATTTTGTTGACGAAACATAATAAAAATGGGTTCTAGGACGTTTTCCGAATCGGTGATCACGAATCCGAGGTCAAAATTTAAATATTCAAAATGGCGGATCCAAAGCGGCGGCCGAAAATATCGAAATTCGATTTTGGCTACGAAATAGAATCAAAATGGGTCGCAGGGGGGTTTCGGGGTAGCCGATTAAGAATCCAAAAATTTGTATATTCAAATTGGCGGATTTTATATACAGGATGAGTTAAAAAGAGTGGGTTGACACTAAGCTGAAGATACTAGACACCAAAATATTATGTTTGAGCTCATCATACCTTATACGAATATTGCTAGTTTAAGATATACAGAACGTTCAAGGTTTACCTAAATTTTATTCTGAAATTTCTCTATAACTGCGAAAGTTTTGATAGCATGACTCTGAAAGTTATATAATTCATTATATTTTCATCAAAATATTTAAGAAACTGCAACTGATAGTAATAAAACTATATACTACACTAAAAGTTTGCATTATATATTGTACTAAATTGATTGTTTTTAACGGGACCAAATATCGAATATTACGTTGACAATAAAAACAAATGTGTAACGTCAACCGTGACGTAAGACGTCTGAATTCTTGACGCGAGTATATTTCTTTTCTTAATAGGCTTTTGTCAAATTTTCATGTCAATAAATATTAGCGTATTTTGCGTGCGTGTGATTTATTATTCGCGCAATTATTAAGGAAATTCAGAAAAAAACTTTAAACTCTGAACACCCTGTATGTCTTAAATCCAACTTAGTATTGACCCATTCTTTCTGACTCACCCTGTAGATTCAAATGTACCTTTTTAATGTTATATTGTTTCATTGTTATGTGGGCCTTAGGCTTTGCGATATATGCTATAGCTATTTTGAATAAAAATATAACACATTGAAAAATAAACTATTACCTAATCAATCACATAATTATTGGGCCAGAAGAAGCTAACTTCATTTAGAGAACTTCACGACTGGTTCCTATTGTTACAAGTTGTCTGTTTAAAGGAGTCCACACACGATCAGTTTTCTGCATCATTTTTACCGCATTCAAAATAATATTGAAATACAGTTTTGAAACCTCTTAAAAAGTACAGAATTTGTTTCGTTAGTGCCTTCAAATTAATGTTCTATTCTCGATACTGTTTTTCTCCAACGTTTACCCGAAAGCGAGTCGACCAAACACATGTTTAAAAAATAATTTCTCCAAATCCCGATGTCTGGAATACATCTTTTCATCGGACTGGAGAAATATTCCAATCTCCCTTCTATGAATCCATTCCGTAAGCAGTTCCCTGTCGGAAAGAATAAATATTTTAAATCGACATACTTTACGCGAGATTTTCCACGTAAAAGCGAACCTCAGTACTCGTCCGCGGGGTTTATTATTGAGAATAACGAGTAGGGATATATTTACCCGGGGAAAAATAAATCTAGCGGCTCTCCCACGTATTGATCTCGCATGAAAATAAACCTAGAAATTTAGACATACATAACATAAATATAGCGTTGGGTTCTCGGTATCACGGCATTGAGAGCGTATTGACATTATTTAAATAGTACAAAAATATTGTTGTATCAAGTCCCAGGCATCAGTCCTCAGGCCAATATTCCGGTTATTTTTTAAGTTAACCATAAACTACCCTATACAGGGTGATTTTAAATTAAGTAGCAAAAATGAAATCACAGAACGATATTTGTGCTTTGTTGAAAAATGGTTTCATCAGACCTCGCCGATCTTATTGAAATTTTGCACGTCTTCATAATTTACCATTCTGAACAACTATTTCAAGTAACATTTTCCTGTATTTTCAGCAGAAAAGGCACTTTACCTGAAACCAAAACGATTTTTACTCAGTGCAGAGCATTTCAAATATAATAGGTTGAGAGAATCGATTGTTTCAATAGCCAGATGGATACAATATGCTGCAAAAAGTTCCGTCATTTAAAAGAAATATGGTTTGCCACAAGTGGCGCTCTCTATTAGTGACATCAAAATTAGAAACAAATTTGAATTTATCGCTCCCAAAAAACCCCGATTTACAAATTTTATATAAATATTTGGATTTCTTAAGATTTCATTGTAGACTTGAAATCATGCCACATGCACCCATACAATGTTTTTACGCGTCCGGGTAGCGTAGAACCGCAGTATTTAAATTTTCAGTGAAGTAATCTGTGGGTGTACCTCGGCTTTAAACAGCACACCTGTTGCAACAGAGTGTACACGATAAATGGACTAAAACTATAATCCACTGGAAATCATTTCTCGGAACGAGAGGTAATTGCATCCGGCTCTCACATTCGAAAATATGTAATTTTGCCGTTGCCCTTCCCTCCGCAGTGGCGCACGGCAAGTCAAATTTCTAAATCTATAAATTATAAAAAGTTAAATGACCTCCGGAAAGTCAGTAATTGATCATTGGGCAAATGCGTGCGCGATACTTTTTGGAAAAAGTTACAAAACATCAGCAAATGGACATCTTCCATCTTTGCCTGTGTTGTATCTCTCATCGCCTGATTCTATTCGAACGTAGGCGGTTACTTAGCATTTTCTTATTTCCAAATTTACAAAGTTATTACGAATTGCTTTCAGAAGCAGAATGTATATAAATTAATAAAATAATTCGCTACATCTAGGATGCACATTTATTGTGTTCTCTTTACGTTTTAAATTTTAGTTTATTCGTATCAAAAAATATTTTTTCGGGCATCCTGTTTTAATTTTCTGAAATGTGTGCGAGTTGTTTATAAATATTATTGGGAAAGGGTAATTCGATTTCTGGGGAGGGTTAACCCCCCCCAAACCCCGCTCTAACTTCTCCTATGTTTAACATTAGTTATTCGTTGTTTCACTTACCAATTGAGATTTAATGAAATTTCTACTCAGAATTCCAAAAACTGTTTTGAGGGAGTGCCATTATTATTGCAAAAGCATGTACAATAGGAATAAGGCACGAAGAAAATGTTTCCATCATTATATTCATGTAATTAACTGTCGTTTTTGTTTTCCTTGTTCATTTTCTTGTATCTCAAGTATGAATCTAGTGTTGGAGTTAAAATAAGGTTCTTTTAGAAATTACACTGTATCTTAATGAAGAACGAGCGAAGCGTTCTTCGAAATACAAATTATATATTATTCACGGAACTCATCAAGGGAAGCGTTCGAGGTAGTATTCAAGGATGGGTGGAACTTTTACAAAAGAATTTGCGATAGTTGTTTTATTTTCTCTGAACTCACAAATGGTATTCTACACTAGATTTCTAGGAGGTTGCTACAAAGATAATATATGTGTTATGCGGTAGCATAACTATTTTAAAAAAAATCGTACTGTTGATAACATTCCTTGGGAAAGTTTTTTCAAGAAACAAGTGGATTTAAAATGGTGAGCTGCGTATTCATTTTATTTTAACAATACTCTGTTAACAATAACAAATACCATATGGATATATAGAATATCAGGAACTCATTAATGATAAAACACATCATACTTAAACCTATTCCAGTTAGTATTTTATTACATGCGACTCTCTCATTATTATGAATAATAAACCGACAACTAAGACAGTTCCATCGATCGACTAATTGTTTTTGTGGTGCACTTCCACGTATTCTATTTTCGGCATTTAGATTAATTTCTCTGGAAACTTCCATCAATTATTTCGTACCGATTATATCGGAAAATAATCCAATATCATTCCCGTGTCAAATGATAGTCCTTCCAGAGTTCTTGGAAGACATTCTAATAACACTTACGGTACAGTTTCATTAATATCCCATCTAAGGCCGGCCTGTGTAGTAAGATTGGAAATTCTCGGTATTATTTAGTACTGAGGGGAGACTTGGGGGCGACGACCTTCTTCGGATAAAGGAAGTCTAAAATGGATCGTGGGATTTCCTAGCTGGTTGCTTCAGAGGCTTGAGCACAACGTCACACTTTTTTTGTCCTGTGATCGAAATGAGAAAAAACAACTGGACAAAGCGAAGTAAATTTTTCAAAGGGTCTCAAGCACAAAGAGGTTTAACTACTCTTCCTTTTCTGTAAAGCTTTGCGAGGTTCTTTGAATCGAATAGAATCTTTCTATGTAAATAACGTAATATTCCGATGCTAAATACAATTTTCTGAACAGAAAACACAGGACATTTCTTGAAAGCATCATTGTAATTCTTGCAAAATTTAAAACACAAGACAAGAATTTCTTTAAAGTCTTAAATTTTGCAAGACTCTTGCACACCAATCAGAAACATGGAACATTATTACAAATTTGGTAACAATGGTGATTACTCTCGGTCGGTTACAGTCCCGCTCGGAGCTTACACGTAACTATCGATATGGTCGATCGTCGACAGTTGAAGACTGGTAGACGTTATAAAGTATAGAAACGGCTAGTTTTACATAATAAATAAATTATTAAAAAGAAACAGAATCGGAACTCTCTCAGTCAAATAGCTATCAATTTATAATTAGTTCTGTTTAGCGTAGAGGAAGATATTTGCCCAGTACGCTTATTTAAAAAGCTGATGGAAAAGCGAGATACTTCTATAACATTGGACAGAGTATTTCTTACACCAAATCCCGTTTGGAGGAAGAAAAATTCTAAAGTTTGGTATAAAAATGTACCGATTGGAATTAATGAAATTTCAAAATGAACTAAATATTCAGCACAACGCATTGGTATAGATGTCAAACGTGTCAAAATTACAAATCACTCAAATCGAGCGGCAGCAGTTAGCGAATTAAGTAAAAGCGGAATTGAAGAACAAGCTCCAATAAAAATAACAGGACATATCAATTCATCATCAATAAAACGACACTTACAAGTTGACAATCATTCGAGTATTATTCAATCGATTCGTTTGGGAAAAGAATAAAATTCAACATCTACTGCAGAAACGATTAGCTGTGGCACCCATAGCGACATTAGTATTCCTCGTATGAATTTCAATAAGTGCGTGTTTAATAATTGTACGCTCAAATAAAAATGTATTTATTTTTAATGTTTCATAAATAAAGTTTGCATTAATATGTTTCTAATTTATTGTTCATTATATTATCCTGCCGATGGTTTGTATTGATATCGGGTCAATTTGTGTTGTTTAAATTCTAAACTGTAAACTGTCAACCTAAAAATAGTTGATAGTAATGATAAGTGATTATAGTTCCTTCAAAAGAATAACTATTAGACAGAAAATTACTACAAAGTAAGAATTTACTAAAGAACAACCTTGACATTTCGTTCCTCCCGGTACACTTCTCGGAACTGGGCAAAAAATCGCTTCCAAGCACAGGACGGTCTCCGTTCTGCCCAGTCCGTCCGTAGAGTTATAATTTAGTGTATCACATGCCTTTTATGGGCTCTTCTCAAAAATCCTCCCGCTGGGAGGGGTGTGGGCGCGTTATTTACAAGCCGTTTTCGTGCCACGACTGCGTTATTAATTATTGCTTGTTGCTTTTCAGGGAAAGGACGCGATAATGAGGCAGTACTCGTTTTGCGAAGATTGCTGTGTCTCGGAACATGCATAAATTTCGCATTTCGCCCAGCGAGCTATGGAAGTGTGTGAAGTTCAATTGTTTTCAAGCCAACTATGATATCTACGATTGTTTTATTTTGTTCCTTATTACTAAAGCCCGTATTCGTTCGCAGATGTCAGGTCCGGACTTGTCGACAACCGTAATATTTAAATATACTTTATTTATATTAAAACAAATTTAATCTTATTCATACCAGCTGAAAGACAGGAACGTCCCTTTTATTTACTTGCAGGGGTTCGATTCTCAAGTTTAGTGAAACGCATTCCCTCAGAAACTGACGTAAATTCTCATGAGAAAATGCAAATATGCATTCTTGACTATTCGTTTCCATAAAAAATGTGGGGATTATTTCACGTTTTTTGCTAAAGGAATATAGAGCTTAAGAGCATGTTGCTGACCTCAAAATAGAGCGATTAAGCCAAATATGCCTTATCCGAATGTTGCTCCTTTTAGATCTACAGGGTATCAAAGTTATAAAAATAAATCACATTTTCTTTATTATTTTTCGATCACATCGCATTTCTTGGTACTAGAAATTCCAATATGTCGACGATTTTGGTCTTTCTGCTAGAGAGCGTCGCCATCAACGATGGTTTGAATCTCTTTAAATCGCTACGACTTTTTTGTGCTATCTCATTTTGGACTGGAAAAATTTTCTTACCTATCTTTTTAGTTAAAAAAAGTACACCTTTGTTGATGTCGCTAGAAGCAATAGTTTCTGAGAAAAACGCATCTAAATCTCATGACGCATGCAATTTATCTAATTTATCAAATTGTTGCGTAAGTAATGAGCCATACTGTAACAGCATAATACTGCGACCAAAATAAGTCGATTTACTTTAGCTTATCCTAAAAAAATCAAAAATTCACCAAAATCAATAATAACAAATATATAGGGTGTCAAAATTGAAGAAATAAATCACATTTTCTTTCTTATCTTTCGATCGCTTGAAGCAAATTTCACAAAATTTTGTTTATTTTGATACATCGATTCATTTGAACTTTATACCTCTCCCTCGCCCTACAAAAATAGAAGCTAGTCTCAGGAAGCCGCTAAACGTGGCTGGATGCAGAATTCTGTGGCCTTTGGTATGAAATTAAAGAATAACTGACAGCATCTACTTCTTGGAAAGCTGCAGCATTCTTATGGTAATGCCGGATGGCTGTTGGTAGAAGATTCGAAGAATCCGAAGGCAGAGTGTCATATCTATCATGATAAATTTCCGATTGCAAACGAAACCAGTCGCTGGACGAAGCCGGTCCGCAAAAAAGAATGCCGGGCATATGCGGCTGCTTATGTTAAAATTCCGAATACGTACCGTTGATTATGTGCCCATAAATAGAAATAAATCAAACGAGAAGAATTATGCTCTTACTGCGAAGAACACGGCGATACGCGTACCGAGAAAAAAACATAAGGAAAAGTTGTAATACAGTACGTCTCATTTTCTGTTTCTTTCGGTAGGCATTTATTTGGGCCTTATTTTAATTAACATACCTACATTGAACAGCGTGAGTTACCTAAAATTTTCTTTAAGAACTTCCTGCACTTCTGGAGAATGTACCTTTGCAGCTAAGGAGGAACCTATGGTTTTAGCACCAAGGAGCTCCACCCACAATTTCTGATGCCAGTGGCATCTACTCGCAAGCCGTCAGAGGGTCGGAAATTGGGGTAAATTAAAAATTCGATATTTCTAAAATGGAAACCCGTCATTCTAACAGGCTGAAATTCGGTAGGTAATTACTTTATAAAAATATCAATTTTCAGATGCCAGTGGCATCCACTCGCAAGCCGTCAGAGGGTCGGAAATTGGGGTAAATTAAAAATTCGATATTTCTAAAATGGAAACCCGTCATTCTAACAGGCTGAAATTCGGTAGGTAATTACTTTATAAAAATATCAATTTTCTGATGCCAGTGGCATCCACTCGCAAGCCGTCAGAGGGTCGGAAATTGGGGTAAATAAAAAATTCGATATTTCTAAAATGGAAACCCGTCATTCTAACAGGCTGAAATTCGGTAGGTAATTACTTTATAAAAATATCAATTTTCTGATGCCAGTGGCAACCACTCGCAAGCCGTCAGAGGGTCGGAAATTGGGGTAAATAAAATATTCGATATTTCTAAAATGGAAACACGTCAATTTAACAGGCTGAAATTTGGTAGGTAATTACTTTATAAAAATATCGATTTTCTGATGCCAGTGGCATCCACTCGCAAGCCGTCAGAGGGTCGGAAATTGGGGTAAATTAAAAATTCGATATTTCTAAAATGGAAACCCGTCATTCTAACAGGCTGAAATTCGGTAGGTAATTACTTTATAAAAATATCAATTTTCTGATGCCAGTGGCAACCACTCGCAAGCCGTCAGAGCGTCGGAAATTGGGGTAAATAAAATATTCGATATTTCTAAAATGGAAACCCGTCATTTTAACAGGCTGAAATTTGGTAGGTAATTACTTTATAAAAATATCAATTTTCTGATGCCAGTGGCATCCACTCGCAAGCCGTCAGAGGGTCGGAAATTGGGATAAATAAAAAATTCGATATTTCTAAAATGGAAACCCGTCATTTTAACAGGCTGAAATTTGGTAGGTAATTACTTTATAAAAATATCAATTTTCTGATGCCAGTGGCATCCACTCGCAAGCCGTCAGAGGGTCGGAAATTAAGGTAAATAAAAAATTCGATATTTCTAAAATTGAAACCCGTCATTTTAACAGGCTGAAATTTGGTAGGTAATTACTTTATAAAAATATCAATTTTCTGATGCCAGTGGCATCCACTCGCAAGCCGTCAGAGGGTCGGAAATTGGGGTAAATTAAAAATTCGATATTTCTAAAATGGAAACCCGTCATTCTAACAGGCTGAAATTCGGTAGGTAATTACGTTATAAAAATATCAATTTTCTGATGCCAGTGGCATCCACTCGCAAGCCGTCAGAGGGTCGGAAATTGGGGTAAATTAAAAATTCGATATTTCTAAAATGGAAACCCGTCATTTTAACAGGCTGAAATTTGGTAGGTAATTAATTTATAAAAATATCAATTTTCTGATGCCAGTGGCATCCACTCGCAAGCCGTCAGAGGGTCGGAAATTGGGATAAATAAAAAATTCGATATTTCTAAAATGGAAACCCGTCATTTTAACAGGCTGAAATTTGGTAGGTAATTACTTTATAAAAATATCAATTTTCTGATGCCAGTGGCATCCACTCGCAAGCCGTCAGAGGGTCGGAAATTGGGGTAAATTAAAAATTCGATATTTCTAAAATGGAAACCCGTCATTCTAACAGGCTGAGATTCGGTAGGTAATTACTTTATAAAAATATCAATTTTCTGATGCCAGTGGCATCCACTCGCAAGCCGTCAGAGGGTCGGAAATTGGGGTAAATAAAAAATTCGATATTTCTAAAATGCAAACCCGTCATTTTAACAGGCTGAAATTTGGTAGGTAATTACTTTATAAAAATATCAATTTTCTGATGCCAGTGGCATCCACTCGCAAGCCGTCAGAGCGTCGGAAATTGGGGTAAATAAAAAATTCGATATTTCTAAAATGGAAACCCGTCATTCTAACAGGCTGAAATTCGGTAGGTAATTACTTTATAAAAATATCAATTTTCTGATGCCAGTGGCATCCACTCGCAAGCCGTCAGAGGGTCGGAAATTGGGGTAAATTAAAATTCGATATTTCTAAAATGGAAACCCGTCATTTTAACAGGCTGAAATTTGGTAGGTAATTACTTTATAAAAATATCAATTTTCTGATGCCAGTGGCATCCACTCGCAAGCCGTCAGAGCGTCGGAAATTGGGGTAAATAAAAAATTCGATATTTCTAAAATGGAAACCCGTCATTCTAACAGGCTGAAATTCGGTAGGTAATTACTTTATAAAAATATAAATTTTCTGATGCCAGTGGCATCCACTCGCAAGCCGTCAGAGGGTCGGAAATTGGGGTAAATTAAAAATTCGATATTTCTAAAATGGAAACCCGTCATTTTAACAGGCTGAAATTTGGTAGGTAATTACTTTATAAAATATCAATTTTCTGATGCCAGTGGCATCCACTCGCAAGCCGTCAGAGGGTCGGAAATTGGGGTAAATTAAAAATTCGATATTTCTAAAATGGAAGCCCGTCATTCTAACAGGCTGAAATTCTTTAGGTAATTACTTTATAAAAATATCAATTTTCTGATGCCAGTGGCATCCACTCGCAAGCCGTCAGAGGGTCGGAAATTGGGGTAAATAAAATATTCGATATTTCTAAAATGGAAACCCGTCATTTTAACAGGCTGAAATTTGGTAGGTAATTACTTTATAAAAATATCAATTTTCTGATGCCAGTGGCATCCACTCGCAAGCCGTCAGAGGGTCGGAAATTGGGGTAAATTAAAAATTCGATATTTCTAAAATGGAAACCCGTCATTCTAACAGGCTGAAATTCGGTAGGTAATTACTTTATAAAAATATCAATTTTCTGATGCCAGTGGCATCTGCTCGCAAGCCGTCAGAGCGTCGGAAATTGGGGTAAATAAAATATTCGATATTTCTAAAATGGAAACCCGTCATTTTAACAGGCTGAAATTTGGTAGGTAATTACTTTATAAAAATATCAATTTTCTGATGCCAGTGGCATCCACTCGCAAGCCGTCAGAGGGTCGGAAATTGGGGTAAATATAAAATTCGATATTTCTAAAATGGAAACCCGTCATTTTAACAGGCTGAAATTTGGTAGGTAATTACTTTATATAAATATCAATTTTCTGATGCCAGTGGCATCCACTCGCAAGCCGTCAGAGCGTCGGAAATTGGGGTAAATAAAAAATTCGATATTTCTAAAATGGAAACCCGTCATTCTAACAGGCTGAAATTCGGTAGGTAATTACTTTATAAAAATATCAATTTTCTGATGCCAGTGGCATCCACTCGCAAGCCGTCAGAGGGTCGGAAATTGGGGTAAATTAAAAATTCGATATTTCTAAAATGGAAACCCGTCATTTTAACAGGCTGAAATTTGGTAGGTAATTACTTTATAAAAATATCAATTTTCTGATGCCAGTGGCATCCACTCGCAAGCCGTCAGAGGGTCGGAAATTGGGATAAATAAAAAATTCGATATTTCTAAAATGGAAACCCGTCATTTTAACAGGCTGAAATTTGGTAGGTAATTACTTTATAAAAATATCAATTTTCAGATGCCAGTGGCATCCACTCGCAAGCCGTCAGAGGGTCGGAAATTGGGGTAAATTAAAAATTCGATATTTCTAAAATGGAAACCCGTCATTCTAACAGGCTGAAATTCGGTAGGTAATTACTTTATAAAAATATCAATTTTCTGATGCCAGTGGCATCCACTCGCAAGCCGTCAGAGGGTCGGAAATTGGGGTAAATATAATAGTCGATATTTCTAAAATGGAAACCCGTCATTTTAACAGGCTGAAATTTGGTAGGTAATTACTTTATAAAAATATCAATTTTCTGATGCCAGTGGCATCCACTCGCAAGCCGTCAGAGGGTCGGAAATTGGGATAAATAAAAAATTCGATATTTCTAAAATGGAAACCCGTCATTTTAACAGGCTGAAATTTGGTAGGTAATTACTTTATAAAAATATCAATTTTCTGATGCCAGTGGCATCCACTCGCAAGCCGTCAGAGGGTCGGAAATTGGGATAAATAAAAAATTCGATATTTCTAAAATGGAAACCCGTCATTTTAACAGGCTGAAATTTGGTAGGTAATTACTTTATAAAAATATCAATTTTCTGATGCCAGTGGCATCCACTCGCAAGCCGTCAGAGGGTCGGAAATTGGGATAAATAAAAAATTCGATATTTCTAAAATGGAAACCCGTCATTTTAACAGGCTGAAATTTGGTAGGTAATTACTTTATAAAAATATCAATTTTCTGATGCCAGTGGCATCCACTCGCAAGCCGTCAGAGGGTCGGAAATTGGGGTAAATTAAAAATTCGATATTTCTAAAATGGAAACCCGTCATTCTAACAGGCTGAAATTCGGTAGGTAATTACTTTATAAAAATATCAATTTTCTGATGCCAGTGGCATCCACTCGCAAGCCGTCAGAGGGTCGGAAATTGGGGAAATATAAAATTCGATATTTCTAAAATGGAAACACGTCATTTTAACAGGCTGAAATTTGGTAGGTAATTACTTTATAAAAAAATCAATTTTCTGATGCCAGTGGCATCCACTCGCAAGCCGTCAGAGCGTCGGAAATTGGGGTAAATAAAAAATTCGATATTTCTAAAATGGAAACCCGTCATTCTAACAGGCTGAAATTCGGTAGGTAATTACTTTATAAAAATATCAATTTTCTGATGCCAGTGGCATCCACTCGCAAGCCGTCAGAGGGTCGGAAATTGGGGTAAATTAAAATTCGATATTTCTAAAATGGAAACCCGTCATTTTAACAGGCTGAAATTTGGTAGGTAATTACTTTATTAAAATATCAATTTTCTGATGCCAGTGGCATCCACTCGCAAGCCGTCAGAGGGTCGGAAATTGGGGTAAATAAAAAATTCGATATTTCTAAAATGGAAACCCGTCATTCTAACAGGCTGAAATTCGGTAGGTAATTACTTTATAAAAATATCAATTTTCTGATGCCAGTGGCATCCACTCGCAAGCCGTCAGAGGGTCGGAAATTGGGGTAAATAAAATATTCGATATTTCTAAAATGGAAACCCGTCATTTTAACAGGCTGAAATTTGGTAGGTAATTACTTTATAAAAATATCAATTTTCTGATGCCAGTGGCATCCACTCGCAAGCCGTCAGAGGGTCGGAAATTGGGGTAAATTAAAAATTCGATATTTCTAAAATGGAAACCCGTCATTCTAACAGGCTGAAATTCGGTAGGTAATTACTTTATAAAAATATCAATTTTCTGATGCCAGTGGCATCCACTCGCAAGCCGTCAGAGGGTCGGAAATTCGGGTAAATAAAAAATTCGATATTTCTAAAATGGAAACCCGTCATTTTAACAGGCTGAAATTTGGTAGGTAATTACTTTATAAAAATATCAATTTTCTGATGCCAGTGGCATCCACTCGCAAGCCGTCAGAGCGTCGGAAATTGGGGTAAATAAAAAATTCGATATTTCTAAAATGGAAACCCGTCATTCTAACAGGCTGAAATTCGGTAGGTAATTACTTTATAAAAATATCAATTTTCTGATGCCAGTGGCATCCACTCGCAAGCCGTCAGAGGGTCGGAAATTGGGGTAAATTAAAAATTCGATATTTCTAAAATGGAAATCCGTCATTTTAACAGGCTGAAATTTGGTAGGTAATTACTTTATAAAAATATCAATTTTCTGATGCCAGTGGCATCCACTCGCAAGCCGTCAGAGGGTCGGAAATTGGGGTAAATTAAAAATTCGATATTTCTAAAATGGAAACCCGTCATTCTAACAGGCTGAAATTCGGTAGGTAATTACTTTATAAAATTATCAATTTTCTGATGCCAGTGGCATCCACTCGCAAGCCGTCAGAGGGTCGGAAATTGGGGTAAATGTAAAATTCGATATTTCTAAAATGGAAACCCGTCATTTTAACAGGCTGAAATTTGGTAGGTAATTACTTTATAAAAATATCAATTTTCTGATGCCAGTGGCATCCACTCGCAAGCCGTCAGAGGGTCGGAAATTGGGGTAAATTAAAAATTCGATATTTCTAAAATGGAAACCCGTCATTTTAACAGGCTGAAATTTGGTAGGTAATTAATTACTTTTATAAAATATCAATTTTCTGATGCCAGTGGCATCCACTCGCAAGCCGTCAGAGGGTCGGAAATTGGGGTAAATATAAAATTCGATATTTCTAAAATGGAAACCCGTCATTTTAACAGGCTGAAATTTGGTAGGTAATTACTTTATAAAAATATCAATTTTCTGATGCCAGTGGCATCCACTCGCAAGCCGTCAGAGCGTCGGAAATTGGGGTAAATAAAAAATTCGATATTTCTAAAATGGAAACCCGTCATTCTAACAGGCTGAAATTCGGTAGGTAATTACTTTATAAAAATATCAATTTTCTGATGCCAGTGGCATCCACTCGCAAGCCGTCAGAGGGTCGGAAATTGGGATAAATAAAAAATTCGATATTTCTAAAATGGAAACCCGTCATTTTAACAGGCTGAAATTTGGTAGGTAATTACTTTATAAAAATATCAATTTTCTGATGCCAGTGGCATCCACTCGCAAGCCGTCAGAGGGTCGGAAATTGGGGTAAATTAAAAATTCGATATTTCTAAAATGGAAACCCGTCATTCTAACAGGCTGAAATTCGGTAGGTAATTACTTTATAAAAATATCAATTTTCTGATGCCAGTGGCATCCACTCGCAAGCCGTCAGAGGGTCGGAAATTGGGGTAAACTAAAAATTCGATGTATCTAAAATGGAAACCTGTCATTTTAACAGGCTGAAATTTGGTAGGTATTTACTTTATAAAAATATCAATTTTCTGCTGCCAGTGGCATGCACTCGCAAGCCGTCAGAGGGTCGGAAATTGGGGTAAATTAAAAATTCGATATTTCTAAAATGGAAACCCGTCATTCTAACAGGCTGAAATTCGGTAGATAATTACTTTATAAAAATATCAATTTTCTGATGCCAGTGGCATCCACTCGCAAGCCGTCAGAGGGTCATTTAAAATCACGAGTGTACGCCACTCAGCCGGAAACATTGCAAGTGCTACGTCAGAGAATTGTAGAAGAATGCCGATTAATAACTGCGGATGTCTTTAATAATGTTCGAACAGAATTTGAAAACAGACTGTATTATTGTTTGGAAGTTAACTGGTGTCATTTTGAGCAATTCATCAAATAAATCTTATTTATTATTTGCTTCAGCTTATTTATTTCATTTCTGACTTTTTTTTAAACTGATAGACACATCAATAACAATTAGGTAATCCGGTCATGTGTAGTAGATGAAAAACTTATTAGTGGTGGGCATTTGTGTAGAAATTACTACGCGTAAGTTGGTTTGTCATCTTTTCGTTTGTAACCAATAATTCTGTCAAATCCCAACCGATTTCTAAAAACGGTACGTCACTGTATTCGCAATGAAAAGGGCTTTAAAATGATGTGCCACAAGTGGGGTAGTTGCATTTGAAATTTTTAAGTTGGGGTTGCTAGGCATTAGGGAGATGAACATATCGAGTTGGCTTGACTGTCAAAAAGCTCCCCCCAAGAACAAAAATCGACCGGTCTCGTCGAATTTTGAAATATTATTCGGTTTTCCAATTATAGGGGAGGTCAAATTTTCGTTGGGATACCGTGTATTGTAATATGTATGTAGTATACGAGCGTTTGCCTCATTTTTTAAGTTTGGTTATTGTTATGATCACCTTTTGTATTAATTATATTAAAGAATTATCGAGTTCAATCCTTTTATTTATTTTAATGAAATTTATGCGCGTTAAACAACGAAAATTTAATTATTTTCCAACGACTATTTGATCCTTCTACAGTTAATGTGATTTTTAGGTGGTACTCTTTCGGGCGATAGTTGCTTTTAAATTTCTCAAATAAAAGTTTATTAAAGAAAAGAGAGTTTTTTAACAAGAAAAAAATGTGGGTATGTTTCTGGAAAAAAATATAATTGATGACGTCATTCGTCGTATCTGTATACATTATCGAGTTTGAGACTCCCTGTATACATATCGAATCTGACCCTTGTGTATTATTTATATAGATACTATAAAAAGGAGCAACAAATTAGTTTACTTTTACGAGGATTTAGAAGTATTTAAGAACAACCAACATTTGTTTCGTAAAATAGATACATTAGTGTGCTTAAAACATACAAGGAACGATATAAAAGAATATTCCTAGATAATAGAAAATGGGACACACTGTACCTACACGGGTGTGCGGGACTGGAGCAACGTTCGTGACTACGCTAATTATAATAATTTTTCTAATTAGAATTTATTTATATTAGCACTCTGTGAGATTATCGGTGTGTTCTGGGAACCTGCACACATAAAGTTTATTTACTTTAATCTAATAAACTACGCTTTTGTATTTATTTTATTTATCAAAAGCGATTGCTTCGACGAATTATACACAAGACAGTATTCTGGCAGAACCCTGTAACCAGAATCCCGTTGCAAAATGTTTTCTGTTCGTTAATCAATAATGGACAATGCGACTGCTAATCACCAGCGTTTTAAGAACTCACCAAACAAATTACTAACAGAAGAGATATAGTTACGACAAGAATTCAGACGACTTACGTAATAATTGTTTTTATCTACAATCATTAATAATTAAAGTACGGGTTTTTGGTTGACAGTGACAACGAAAAGTTGACGTTTATTGAGAAGTGTCACGTGAGTGTCACTTTATTGCAACCTCAATAGCAACCAAGCAACCAGCGTTGTTTTTAACTACTTAGTAAATTTAACAATTGTCAAATTTTGCAAAATTTGCGCAGTTTAGTTGAGATAATTTTATACTGTATTAGAAAGAAAAGAAAGAAAAAAAAGATATTGTGGGTGTAATTCAACGCTGGGTGGGGCTTTAGTTCACAGAGTAGTTAGTTTCACACAATATTATTAACACCTAAAAATATATAGAGATAATTTTAATTGAAAAACTTATGGAAATTAAAAATAGTGACTGTGATATCCCGAATACACCTCCTGAGATTAGAAATGCTGCAGAAACTGTAACTTTAGGTTTGTTGCAAATATTATAAATTATTAATTTGTTCGTATGACGTATAAGTCGTCTGAATTCTTGCTGCAACTATAGTGATGATCTGTAAAAGACAGTTTTTAGGGATTATTGCAGGTGTTTTTAACAATTAACTCACAATTTTCACAATAATTACTCAAAAATGAAGCCAGTACGGCTTATTGTGTGATGTATCATTTTAAAATTAAAACACATTCAATTATCTTTACAACGCTATCTAATTTTTTAATTTTGAATGGTCAGTTCTCGAGAAACTGAAGGTGAAACGTTCAGATCATCAAATTCGTAATCGCTATTCGAGTGATCTTTGCCCACCTCTGTTACCACATGAAAGCGAATTTCCGCTAATATTTCATTATCCAATTACAATTAAAACGTGAAATATACGATCAGCTCGGTTCCATTTTCAGGCTTATCTCTTCCACTAATTCGTGAGTGTTGTTCTTGCCGGGTTCCCCGAAAGACATCTGGATTTTAAAGAGATTTCCCCTTACAGATAAACGCCTATAACAAATTGATGGGCATCGCGCTCGTGGGAGTCGCATACGACGTATGTCATTTTCCGTTTTTTGTTTCGTCGTCAAACACGTGCCTCGGGGGACCGAACAGGCCCCCGTGGTATCGTTATTTGTTTTTTCCGAGAAATGCACTTTTGCGCGCTTTCTCCTTCGTAAACAACCTGGACACGGTCTCCAGTGGGGCAACGATCTCTTGAAAATTTTAAGGCAGACATTCGTTCAGAGCAGATCTGGGTATGAATACAGTATTCAGTATTCAAACTTTGAATATTGAGTGTTAAAAACGTATTCATGATTACTTACTGTATTCTGAATACTTATATTAAAATATTCTGTATGAATACAGTATTGAATATGTATTTATAATGTGTAGATTTATACATATCAATGAAACAACTTATGTTTGCTATTTTACATACATTTCAGGGATTTTATTACCCTTCTTCAGAAAACGTCATTTTTTATTAAAATACAGAAAAGCCTTCTTATTTTCTTCTTTAGCTTTATTTGCAACTCTTTTAACCAATTTTTCTAATTTGTAGAATTTTCCTGACCACAGATTTAGATTAGATTAGATTAGTGTAGATTAATATTTGTATTTAGATTAGTTTAATGTAGATTTGTATTTGAGATACTGCAAATATATGAAATAATATTAAATAATTTTGAATAAAGTAAATAATAAGATTGCATTAAGAAAGAATAAAACTGAAGTACATAATTAGTATTTAAGTGTTCTTGCTATATACTTTTGAGCTTGTTAGCTCTCCTCAGTAAGCTATAGGAGACGAGGCAACCGACAACTTATCCGACAGAAGGGAACCTGAGTAGACGTGATGCAACATGCAACTACAGTGCCTTCATAAATGATTACAAGCCACGTGACCACCAGGACTGTGATTCTCGAAGAACAACTCGTATGCAAATAGATCAATTGCCGTAGTGAGGAAAGGATATTCGCATATGAATTGCTCTGCGATTGATTTGAGAATCTCGACTCTGATCACGTGGCTTGTAATCATTTATGAAGACACTGTACATCGTGTTTCTACATGCTGTACCTAGAGGTCCACCTGCACGCACAACTTTCATGTAATTTGTACTAAATAATACAATTGTGTCTATGGTTCTGATAATGATCACTACAAGTTTGAAATACATGTAGAATACAATACTTTTCATATATAGTAGCTTTATCTGGCATTATTACATTGATTTGTGACGACTTATAGTGAGGGGGTTTACATACAACGCAGGTGTTGATAAATGTGCAATTTATGCAATTAAGTTCGAATCAATGTTTTAATAAGGTATTGCGAGGAAATGCGATGAGTAACTCTGGTTAACCTACGCTGTGCGGGGGTGAATGGGGCAATACAAGCGATTTACCTTCCTAAATGCCTCTCCTATCCTTCTATTGAAATTAACTCCCAATTTCGCGAAGAAAATGTGTCTGAGGCCTATAAAATTAGAAAAAAAGTGTTCTAGTGGCAAGCAACAACGAAATAAATAATTTTGTTTATTATATCAACATTTTTATAGTTAAAATACATTCATATTGCGATGTCATGGTACATCATAAGCATAAGATGTAAATTAGGAGTGATTGGATAATTATTAATGAATATGCTTCTCCGCTCGCCTCTAATAAGATGAAATCATAGCTAACATTTATGGTGATAAGATATACTTATTCGTTTGTAAAAACAATCAAAATTTACTAGGAAACAAAAATTAAACATATGATTAATGCCACAAAGCGTGTGCTATATGTATACTTTATGATTAATGCCATATCACTCGTCAAAGGCCTTGGTTTAAATGAAAATACTCATTTAAACTTGTAAAACTATTATGAAACGCAATTTTTTTTAATCAATAATTTGGAATGCAAATGAAAATTGCATATACCAGAATTATTCTTTCATATGTCGAAAATGGCGTTGCTTTATCTATGTTGTTAGTATTGAGTCATTGGTTGCTGGTGAATTTCATTTCTGATTTGTATTTTAGAAGTTCTTTCAAAATAAAAAAAGTTAACCTAAACTAAATCAAAAAGTTTTGTCTGGAGAGACATAGAAATGTTACAATTATCAGAAATAATAGTCCTCAATACTCAACATTCCTTTATTTGGATGACTGGTTTCTAAGTGTCTGGCACTTCATTTAACCTCAACATAACCTCAAACTCAAAAGTCAAAACAAATGTGAGGTTTCTGGGCTGTCTGTAAACCCACCACATTTTTATGTTGTCACTTTCCGCCAATCCAATCATCACACCAATCGCCAGAATGATGATAAATGATGGATTTTTTCAAGTTCTTGATATTATATGTTACATCTGATATACTCTGTTAAGTAAACCCGGTCTTTTCTGAAACAAAGACAATTAGCGCCTAGACAATTTCCTAGAAAACGCAATTACAGGAAGCTCCTTTCGTAACGGATCCGTGGCTTTGCTGGGAGTGCCTTTATTCCATTTACGAAATTAATTTCTCACGAAATTATTAAGCGAGGAGATCTCGAGTCACGTTGCGTCGCGCTAATGCATCTGTTCAGCTACGCGGGTGCATTCCGAGAATAGGGTAGTCGCCCCTTTCTGAAAACGGCATTTTCCTCGGGGAGCAGGAAATTCTTATGCGAAGTTCGATAACGTAAATATTGGAATAGGGGAGAGATGTGTACTCAGACAATATTAAGTCGTTTAGCTTAGTTCCCGGTAATGCAATAGGGTGCTCACCCTAAATACATAACTTTTTATGATCAAATTCGACGAAATTGGAGAGACGCGTTTACTTTCAGTGTACAGGGCGCATTTAATAAAATGTCACTCATTGTCACACAAGTGACGTTAGAAAATAAGTTTTTGTGAAAGTTTCGAAATTGACAAATTTTGATAATGATTATAATTTCGAAATGACACTCTTTTAGGCACTAGTACCTAAAAGTAAAGATGAAACAATAAAAACAATAGATATACAGCTTATCTTCTCTACCAGCAATGTAAGTACTAGTAGTCGGAATGATTAAATTGCTAGTAGAGGCAATACTACTAGCTACTAGCCAACATTGTTGCAGAGCTGCGCCGGAAGCAATGTATTCATTGGCGTTGGAGAGTCCAAAAAATTCCGCTATCTTTTTTGGCATACCTCCTATTGTATTGATTCCATCTAGCAAGGTACAGCATTTATTACTTCGAAATGTCAAGAAAAATCGCTAATGCGTCGTATTGAGTTTACGAAGTTTTGCGTACCTACGAAATATATCTAAAAAATTGATACCATCTATTAATCCCTTAATAATCGTAAACTTTCTTGGAACATGAGTTTTTATATTCGGAATGTTGGCACTAATAAATGAATGACAATTTTTTTATGACATATACTGTCAAAATTGTGATTTCTTCCTACATGCTTCAAATACTCCAACGATTAAAAGACCTTTGGCTAACAGGAATTCTTTATCCATGGAAAAGTACGCATCTACAGAGTCATATCCAAAGATAATTTCAAATGCCTATTACCTTTTGTGAGCATCTTTCGATTATCTGTGGAGATAGCTGACTTTTAAAATATTTTTAAAAAGCAATCTTTAAAACCGGTGTAAAGTATGAATATCAGTACAGACAATATTATTTTAATCTTATTTATTGTTTTGATAAGGAGTTACAGCTGCGGGCAATATTAGTAGTTAGTCATAGATCATAATTTAAAAATTGGCAGTATATACATACTCTATCGTTTCCATTGAAATTTGCAAAGACAAACATACTCGAATTTCGTTTTCCGTTTGATGTGGCTTTTCGGCAAAGACTTCCTTATTATGTCAACCGCAGATTTGAAATTTATTCCCCATTTCTGTAGTAAGCAGGTACCTACACATTTAGAAATGCGCAAAATGTCAACTTCAGAGAAAGATTAATCAGATTTCTGTTGTTGGTTCATTGCAAAGATTAACGGAATAGATAGATTTTTAGGAATAATGAATCACTGCTATTGTTATTATTGTATGTAGGTATATACATTCAATCCATCATCGTATTGAAATTTTATCTTGTAAAAAATGAAGGTTAAGATGTGTTTTAATGATATTCCAAGTACCCTATTAAAACATAACACAAATTGTTAATTAAATTGAAGAAAAAAATCTGAATTCCTTTACCTTTAAGTATTATAGAATTTGACAAAATTTCTTTATTTAGTCTATAATAATTGACGAATTCAATTGGTCTGACTTTATCATTTTCGGTGTTCTATAAATATCCCTTATGTCACAGTAATTACATTGAATTTTCAACTGATTAGTTATGTGGTTGAATTTTCGAGTTTCCACTGGTTCAATAGTGAAGTTAGATATTTATAGTGTTTTCATTAAACCAGATTAGTAAATTTAGCTAGATTAATTTAGAATATAGGTTTTTAACCTTAAATTTTGGTGGTGTTTACTACCTTCCTCCCTCAATTCCCTCTTAGGTGCGCTTATGAACTATGATTCCTACAAAACAGTTCAAACTTATCACCCAGTGGCGTACCAATAGATATTTGAAACTATTAAATAAACTACATTGGTTTTTATATATTTTTAAGTATTAATAATATTGTGTGAAACTAACTACTCTAAAGCCAAAGACTAAAGCCCCAACCAGCGTTGAATTACACCCACAATATCTGCCCATATATTTTTTATTATTAGCTTTTGTAACATTTTTTACTGTATTAGAAATGTATTTTAAGCTAATATAAATCAAATCTCCTACAATTCCTATCAATGAAGTCATAAGTAGGTACAATAGATGAAATCTAAAAATGCAGAAATGTGGTTGAATTTTCGAGTTCCCACTGACAGAAGTGAAAATTAGATATTTATAGAGAGTTAACATTACACCAGGTTAGTAAATTCAGATAGATTAATTTCTTTAGATAATTATTGAATAGAGCTTTGTCTGTGGAATTGTTCATTAGCATACCTAGATGTTTGGTATCAGAGAGCATAGATACATATGACTTCATTGATAAGAATTGTAGGATATTTGATTTATATTAGCTTAAAGACCTTTCTAATACAGTAAAAAATGTTACAAAAGCTAATAATAAAGAATATATGGGTAGATATTGTGGGTGTAATTCAACGCTGGTTGGGGCTTTAGTCCATAGAGTAGTTAGTTTCACACAATATTATTAATACCTAAAAATATATAAAAATACTTATACTTAATTTGTTAAAGCTATCTAATCTTAAAAAAAAAACAGAGAATTCCAACATCTTTTTGAACCTGTCTTTTATATAAATTTTGTTTCTTGATCATGTTGTATTTACTTTATTAATTAAAAATTTTCAATATTTTTAATATTTATGTTTTTTAATCGGATGCATTTTATACACTGAATGTTAAACTTAAATGGTTTAAGTCCGTAATAAACAAATCGTTTGAATAAAATTGCACTTGTCGCGCGCATAATTTCTAAAAATAAAAATCACGTGGAAAATTTCCCGTTCCCATTATTGCAACAATTTCTATAAAGAGTGTCAGGCTGAATGAAATTTTTAATTTGGCTTAACGAGGATGTTGCAAGCATTAATAAATTTTAACAATGGAATTCTAGAAACGAGTCAAACTAGTCGACGGTTATCTCATTCTGTTTTTTCCTGGTATTAGTCAAAGAAACTATTCAAGAACCTAGAGATGCGACCGAGCTCTTCGTTCACAGCCACACAGAAATTGAAGAGATTTCATTCACATGACATGATCAAAGCAAGGCAATGTACGCGTTTTCTCAAGGTCGCCAGGGGTTGCTTTGGAGCATCTCCATGTATCCATTCATTACAGTAAAGCGCATTGTTTTGAACATTTAAAATATGTATATTGTGCACGTTTTTTGGCCGATTCAATTCGCTTCACGTATTTATGGTTTCTCCCAACACTTACTTATTCTTTTTTTATTCGGTCCCACCGTAGTATCCTATTTTTAAACATTGTTCGATCGAACTACAATTATTAAAATTCCGCGGAATCGTATGTAATTAAGTAAACACTAATTTGTTTCGGCATCGTACGATTGTCCGCATCCTACGACGAAGATTAGACGCTAAAAAAATAAATTCTTTGTCATTGCTTGCTTTGTCTGCATCTTTGGATATATGTATCTGCTTGTTTGATTCGTATTGAATTTGCTATGAGCAGGCTGATTCACAAGTTATCTATCAAAAATTTGGGAATAGATGCGTCATGAAACATAGATCGTAAAAAAAGAAAAACATCCTTACACTTTCCGAAAAAAATATTGAATTTGTAGTACTTTCAACCTTTACAGTGCTGGGCTACTATAGTCATCAAAATGCAGACGATTCCGAATACTGAAACCCGATTTTAGTATTAACTTTTTTGCGATAATGTTTATATTAGTTTTTCAAGCGTCAAAAATGGCATACGTGTAAAATAATATAAAATGCTTCAGCTTCAATTGTGGATGAGATGGAGATCCAGGGCGTCCAGGGTAGATATTGTGGGTGTAATTGAACGCTGGTAGGGGCTTTAGTCCGCAGAGTAGTTAGTTTCACACAATATTGTTAATACCAAAAAATAATTAAAAAACGATTACATAAAGGGTAAAAATTTTGTTTGATTATTTAAGTAGGTAATTGTCATTGACAGGTTAAAGTCACTTTTGACATTGTCGTTATTTAATTTCAAATAATTTTAATTTAATGGTATAATAATTTTTATAGTTAGATATTTGACTCAACTTAAAGGAGGCCACCTGAAGAAGCAATCCTAAAATTGCAGAAATAGGTCAGATCTCATCTATTGTGGTTGAATTTTCGAGTTCCCACAGTTTCAGAAGTGAACTTAGATATTTATAGAATGTTTTCATTAAACCAGGTTAGTAAATTTAGCTAGATTAATTTTTTTAAATAATTATTGAATAGAGCTTTGTCTGTGGAATTGTTCATTAGCATACCTAGATGTTTGGTGTCAGAGAGCATACATATGACTTCATTGATGGGAATTGTAGAAGCTTTGATTTATATTAGCTGAAAATACATTTCTAATACAGTAAAAAATGTTACAAAAGCTAATAATAAAGTATATATGGGTATTGTGGGTGTAATTCAACGCTGGTCGGGGCTTTAGTCCGCAGAGTAGTTAGTTTCACTCAATATTGTTAATACCATATATAAAAAATCAGGTAAGTATGTCAATTTTTATTTTATTAATTAAAACCACAATTTTATATATTAATTAATAATAAGAATAACGGCAAAAGTAGTTGAATTTGCTGATATAAAATAGGTGTCATAACATTTTATTTAGTTTTTTCTTTGGGAAATTCTTTCCTTTTTTGACTTTTGTTTACAAAATTGTATTTGTAAAAGTTTCCTGTACATCCAAATTTTTTTTAGATAAGTAAATATTCCTGCGTGTCTAAAACACTCTTACAATAAATAATTATATTTCCTAACTGGTACAACCGAACTAACAAAACATAAAAAACCACGTTATATTGCTTAGAGTCGTGAGTAACAATACATAATCGTAAATATTTACGAAATAAACGGTTTATTATGCAGCTCTCGCGTCGAGCCTGTTCGTAGTTGGCATAGCTTTAAATAATGCATTCCTGAAACCGAGCGCCAAATCAATTTATTGCAATAAATTCGCTCCGCAAATATCTGAAACGATTACGGTAAACGGAATGCAGATATCATATAAATGCGGATAACCAGCGCGTCGACTAGAATGAGAAGTTCTCAGCCTTATGCTGATTTCACGGTGTAGTGGTATGCCTTGATGCGGTCTTCTACGCCAAAGCGGATGTGCAAACTACAAAATTTGTCGCAATTTTTGTACGTCGAGACGATGGACATGGAAGTGCTGCCTATTGACACCGTCTAAAGATAGTACGAAAGTACGAAAACGCCCTGGTGTCAAACATACTTTTTATTTCTAGAAAACTCAATATATTGAGATTATTCTCAATATATTGAGTTTTCTCTTAATACTGTGATATTTGTATTTATTCAGGGTTAACTATGACTAAGTACAAAAAATTTAACCACGTGCTCAGGGAGGCCTAAAAGACAATAAAAAAATTATTCCAGAATTTTAGCTCGATATTTAAAAAATGAGGCAAAACCCCTTTTTCCTACGGAAAGTCGGCGCCTATGATTAGAATCGACTGAGATGGCTTAGATTCATAGATAAAGCTTACATCTGTCAACAATGTCAACTACCATGCGGTCGTCTTTTTGTAGCGTTTCTAAATATAGAAACGACAATAATTAACATTCTTATTAGTAATAATACCTGATAGATAGGTAACAGTTAATCCAGTTAGCTCCAGTATTTTGCATTCGTTTTTCATTATTTCGTTATAAACTGGTAAAACTACATATTCGCTCATAACAGCCACTCACTACCGATAAAAGACACTTCCCGTAGGTACAATTAGATGAAATGCCTATTTATTATAACAAAATCGAACGAAAGGATAGATAATAGACAAGTTTTAATGTAACCGCTGCAGTCTTGTCCCATAACCTAGAAAACCAAACCGGCGAACTATATTGTGGGAAAGTATCTGCACCCAACACAAATGTCTTTATTTAATAACTATAAAACGTTTAAAAATTAAAAAAAGCACTAAAAACTGAAGGAGAACACAAAATTACAACGTAAACACAGGAATTGAATTATGACATGGCAGCAATATCGACTGAGCATGCTTGTAGAGTAGGCAACCAACAAGCAAGTTAACATTGGCGGCATTAAATAAGGATTTGAAATAATATCGAAAAAAATTTTTTTTTGGCTTTATAAATAAGTTTGAAATTTTTTTGATGGGTGATTCCGTTAATTATTCAGCTTCATTTGAAACCTTTCTGTCTAAATTTTGACAACCTAATCGTACTATCAAAGGTTTAACTTGTCATAGAGTGGAACTTGTAACTTGCTTCCAAGGGCGACTTGCTTGTTATCCAATTTTTCTGACTTTTTCGTAGCTTATAAAGTAACTATTTTGACGCTATGAGATGTCAATTTAGTTATAGGCGTCGCACGTAGGATTGAAAATGGAATCAATTTTTCGAAAAATTATATTAGCGATTTTTTTAGCAAATTATTTAAAATGGATTCTTTTCAGCTTTTTTACATATTTTTAGGTATTAACAATATTGTGTGAAACTATAACTACTCTGCGGACTAAAGCCACCACCAGCGTTGAATTACACCCACAATATTTACCCACATATTCTTTATGAGAAATAGGTCAGATCACATCTATTGTGGTTGAATTTTCGAGTTCCCACAGTTTCAAAAGTTAACTTAGATATTTATACAAGATTTTCTTTAAACCAGGTTAGTAAATTTAGCTAGATTATTTTTTTTTAGATAATTATTGAATATAGAGCTTTGTCTGCGGAATTGTTCATTAGCATACCTAGATGTTTGGTATCAGAAAGCATACAAATGACCTTATTGATAGGAATTGTAGGAGATTTGATATATATATTAGCTTAAAATACCTTTCTAATACAGTAAAAAATGTTACAAAAGCTAATAATACAGAATATATGGGTAACTATTGTGGGTATAATTCAACGCTGGTCGTGACTTTAGTCCGCAGAGTAGTTAGTTTCACACAATATTGTTGATACTTAAAAATATAAAGGTGCAAAATTGTGTATTGATTAAGTAGGTAATTGTCAGTGTTTAATTTACATTCAGTGACAGGTTAAAGTCACTTTTGACATTACTACTTTTGCTACCTAAATCGGTAGTGGAATGTAAATAAATACATAAAAATATCACAGTGCTAAGAGAAAAATAGTAACACTGATTTCGAGAGTGGATTCCGCCTCAGCAGCCGTCTTTTAGTGCCAGCAGCGGGTACCATGCAAAGTTAGCGGCCTGGGCGGTCACGTGTCTACGGACCCGTGCTTTTTTTATGGGTTTCCAGGAACCAGTAAACCAAGACATTTAACGATCTCGCGGAGTTATAACGTCGCCTTTTTTTATTATAATAATTGCCGTCTTTTAGGAAAATTGCTTCTAAGAAAATTAATTACGACTTGAAGCGAGGGAGCGTGTGAGCCGCCATCGTCCCAGCTAATTTTCGTGCGCTAAGTGATTTTTCTTGCCGGTGCAACATACCTGAATATACAGAGTGGCATACGAAGTCGGATCACTGCACAATTCGCGAAAAATGTCCCTCCCGCTGACATACTTCCCCTTGCGTACCAACTAACCAGCCAATTTGAATTTAAGTTTAATGAACAATAAATTTAGAAACATATCAATGCAAACTTTATTTATGAAACACTATATTTTTATTTAAGAGTACAATTATTAAACGCGCAGTTATTGAAATTCATACGAGGAATACTAATGTCGCTACGGGTGCCACAGCTAATCGTTTCTGTAGTAGATGTTTTCTTTTTCCAAACGAATCGATTGAATAATGCCCGAATGATACTCTTTGTCAACTTATGGTTTTATTGATGATGATGAATTGCTGTGTCTTGTTGTTTTTATTAGAGCTTGTTCTTGAATTCCGCTTTTACTTAATTCGCTAACTGCTGCCGCTCGATTTGAATGATTTGTAATTTTTACACGTTTGGCATCTATACCGATGCGTTGTGTTGAGCATTTAGTCCATTTGGAAATTTCATTAATTCCAATCGGCACATTTTTAAGAATTTTTCTTCTTCTAGAAGGGATTTGATGCAAGAAATACTCTGTCTAAGGTTATAGAAATGCCTAATTTTTCCATCAACTTTTTAAATAAACGTACTGGGCAAATATCTTCCTCTAAAATATTAGAGGTAATCCATTTCCTGTCACTTAATATATTGTCACAGCCTGGTTTGGATTTTACGTTTAGCATTAGATGCAGCTCGTAATGAACAATTTAACTAATTTCGTTTTTCGTAGATTCACCGAATAAGTGAAAAAACCGCTAGTGCATTTGTCGTTGTAAAAGTTGCAGGTAACTTTTGCCGCTGTCAAAGTGACAATTACACTGTGGCATGTGGACATTTTTATATATAAATTAAATTGTCACTACAAACAAATACAAACGATTTTCTATAAGAAACAACTATGATTTTAGTGCTGTAAAAGTCGGGAGATGAGTTTTTTTGTCATGGTCATATAACCTTTTTTTTGAAATTGCTACAAACGAAAAAAATGTTTTCTTTAGTTTTATTGGGTTTTTGCCACACTTCTGAAAAAATAAAGATTAATTAAATAAGCCCTTGCGCCAAACGGATCAGTCAAGAGTTATTTTTGAAACTAAGTTTGCCTAACCAAAAAATGTCACACTGAAAAGAAAAACTAAAATTATGTCACAAATAAATAGTTTCAGACAATATGAAAAAAATGTTATTGCAAACGATAATCTATAAGAATCACAAAAAAAAATAGTCGGGTTCAAGGTTCACAAAGCCATGAGTTCTGACTGAATCATTTTGTCTTGTTAAGAATGGAGAATAATTCAAATTCTACATCGTGTTTTTGAAATCGTAACGCTCTAATCTAACAAGTGAGGCATATCGGGATTAGGGCGCGAGGCTAAAATATGAGTGTTTGTGATGCGGTTGAAATATGTAGTTCATTAATAGAGTTAAGAGTGTCTGTAAGCATTGTATATTGCGCAATAAAGAGTTGGCAAAGAGGAACATACAACTGCGAAACGGAAAAAAGTGGAAACTCGCGGAAGCAAGAAGATAGATGTTGATGGCGACACAAAATTCGCGATTCTTAGAATAATTCATGCATGATATTTTAAAAATGAATTTCTAAAAATAAAAATAATGCAGTTGAGACTTTGCCTATAATATCTAGAAGCGTCTTTTTGTAAATTATGCATGACATAAATTTTCATTTTATGAAATGAAATCGAAAGAGATGATAGAAAAAGACTTAATAGTCTCTCTACTATTTTTTTTATCTCTAGCGTAGGAACTGTGTTTTTCTGTTATAGTTATTTATACTGTCATATCAAAAACATCCTAGAACGTAATTTTGTCACTATAAATGTTAAAAGAAGGAGGATTCCCATTAAAGAAAGTGTTGATACCCGCAGCCAAAACAACAGCAAACATGCATGTAGAAAAACAGCCTATAGCTATAACCATATCGTGGAACTCGTGGAACTGTTACCCATATTTCCACACCCGATGACAAAATTATTGCAGAGTAACGACCTACCGAGTATCGATATCGAATGGCACATGATTTATTCACATCTGTGGTGAACGTCTTTTCGTTTTCCGAAGAAAACGATTACCGTAACTCTCCACCTATAATTTCCTCCTATAACTTCACTAAATATGCACGTGTACAATTAGTATATACATTATTTATGTACGATACCTAGAACTCGATTTACTATAGCAAACAATACACAACAATTTGAATGCGTAATACTTAATGGTCTGACACGACAAAGGACAAGGCGTCGCGACATTCCGCAGTTTTTTTGAAAGAATGGCGTAAAATTTGATGTTGATATTTTTCGAAATAACAATTTTTGTTATGCTTGGTGCATGTTATTGCAACACCAATAAGAAATTTCTAATTGTATTGTAAAGAGTTTTTATGCTAATATAAATTAGTTCTACAATTCCTATCAATGAAGTCATTGCTCTCTGATACCAAACATCTAGGTATGCTAATGGACAGTTCCATAGACAACCTCTATTCAATAATTATCTGAAATAAATATCAATCTAGCTAAATTTACTAACCTGGTTTGATGAAAACACTATAAATATCTACGTTCACTATTGAAACTGTGGGAACTCGAAAATCAACCGCAATAGATGAGATCTGACCTCTTCAGGTGGTCTCCCGCAAGTTGAGTCAAATATCTAACTATAAAAATTATTGTACTTATAAATTGAAATTATTTAGTGAAGTTGAAAATTCAGTGCACTCCACCTGAGTTACGAAAAATAGCAAATTCGTCAGTGGAAAAGTCGACAAAAGTTTATTACAATTTGCATCAACAAAACTGTCAGTCTTGACACTAAAACAGCTAGTAAGTAGTGCTTTAAACCTAAGCAACTGAATCGTACAAAATTGTATATTCAACATTCACGTTAACAAGTGATATTATTATCGTTAATTTTGAACTTAATGTGATTTAAATTATAATAATTTTAAAAAGGTAATTAAATGTATTATATTTAATTCATAGATAATATGATGATTATTCTAATGTTTGCAAAGTAAATAAAACGGTTAGTCATATCTATATTTTACATCTTTATCTTGGCGCTTGAAGAAAAACTAGTAGTATGTCACTCGGAGCAGAAAGCACATTAAGTGTTAGGTCCTCTGTGCACCTAGTAACATACTATTTTCAGCTAAAAACTCAAATATTACCCCTTTTTATAAATTTGCAAAACATCTAGCCGTAGTAATGATTCTTGCCTTGTCTTGCAAGACTGTTTCTGTTTTTAATATATTATTTGTCCGGTTTTTGTGAATACGAATGCCTAAAAAAGGCGCAATTTCACGGAACTGAAATATTTTCTAACTTGATTAAAATTAGGGTACAATAAAGCCTTCGAGAAAAACCTGTAAGAATGTTTGGAAGCCTATTTGTGTACTATATCTACCGTGCTTTTGCGTCACGCTCGAAATGGAGATAATGCGGTTAAAATGTACGCAATTCCGTCAAATTGCGTGTAAAAGTTTGTAATTTGCTTCCGAGAAGTGTATAAATATGTTTTGAATGCCTATTATGGTGCCTTGCTTAACTCCATGCCACGACGATGATTATTTTATTTACTGTTATTTACAAAATACCACTGATTTTCTTCTAAAACAACTGTCACAACATTTCTTGAGATAAGATCATGTCGGAGGCTGATTTATTTATTTCACAATAATTATCTATTAATAACCTCGAATGTTCATGAAAAATATTTGTCCAATAAGAACGCTTCGTTAATACCTACATCATCGAAAAAATGATACATCGTATTCAGAAGTAAATGATATTGTAATGATGCGATATAGTATGATTTCATTCTGATAACTGGATGATAGTGATATTTATTTAAACTAAAATATATCCTTTTATTAGCTGTCGTTATCGCAAACTTAAAAGCAGTAAAAAATAACTTATTGTTATATTGTTAACTTATTAAAAACAGTAACAGAACCATTAAATGACTCACATCTGTTCATCTGAATCGTTTTTTATTCTTTAATAATTCTATAAAAATCGGTATACAAGGAATGCCAAATTCGAAGATGGGCAATAGAATCTTGGAAATTATGAGATGCAAAATAGTTAAATTGTAGCAAAATTGAGCAGTTTGTTAAAAAATTAAGAAATTCTAAATACCTAAGTATTTAAAAAAATTTTTAAAAATTTAAAACTTGTTTTTATTTTTGGTTGACTTCATTTGATTTTTTGAAAATATTGCAATTTCTCAATATCACTTTTCCTTTTCACTGGAGAAATTCCAAATTTTTAAAAAATTTTTAAAAACTTAGTTTTGCTGACTATTTGAAAAGATTTTTTGAACATACTTAATTACAATTTTTCAGTATCACATTTTCTTCTCCAAAAAATTTCTTTTTTTAAATAGGAACCTGAATGTTTTATTTCATATTTTGAAAGAGAATTAAACAAAAATTAGACAGAAAAAAATAAAGATGCCTATGGAATAAAACATATACATTAAACGATTATCTCAGCTTGTCTTTGAGGTTTATTTTAGTTACTTTGAGAGATATAGCTGCTTTTTGCTTAGTGTTCAAATATCTATGCAGTAGAAAAGATGTTTTCAAATATAGAAAAACACAGCCATATAGGTATTAAGGTCGCCGTATTTCTCACCGTAAAATGATCAAATTTGTGGTGCTTTTAGGTACAACAATCTCGAAAAATAAAACACGTAGAGCAAAAGTAATATCAAAAATAAGATTCTTGATATTTTGTTTATCTAGGTTTACTATTTAAATTCTCCCCAAATAAAATGATAAATTTTAACAAACGTTTGTAAGACACGCATTATTTTGCTATTCTAACCCCACATGTTAACTATTATTTTCACACACTTGAAAAAGTAGTAAACAATCTTATATGCAGAACTATGTAAGATATTTACATCTACAGTTAAATTTAAAAAATACGTATTTTGAAAGATTTCTGTACCTAAAAATTTGTTGGTTAGACGGTTTTCTCTTGTTATATATTCGTTTTACTTCGGTACCTTTAAATATTCGCAGGTGGCATGACATAACATTCCTCTTATCTGCTAAGCTCTACAGTGTTTTCGAAAAGTAATGAATAAATTCATTATTTTTGAAATTGAGAAGTTTTCGTAAATATCCTTTGGCACGTCGATTTTGTTTTTAAAAAAAGGCACTTTTTGACACACGACCCACATTTGTGGCGTCATAGTTGTTCGAGATATGACGTCATCGACAATTATTTTAAATGGCAACCCCCAATTTTGGCCAAAAATTGGCACTGTATATTATTCAGTCCTTAAATATCTAAAATTACTTTTCTTTGTAGAAAACACTATTTCAAAAATACGGCAACCTTAACGACTATCTCAACTTGTGTTGACGTTTATGATAGTTACTAAAGATATAGCTGCTTCTTGCTTTTGTGCTCATGAACCTATTCAGTAGAAAAGATGTTTTATAATGATGATTTTAGATATTTTATACAAACTCCAGAACTTCAAAAAAATCTACGTCATTTTTGCAAAGAGAGTTTACGGTTTTGAAACAATAGCACTGTCAGTACAAAAATTTGTCGCTAGCTAAGATCGAATTGCAAAACTAATTAAAGGAAAAAAAGTTATTCATTCAATATTAGCTGTTTAATTTCTCTTATGTTAAATCACAATAAACATCACATGACTTTAACGATCTTGAAACAGTACACGCCTCAAAAAATCGTGTGCGACAAACAAAATATGTAGATATTAGAGTTTTAGTATCTACTATTGCATCACGTCTTGGTAAATTTTTGGTACTCTACCAAGATACCCCGTATACATAAAAAACGAATAAAGTCCAAATAAATTTTCATCTTTTGATGCATTAATTCCACAGTCGCTCGACGACAGGTCACGGTTTCCTGACAACAATGAACGACGCTGTACCCGGAAATAAGCGAGGTTCTTACCACACGTCTTCGAAACCGGAAGTGTGGACTCTTTTAACAAACGCGATGAAATTGAAAAGGCCAGCAGGAAGCTTGATATCGAAAGAAGAACAGTTATGGAATTTTCAATGAGTTTTGTAGTCAATCATCGAATTTTTCATTTGGATGGATGTAACTATTAAGTCTTAAACAAACGATGAACGCTGCCATTTTGAGTATTATTTATTTATGTTACCAATTTTGTAATAAACTGTCAAAACTGTTTTTACTTGGTGCACTGAGCATTTCAAATAGGATTATTTCAAAAATAGTTACGCCTACCGACTTCACCAAGGTATACCTTTTTCAAAGAAAACAGGTAGGAGAATCGATTGTTTCGATAGTCAGATGGATACATTAAGATGCAAAAAAGTTCTGTCATTTAAAAGAAAAATGATGTGCCACAAGTGGCGCTCTCTACTAGTGACGTCAAAATTAGAAACATATTTGAATTTCTCGTCTGCAAAAACTCCCGATTTACAAATTTTACGTAAATATTTGGATTTCTTAAGAAGTTATTTACAAATACCGAAAATAACATTTTAACTTTAACACCCTGTATCTCCGTTTATATTGAGTTTTCGAAAAATTGTTATATGACTTTGTGAACCTAATTTTTTGTGAGGAATCACCTCCTGAAGTCTTGACGCATAATTTCCGGACACCCTGTATAATAAATACATTTCTGCCGATGGTTTGTCAGCAAGAAAAACACAAAAATATTTCATTACTACAGCTGGCAACACATAACATTTTTGTGTTGATGGTTGTATAGCTAAAGTGCAGGACAATGTCCGACATTTTGATTGGCGAAGTGATTTTTTTATAAAAGATAGAAATTATAGATAATATTAAGCGAATTTGTACAGTAGAAATTTGTGATTAACCACAATTTTTTAACAGAAGGAAATGCATTGATACACGTGGGTGGATATTTTTTGCGTGTTTTTAATTCTATTTTTTTTTGTCTATCTTCACTTAAAATAATTGTACTTAGTCATAATTACTCATATATAGCTATAACAAAGTTGTAATGTTTTCATTTTCTTACAAAAATATTTACAATATATATATTTTTTTTTTAAATTTTGACGCTTTGTAAATATCTCTAAAAATGTTCTGTCGAGCAATATTTTTAACGCTAGAGGAAATTACCTGGTGATAGGTCAGTAGATTTATAAAGAAAAACAATTTTTTACATACTGCCAACGTTTCGGCTTATATTGGGCCTTCTTCAGGGCTCTATAAGTTACAATTATATGTTATAAAATTTTATATAATTACTGTAAAATAATTAATATAAAAAAACAAAAATATGCACATTCAAATTACAACAAATTACATATATTGTTAGTTTTCCACTTAAATTTGGACAACTTTGATGAAAATCTTTGTATTCTTTTTGGACAAAGAAAAACATTAGACTACAGGTAATAGTTAGATTGTTTGATCATTGTAATTTTTTGTTCTTAGGTTCGCTATTAACAAAACTTTATTGAACTATATTTAGTGGAAAAAGTGGTTCTTTATTGCACTAGTGCAATAAAATGTGTATTACATTCATCTGTCATTCTACTACAGCGTTTTGTCATCATGACAAACATAAACGTTCAAATCGACGTCATATTTTCCTACACTTTGTGTCATCTAAGTAAAACATTTTTTACTTCTTGTATGAATGTAGAAAAAATATTGTATGCAACTCGTACAAAAGTGTTTATTGCACTCGATGTGTTGTCCTACTCGACCTGACGGCCTCGTTGGACAATTTCACGTCGCGTGCAATAAACACTTACTTTTTGTACTTGTTGCATAAATAACTATTACTCTTTTAACCAATTTTATTTAATAACAAAGATAATATTTGTAATTTTAATTTATAGCATATAATTGTAAATTGTAGAGCCCTGAAGAAGGCAATGGGTCGAAACGTAGGTAGTATGTAAAAAAATTGTTTTTTGTTATAAATCCACTGACCTATCAACAGGTAATAATTTACTCCACAGTAAACTAAAAGTCACTATCAACAAATAATATTTTTAACATTTAATCTTTTTAAGATTTCGTGTCGTCTTCTGTCGAGAGTTCATTATTCTTTTCCAACACAAAGAGAATAAAACCTTTCGATCTGTCTGATCCTAAGCCAGATCGCGCCTACCACCCTACCTGAAATTGAAAATCACGCACGTATTACAAAACGACAAAAACCCCATATGGTTATGGGGCATTAAATAGTCGATTCCCATCTACTCTAAATAGGTCCAAGAATATTTCTTAAAAGCGCAGCTGCGCTGTGCAACGGACTGGAGCTTTTCGTGGAACTACTTCAAATTAAATACCCTGTTTCAGGGACAGTGGCGCACGCGTTTAGCATCGGAGGAACATCCGAAAGACGAAAATAAAAAAATATTTTGGGAGGCAATTCCTTCTAAAAGAGGAAAAAGGAGTTTTCGTTTAGCTGTTCGTTTTCTATTTCTTTTTTCTATTAATTAAAATGCGAACCACATTATACAGACCACAAATTTAACAGTTTTTATTAAACGGAAATGCTTCGTAGAGCAAAAGCAGCGCTTTAAAGATGAAGCCCAAGACATTGATTTTTCTAAATATCTCGTATGCTTTTCAAGCTACAAGGAGAAAATTTTGTACAAGGGGTTATTTTTGACTACAAACTCAGTGCTGATATTAGAAAATTTATATCGCTACCAGTGACGTAGAATCAACTGGTGCTCAACTAAATATGTGCGATTTTCTTTCGTTATAAAAAGGCAGAACAGGAATACAGATTATTAATTGTCTTAATTTAGCTAGAATCTTCTATACAGGGTGATTTTTATACGCATAAAATTGAAAAATTATGGCTGAGGACAAAAAATAATGTGAAAATAGGGAAAAAAATGTAGTAAGTTCACAAAAATTTATTAACAGCGAAAACCATTTTAATGTAAGATTGTAAAGAATCAATTAAACTTTTCTATTAAGTTACTAGAATGTATGCATTGGGGTTTAGAATTTGTTGTATTCAGCGCTTCATTCCGATTCCAAATAACGTGTTCTGCATTTGCTCCTAACATTTACGTGATTAGAATGTTATTTGAGGTATTTATAAAATTTTGCTATCTGACTTCACTATATTAAATTACCAGAAAACATAATATACAAAAGTATAATAATTAAAGATTTTTTTTTTAATGTTTAAGGAGAAATGAAATCAGTAGTAAGCATTAAAAAAAAATTAAAAATTAATAAATGATAAATATATCATACTCATTACTTTTACTTGTTATATTTCAAATGAAATCAAGTAGTTTGATGTGTAATCAGATGACATAAACATCATTGTCGCCGTAATTGTCACTACAAAGGAATAAGTTACGCTTAACAATACCGTAAGTATACCACATCACTACTAATCATTACTGCATTACCTATACAGTATTTATACTATCTATGACCCAAAAATATGAAAACAACTCAAAAATACAAGAAAAAAACGCCCGTTTACATCATTAACACCGTAACCTGCACCTGTATGCACGAAAACAAACCGCGTTGAAGGGCGTGTAACGTCGCATCAATGATATCGCATTTTTGGCCACGTGGTTATGTTTATATTCTATCACAATTTAATAATGTTAATATCTTAATTGTTAACTATGTGGTTATTGCCGCCAGATGCATGTTCTTACCTTTCAGGATGTTTAAAAGATTATCCTGTAAAAATTTTGGGACAAACGGTCGTGAAAAAATGTATTGTTTTTAAATTTTGTGACATTGTACGTCTATTATCTAACGACATTGCATTCTGAAAATTTAACCTATGAATTTTCGCCCTAGGAATGTTCCGCCACTGGCGCAGCCGTCACACGTCACCCGGCACCATACAATGGACCCACGATACACCCAGGGGCGAATGAGACTGCGTCTGCTCTTCCAAGAAGGTTGTGTGCGCCCATATGCCAGCTCTTCTCTCCGATGGGCGATGATTTTTTTTACTCTTACCGCTGGCCACGGTTGGGTACTGCCTTTGTCTACGAGGCCAGCGGATTAATTTTTGGTTCCAGGAAAGGGAATTACTTTATTTTTGACGGGGTAGGGAGCATGAAGTTTGTCGGTCGTGTGGGCAGAAAAAATGACTTTATAATGCGAGCTTTCGAGCGGTTGGACGGTTCGAACTTTTGTTTAATACAGGTTAAAAGCGTATAGGTAAGTATGATGGAAGTTGAAAGACCTCTGAGGGTCACAAATTCGTACTCTGGCAAAAGCAATAACGCGTGTTATATTTTTGTTGGGTATTAATAATATAGAGTAAAATTAACTATTTTGTGGACTAATGCCCGACCAGCGTTGAATTTCACCCACAATATTTACCCTTATACAGGATGTTGCAGAATTATGTTGAGAAAATTTAGGAGCAGGCTCTATGTTTAAAAATAATAAAAATTTATATAAACGTGAGTTCAGAAATATCACGTTTTCGAGATAAAGATTGCTTAAAATTTTCTGTCTTAAAACTACAAGTATTCTTGGATATTTTTTACTGAGAGATATAAGCTATTCAAATCTATTTTTATTAATGAAGTCATAAGTATGTTCTTTATATCTAGGTATGCTAAGGACCAATTCCATAGAGCTGTCACAGAACGTGTAGAACACCCTGTATATTGTGGTCTCTAGCTGGAGATAACTAAAATGTTTGGAATGGAAGTGAACACTTTTTCCAATAGGTAAGTATTTAACATTAAAATTAGAAAATTTGTTTTTAAAATAGGAGTATGCAACTTGCAAAATACTTAGTTGTTGTTTAGGGTGTGATGGACATTCGTCTGGAAGTTTAAATTAATTTTTTATCAGTAACAGACTTAATAATTTTTTTTTGAAAAGGTTTAATTATTTCTACAATCTGGCGGATGCGCCAGTAACAACACCCTGTATGTACCAAAATTAGCCTGCCAAAAATTAACTGTGGATTCTACGATCTGAAATTAGAAAAAAAGTTATATAATCATAAGTCCGTAGACGCCTCCACCCGGAGAAATGGCCCCTTAAATGGAGACCTCAAAATTAGATTTTTCCCAAATGGGATCAAGATAAAGTAATCAAATTTGAAATTGAGAATGACAATTAGATTGCGAATCTAATTTTCTGAAAATAATTCCTCATAATTGGTCATAGGCGTGCCAAAATGGGGGGTCAGTGGGTAAATATTGCTCTAACTTTCTTGTATCTCAAGATTTTTGTCTTCAGATTAAAAAAATTAAAATTCTGGTCTACTTTACATGAAAAAGGTACTCCTATTTCGATCTGCTAAACTGATCTGTTTTCAAGTAACCTAATTTACAAATTTTGTGACATACCTACCACAAAAGTTTAAGATGGAACCTATAAATATAGGCAAAATATCCCTACTATCGACTTGTTTAACATATATTAAAGGTGTTATTCAAACGCTTTAACATATTAAAATACTTTTAAAATGCATATCAGTAATGCAATTATTTGTAAATTTTTGAATTTTAATATAGCCTATTAATACTCCAAAAAAATTTAAAAACATATGTGTAATATGTGTCAAATAAACTGACAAATAACTTGGCATAACCTACTAGAGACAATTTGACCGCTTGCATATCATATCTAATTTTTTGTGGTATTTCACAAAAGTTTTAGATTAATATTATTCGTAGACGGAATAATTTATCGAAGTAAAAGAAGAGTGCATTTTTGTTTGTAAAATTATTCAACATTTTTAATTTTTTGATCTGACGGCAAAAACCTCGAGACGTGAAAAAGTTAGAGCAATATTTATCCAATAACCCCCCCCCAGTTTGGCACGCCTATGACTAATTATGGTACTGTTAGAACATTAGATTCGCAATCTAATTGCGACTCTCAATTTTAAATTTGATTTTTTATCTCCCTCCGTTTTGAAAATATTTGGAGAAAATATCAAATTTTGGGGTCCCCCTTTAAAGAGCAATAGCTCTGTTAAAGGGCATTTATGGACCTATGATTATACTTTTTTTTCTCTTATATTTGGTCGTAGAATCCACAGTTAATTTTTGGCAGGATAATTTTGGGATATTGTATATTTTAAATCCTTATGGATTAGTTAACAGAAAAAAATAGTATTGTATTTAGAAGGGTCTAAGTAATCTATGACAGTTTTTTTTCTTTTGTTAGTACATATCTATATTTGTATGTGCTTCTATAAGTCCAGTATTCTGTTGAAATAATAAATCATTATTTTTCTTATCGAATTTTACATGTAAAAATTGAACTTTTGAAATTGTACTTTTTTATGCATAGTAATTCTGTTTCCAATTCCTCAAAAAAATTAAAAATAAATAAACGGCACTATGCATAACTAGACTAACTAAATCAATATATAGGTTAGGTTAGGTTAGGTTAGGTTAGGTCACTTTATTTTAATTAGGCACCTAGCATCTTTAACGGCAGGCAACTCCTATTTGCGGCTTGTTTTTTATAGGCAGACATGTTACATCACGTACAGAAAAAAATTAGCTTTAATGTGGCACAATTGAAATGAATATACGCCATGAACGTAAAAATTTAACAAAATTATACCTGTTTACACCTGGCTGCGGAGAGATTACGGCTAAGTGATCAATGGCAACTGTGCCTTTTCATAGTCCTTAAATACATTGTCGCGAAGTAGAATATGCTTTATTTTCATAGGACGTGAACGATATGTTTCACGAAAAGCCAATTAATAATATTTTAATTAATAATAATCGCGGGCACTTTTTAATTGGCACCTCATGAGAAATGGGTTCCTCCATTTATAAAATTACATTAAAATTAAATCTCGGTTAACTACATTATGAATGTAGTAATTTTGCAGCCGGATCCCGTACTATGACATATCTAGCCATGACGGATGGTGATTGATTGTCATAGGCGCCGACTTTCCGTAGGAAAAGAGGGTTTTGCCCCATTTTTTAAACATCGAGCTAGAATTCCGAAATAATTTTTTTATTGTTATTTAGACCCTACTGAGCAAGTGGTTAAAATTTTTGTACTTAGTCATAGTTAACCCTGTATAGACAAGCACAGATATGCCGATAACGGGTCTGTCCCCCACAGAGCCTAGTCCGAGAACAACCAGGGCAAGTCAAAGAATCCCAGCTAATGTGCGCTATAATTCTGTTACTGGCAGCGACCAGTTACCGAGATTACGGCATAACAACCCAGAAAATCACAATGTATCTAATATTTTTTAATTATTTATCTCTTTAATATTTTTCTTATCGAATTAATTAAACTGCACTAGAGAAAATACTTTGTAGAATGCGATTGAGCAACATTTCTAACAAAAAATGACGAAATATTAACGCAGAAAATTTACACGTTTGTCCTGTATATGTCGCGGATCACCAAACGGTCATAAAGTCGGCTATAAATAGTCCACCTCCGAATAAAACAAAAATCGCGTAGGTGGCAGAAACAGTTGCATAAAATAGAAGCCGCGCATGCCATGCTTACATGTAATGTATTTTCCTAGAACGTCCAAATGTCAAACAGAAATGTGGTTCTCGGAAACCAGCAAGATCTGTTCCGACTGCATCATCGTCGTGACCTGACTTGGCTCTTGGCTTAGTAGCAAAATTCGCCCGTCGTTGTCCATATAGGAACTGTTACGTCGAACAAAGCAGTTTTATTTAGATACGAAGAATAATTAGGTGGAAGGACATGTTCGGCCACGATAATAATCAATAGCAACATAATATGTGGTCTGTGAGTACTAATTTAGGGAGTAACTATATGTACAGTGCTTTCGAAAAGTAACGAATAAATTCATTACTTTTTAAATTGAGAAGTTTTCGAAAAAATCCCCTGGCATGTCGATTTTGTTTTTAAAAAAGACATTTTTTGACATACGACCCATAATTCTGACCATGCCATTTGAAAGAGCGTGTCATTCTACATACATACATCATGAAAAATTATGGTGTTACATAACAAAAATTTCAAGAAAATAATGTTTGAAGATTTTAAAATTTAATTTTCACAATACTGTGCACCTCCCCATTATGCAACACCTGTCCGTGCTTATTTAGATGAGCTGTTCCAGAATCGTTGGATAGGGAGAAGATACATCGTATACCTCCTGAAGTTACTGATAATGTCCAAAAAGAATTTATTAATCGTCTTGGCTACTGTCAGGCAGCCAACGGTGCACAATTTGAACATTTAATTTAGTCGATTTTTTACATAATCATTATCATTTTCAGTATTGTGAAAATTAAATTTAAAAAAACTCCAAACATTATTTTCTTGAAATTTTTGTTATGTAACACCATCATTTTTCATGATGTATGTATGTATGTAGAATGACACGCTCTTTCAAATGTCATGGTCAGCATTGGGTGTTGCTTTTAAAAAAAATTGTCGATGACGTCATATCTCTAACAACGATGACGTCACAAATGTGGGTCGTATATCAAAAAGTGCCTTTTTTAAAACAAAGTCGACGTGCCAGGGGATTTTTTCGAAAACTTCTCAATTTAAAAAAGCATTAATTTATTAGTTACTTTTCGAAAGCACTGTAAAATAATAATAATAGTACTCAATATCTGTACCCTTCATTCTAATCATGAAGATTAGCCCATAAGTCGGGAGACTTGTACGGTGGCATATTATTATTAAGCAGGCACCATTTATGCCCAGGAACGCCATATGTTGGTAGACCCTAACCATCATTCAGTGCAGAAATGAGGGAATCCTGGAAAACCTCATTTATTAGTTCTTCTGCAGAGAGGGTGTTAATCCTCTCCACAAATGTAGCTGATCTATGGTCTACCGGCCCTAGGATTATAATTACTAATAACGTTTTGTTCTCAATACTGCGCTGATACACCAATTTGTAATATTACATGGCAGATTGTTGGTTATTTTTTGCCTAGGTCAATAGTGTGAAATAACACACCAAAATGTAATAATGGAAAATTACTACTTATAAATATGCATTTTTTAATAGTAAAACCGTGTTTTTGTACGTATAAAATGTAATTTTATTTTTATTATTATGTATTTTTAGAAAAAAATCATGTAATTTTACACGAAAGATGTAAATGTATGGTATCCACATGGATATGAATACGGTATTGGATTTGGCATATTTTTACATTAATGTGTAATATGAACATAGTGTAAATATACAAACATTTTTATTAGTGTAGATATATTATTTACAGAAAACAAATAAATACGTTCTTTATTTTACATGAACTAACATAACCTTCAAAGAATAGAGCAATTTCCGGATGGATTTTGAATGAGAACGTTATAGCAATTCCAGCGTTACAGCTACCTCATTTGAAAATTTTTCAGATAATTCAGCATAAAATAGAGGCTTTATTCACTTTACACTATAACATACTGCGACGGTGTTTTTCTCCTATGTACCTATTTCTCAAAACCATTGTTTTTAAAAATACAATAATGAATAAGTAAGTATATAACATTATATACAGGGTGTCGTGGAAAATGTGGGAAATCTTTCGGTTACAGAAAGTTTCATTATAAGATGTTTAATACGAAAAAATCAAAATTTAAAAAATAACGCAGTGGTGTCCCAGGAGGCGCCTTAGTGGAATTATTGAAAAACTTCAAAAGATGTTGAACATGTGAACATACTTCGAACTTTTTCTCGTAAACGGTTCATTTTGTCGACAATTAACAAGAGGAACTTTTTTAAACTAAGGTTGAAGCTACCCAGATTTATTATTTTAAGGTCTTTATCATAGAGGGTTTATTCAAGAAAAACCGATTTCCAGCGGCGTCCTTCAGGGACACATATCTCCGTAGGGAGGGCCTGTAGGAAAAAAATTATAGGAACTTGTCATCTTATTTTTTCATGTTCTATCTGCATCCGAGAGATTTCCCACATTTTCTCTGACACCCTGTATATTAGGTCATTTGTACATACACTGTAAAATATATCACAGCATCAAAAGGGGTTTAGGAGTTATAAATATTAATTTTTTTTTATCAGCAATACAAATCAAATAATTCAATAATTGTACATACAATTTTTAGTAGCAGTATCTCTGAATCGCCCTGTATGTCAAGCCGACATTATTTGATTCGAGACAAAGACGAAGCTTGTGCAACGCTTAAGGGCCCTAACAAAAGCGCTTATTGCCAGTACAAACAAAACAACTATGATATTTATTTTAAAATTGTGTTCTGTGTTTGCGCAAGCCGTTGTTGTTGGAACACATTAACAGATGAAGCAATTAATTTTGCTCTTTCAAGAACAGTTTAGTAAGTTTTGTTTGTTCAGTTCCGAGTGCTCGGTTGCTTCTATTACGAGAATTACTTGTCGATTTACTTTACTTTCCAAACGATAGTTCAGTGACATCCAACGTCACTGACGTCTTATTGTTTCTGTCTCGCTTATTTCTGATATACAGGGTGTTTCAGTTTGATATGTCACAAACACGTGAGCATATTTTGGGAATAAAAATAAGAATACAAACTTTTGTTCCAACTTTCTTCGTTATGAAGATACAGGGGGTTGAATTTTGTCTATAAATTAAGATTTTCTTTCATAACTTTTAAACGGATTAAGATATTATTATCAAATTTGGGGTACTGTGTAAGCCGGGGATATTGCAATTGCTGCCAAAATATGGCTCTTTAAAATTAAGCAGTGCCGTAGATACAGGATGAGTCTGTCACTTTGGGCAAAATAAATATGTGACGCCGCTGGTTAAATTAAAAGTGATCATTTCATAATTTTACAATAAATTTCTAATAAAAATAGTCGCTTTCATTTTTTTTTGTGTCTCTCATAGTTTAGCCACAAATTGAAATGTTAATGTGGAGCAAAATTGTGCTATTCGATTGTTGACTGCTATTGAACATATTAACTAATTTTGTAATTTAAAAAATTATGAACGTAGGTTGATTTACAAACACGATATATGTTACGAAAAGCATAATTGTCAAGTAGCGCCCGGAGCAGCGAAAATTCGATTTTAAAAAGTTCGTCCCTACTAAAAACAGTTGTAGAAACAATTTCATATGCCCAAATTGTCCCTCTACAAGATGGTAAAGGTTTAATTCAGTTACATCTTTTAAAAAAGGGCATAATTGAGAACCGATTTTACTCCACTAAAAAGTCTCAGGCTCGGCCTCAGCACTCTGGATGCTTAGCGAAATAAAAATAAGACGGTGCCTGCTTCGATTTGATTGCAGAGGTCTTTGTATGGAAACGCCCAATAAAAACCGGCGGACTATCGGCCGAATTCCGAGAACCACGTTCTACAAATTAGATTAAACTCTTCTCAAAAACATTACGAGGCACAATTATTTCAAATGTAACGGCGTTGAGCTTACTTAAACGGACGTCATTCAAAAAGCGATATTAAAGTTTCGCTCGGCACTAAAATAATAAGTCTTTCTCGGTAAATAATAACTCCATTAGCGGATAATGTAAACAAAAAATGTAAAAATGAGATAAGCATGTAATTGCCTGACACATTAGCGGGCACAAATAAGATAAATTTGAATTAATACGTTCTCGGTTTATCTTACACGGTTGTTGTTAACCAGGTCAAGATCCTGTTTTTACAATAGCAGCGTGCTTAGCTGGAATTTTACCAGACATAGCCAAATTCGGAGAAAAACGTTGTTTATCATTAATCTGTAATTATGTTTATTAAACAAAAAAATGTATCTTTAATGTTTCAAATCAGGAACGAATGGATACTGCGCGGATTTAAATGCGTAGAAAGTATTCCATCGCATACGATCTGAATTTTTGTCAAACAAAAAACGACGATAGCGAATTTGATTTTAAGAAAACATGTTTTGGTACCTATACAGGATGTGTCAGAAAGGATGGGTCAAGTCAACAGTAAACTGGAGATACTAAACACCAAAATATTATGTTTGAGCTCTTATGCGAATGTCGCTGGTTTAAGAAATGCAGGGTGTTCAAGGTTTCAAACTTTATCCGATAAAATTAGGCCACCTAAACAAGAGTACATATTTTCTGTGGAATTAAACGTTCTTTTTGATTTTTAGCATAGCTGCACTGCACTAGAGCAAAAATTCTTTAAAATGATAATTTGAACTTTTCAAGTAAAACTGCCTCTCCCCGACGTGCAATACTTTACATTTTATTTTTTAACGTCGAAACAGTTAATTTTATGAAAACAATATAAGAGAGAAAAAAAGTTTCTAAATGAATCGGCTTAACCTATTTTTTTTTCTACGTCGTCAAGGAAGTTTTTTGAAAGTATAGTTAAAAAAAACTGAAAGGGGTAGTTTATTTCAACCCTTTCCAATTCTTTTGATGATGGTAACACTTCCACAATATTTTACCATTCCCACGCTTTTCGTTTCCGAGAAAAACAATAAAAACACTCTTTTTTCCGCCATCTTTGCAACGCGATATCTACCTAATGGTTGACTTGACCCAACGTTTATGTAACAAACTACCTTTTATTTCCAACAAGGAATCACCCCCTGGAATGTTTTGCCTTTGTTTTGAAACACCCTGTATACTATATCTTATTTTAAACTTACGTATTCCATACGTACATTTTATAAAGTTATGTATTGTCATTTGCAAATCATTTGTGAAACTAGTATTATAGCTATGTTACTACATACAGATTGTAGATATAAAAAAAAATAGTTTGTGTATTGATTTTTTTAAATGCAAATATCTCAAAAATGGCTATAGTAGTATAGGTTTCTACAAGTACGACGTTTTTACACAAAAAGTCCTAATTATTATATATTTTTTAAATAATTTTTGATCTAGTGTCAGGTAAAAAAGTATAGATATTACCATCTTTTACATTAGCGATACACTATGAGGCGCCTATATAAGATAGCTAGATGATATTTAAATTTGGCACTCTTAAAAACCCATCTATACCTACTAAATTTATTACAAGTTCTAGTAAAAACTGTCTTACTCTCTGTTAATATTAACATTCGCCTCTACACATAATAAATGTACTCTAAATATTTTAGTTTAAACTACCTGTTACCAGGTCGTCTGTGAGCCATATTTATGAAACACCCTGTATATATATTGAAATACCATGAATAGTAAGACATACAGTACATTCAAGAAATTAGAAAAAAATTTGCTTGATCCCTGATATTTTATTATTGTCAAAAACTTTATTTAATAAAATTGTTTGAAGACTGAATAACTACCTACTTGGATATGGAGTTTGATAAAAATAACGCAAGCCCTTTTATGGGCAAATAATTGTACCTATATGAATTATGATGTACGATTTTTGTTATGGTTTTTAAATAAACTCCGTTTTTAAACAACTCGCTGATACATTATAGTTAGCAGTTAATAACGCAATAACGTTCGTAGAACAGTTGGAAATAGTTTCCAACCATCAGACACACGCGCATTGTATTTGTTATGCCGGCATAAGATCGAAAACATGAAAATGCATTATTTTACATGCGATGCGCATGCCTATATATGTTGGAAACAGTATTCTGATTCTAGTCTACTGTACTTACTTCTTACCTTGCAGTTTGCAGTTCTTTGTCTCGTAACTTGGCACTAAAAAGTCTCGGTTTATTCATGTAAAAGCATAACATAAAAATAGTAATTAGGGTCCATTTTCGGCAAATTGCCCGACTGCACTTGAACGAAACTAACTGCACACATTTTGTTTAAGTTTTCACGATATTTAAGTAAAAATACAGCTGATTTGAAATGCACGCACTTTCACTTTCTTTATTAAAGAAAAAAAACGAGAATATATTTTACATTCAATAATGAACGCGTTCACTATGGCGATCAACCGAATACTGACGCATGCGCGATACGCCGACAATGAGCATGTGATTGCTTTCGAGGTTTCTGATTGGCTAGATTTCCAGTTAGCAACAAGGCAACTATTAACAATAATTGCCACAGCCGCCTTTGCTTTTGCAAAAATTTTAACTCGATAGTTTTGATACATACACACAGCGTCTCAGTAAACTCAGGTATAACTGCCTACGCGTATTTATAAAATTGTGGAGGTGCTGTGTTGTTACATGTTATTAAAATATAAAGAAAAACCTTTAGTGCTACGCTACTGCCGCTGCTATTATAATTAATGTAGAAAGCATATGTGAGAGGGCAGCAATATCCAAGAAGGTAAGCAAGAAATCTACACTTAGAAGTTTTGAAAATACCTATATATTTTAATATTATTAAAATAACTGCGATTAATACAGTACAGTACAGTAGTTTATAATGTTCGATGTTTAATGCTGAAAAACGCATGATTACCATAGGCAGAATATAGAAATTAGATAATATTTCTCATCTTTGTCTAGTGTTGATTACTAAATGAGAGTGATAAGGATAAATACAGTATTTATTTCTCTGATCTCTTGTGTGTTATAGACAATCGAATTCACTGGTGTAATTTTGCCTGAAGACTAAAAACTACAGAAATAAAAATGTAATATACCAAATACGTTTCCAAAATGATTTTGGTAATACCAAAATACAATAAATTTTTAGAAGAAATTATGAAATTTTAAAATGTAGAACCAATATTTAAATTCCGTTCCATAAATAAAAATAGTACATCTATTCAAACTTCCTCTTCCGTTCACACTATTAACTTAACGTTTACGAGACTAGTACATACTATGTATATTTCCACATAGAATTTATATCATTCTCTTAATTTAATCGAATTAATTTATATCAAGTTTTTTAAATAATTTACTTCAGAATTAAATTTGTCTCTTTATGAACACAGGTGCCACTGTGACTAGCGCAGTAGTATATGAAAACATGGAGGGTGTTGGAGCGTACGGTGGTGGCAAAGCCGGGGGATCTTTTGATCCCATTTCTTTCGTCCAAAGACCCCAAGTTATAGTAAGGGCAGTATCATGGGTGAGTCTGAATATTATATTTTAAGCAGGACATTGTTATTTTTACCGCTACCCCGTAGTCTCAGTATTTTTTAAATAATCGATTTGACAGACCACCTCTTTGGAGGGGGTGTGTGTCATATGTTATTGATTATTTGAATTTTGAAATGGGTCATTACAAAAATGAATGAAAATCTGTAGTAGATAGTACCTACGAAGGAAAGAATGAGAGGTTGGTTTTTGAGTTGAATACGTAATTTTTATGTAGACTTTTCTTAGACACAGTTATTGGGCATATCAGGAAAAACTATTTTTTAACTACATTTTAAGTCTTTACGAACATAACTGTTTATAAGTATAAAGTCTTGTAGAAGGAATCGAGTACAATCTAGGGCTAATAATGTTTACAGTAAGACTCCACGTTTTACATAGATCCTATTAGACTTATGTGTGCGTAAGCATTTTAAAAAGAAGGCAGTTTAAAAAACTTTTAGTATCGTCCTTGAGATATTTTGCTCACATTTTTATTATAAATATAAGTTCATAATTTAAACAAGGGCATTACAGTGTAAACATATAAATAAGTGAAACTTCTTGATATACAAATTCTTTAGGTACATATACCAGATAATGCTATATGCCCAGTTTATATAACAGATTTTTTATTGTTTCATTCTCAACTTTATTATCTGTATAATAAAGCATAAACATTACTAATCATTTATACCCCCTATCTCAATTCTAGAATGGTACAACCAGTGGCTTATCTAAATTATGTATAAATATTTATATAAAAAGTTGATAGCTATATATATTGTAGGTTAGGTAGGTCCTTATAAAATAAATTTTAGTACAATAAAAGGTATAATTGACATATTATCCTCAACCGCATTGATTAAATGTCTTGTATAAAGGTGCTGACCTTGAATGAAACTATGAAATTTGGAAAATCAATGATAATGTCATATGTAACCATATTATTCCCAATTGATTATTTTATTTGTACCTCCTATTATTTTAACATTATAACAATTTTCTAAAACAGCGTTACATCACGTTAAAAAAACAATCGTATTTGTTTTGTAGTTCTTTTCGGTAATCATCTTCGGCTGTATATCGTCCCAAGGATGGAGATACGACACAGAAAAAGGAAAACAGGTGTGCTTGTATAACGAAGACAGAGATGCTTGCAACTACGGCGTCGGAATTAGCGTTATAGCTTTTCTCGCTACGATGGCCTTCTTAGTAGGAGAATATTTGTTCGAACAGATGTCGTCTGTTAAGACAAGAAAGCATTTTGTGTTGGCCGATCTAGGATTCTCGGGTGAGGATACCGACAGGCGAATAATGAATTAATTTGAGTAGCGTTTTGATGCCGGATTGTATTTGGTTTTAGCGTTCTGGTCGTTCCTGTACTTTGTATGCTTCTGGTACTTGACGAGCCAATGGGGGCAGTCTACAGCACCACCAAACGGAGTTGGCGTGAGCAATTCTAGGGCTGCTATCGCCTTTTCGTTCTTCTCCATATTCTCGTGGGTAAGTCTGATGGCTATTATTCTTTTTTATTTTGAAGTCACTGTTGTGTCGCATAACTTACGTTTTAAAATAAGACCTCTAGAGATATTCTAATAATGGTTTCCCTTCATCCCACACACTTTCCTTTGCCCACCAAACGAATATTGATCATCGGTTTAAGCGGTGATTTATTGTGTCGTAATAAATTAAAGTTCACACGAAATCTTCGAAAATGTAGAGAGGGGCTCATCGATAGCTTTTGGACTAGCGAGATAGGCAACAGATGCGAAGAGCAACCGATCGTAGGCGTACCAGTTTGGAAGCCAAAGTTTACGTTATGGATTTGTACTTATTCTCTTCCTAGTATTTCCACTTAATTTTTCTTTGGATTTACTTCTACACTTTTTTTTATAGCACAATATTAGACATTTACTTCCACAAACTACAATCATGTATTGTTTTGCACCTGAATTCTTTCATATACATTTTTTACTACCAATTATCAGTCGTCACAATGTCGTGTACTGGAACCGCCATTTTGATCCATTTTTAATTGTTATTGCGTATCAAAACTTTACGGTTGTATTAATTTTTGTTCTTATAACTATAGAAATTACAAGTTGAACCCCGTGCGCACTCATATTCTATATCCGTTTCAAATGTTGGTTAGATCGAGTACTAACGCACACGATTTACACATAAAAAAGTATTTTTCTAATGCGAGAATATATCGGGCTCCAGTTTGATTGAGTTCTATCGTATCCACAGTCGTATCGCTGTGCATAGAGAGCATACTGAGATAAATAATGTCTAGGTCTTAAAAACATCTTTTTTATTTTATGCGATTTATAGTAATAGTGCTTTTAATATTATCTGTGTATCATTTTCTAGATTGGGTATACCTAGTTAATTTTATTATACAGTGTGGGACAAAATTTACAATTGAAAAATGTTAATAAAATTTAATTGCTTACATTATGTATTTTTTGACGCCAGCAACACATTGAAAAAATTCTATAAGGCATCATAAACATCATTACACCCAGTAGAATTCTTTTAAAAAACTAGTAACACTTGAATCGATGAAAATTATGAAGTGTTTCTTACGGTGACTGGTACGCAGTGAGTGAGTTTACGGTGTTTCATATTCTTTTGCGCATTTCCCCCCCAAAAGTGTAAGGAAATTATTTAATTTCAGCATTAAATTTTAGTACAACGCTAATAAGAACGTCTACTTATTGCGTGGACTTTTTTGTGCATCTTTAGATACGATTTCGTGTCCTTGAAATGCCAATCTTGGTACAATGTATTATTGTCGGTATTAATATTAAATTTATTAACTAGTGCAGCAATAATAAATTATGCTTCTATAAGCGCTAATCAGTAAAATTTGGCGTACACCTTGTTCATAATTATCGTAAGCTGTGACACGACAAGATTTACGACTGGATGTAAAAAACACTGGCATATCTAACGACTTATTAGAATATTTTTAGCAGGTGATAATGGTATTGTGTCTTAAAGTTTACTTTTTTAAAAGTAATTTGATTAAATTTATGTCGATTACGCTTATGCTTAATTTTAAGTCCCAATTTTTTTTCTGCGAAAGACCTCAATTTATGTATACATTTTCTTTAAGATAGTAAATAACTGTTTCCTTTAAGGCCATTACTGCATTTTTCGCATTCCAACGTTTCCGTCAGGGTTCCGACGCCGCTTTTGCTACCAATTACGAGTCGGACGCAAACATGCAGACGTCTTATCCTTCGTATCCCGGAGGTCCGGACTCCGACCAGCAATACCAGGAGCCTCCGTTCTCCGCCGGCCCTAATCAGAGAGGTAAACGTTTCTTTTAGGATCCTCGAGACCAATTTGAGAAAACGTTCTTTCCGCAGGTCCCACGGATTTCCAGGCCCCCGCCTATTAACAAGTCCAATTCTAAATTCGACGAAGACAGTACCGAGGGCCGCCTCTTCCAAGGGGCGGAGATCTAGGTCAACGACAGGATGACCTGCACTAAGTCTTAAGGATGGTATTTCATGTAACTTGTACTTAGTAACATAATAGCATTAACCCAAAAAAAAAATATTGGACGTCAAAAAAGTATCGGTTTTGTTTTTGCCGTTGTCCGAGAGGTTAATTTCTTTTTTCACCGTTTGTAAGATATATACAGAGCCATAATGAGTAACGTTGGAGTATATATACATATATAAATAAATATTAAATAATTATTTTTAGAGAAGTTCAATGTACAGTTGATTAATAATATATATGTCGAAAGGTGTCAGCTTGTAGCGGTTTTGCTTTTACATTTTGTCAGATTTAGTGGTTAGACAGCGGTCGCGCACTCATATTTTGTATCGCTGGATGTTTTTCATGGCAATGTTGACTCGGTGTGTTTTCTAGATTCTCGATTGTTTTGTTATATCTTACGTTAGACATTGACGCTGTTGTTTTACCTGAATCTCTTGCGTTTTCTATGTGCCATTGATTTGAAGAATCTGAAGTTTGTTTTTTACGCAAATAAAGTTACCTGAATATAGAGAGTGATTGGAAAAAGACTGGAAGCTGAATAGAGGAGAGTAACGTGAGTTTGGTATTTCTCTTGACGTAAATCGTTTAAAATTTGACAAATTATAGTATTTAAAAACATGCAATCTCAGAGTTTTATTAATTTTTCGATAAAATTGCATAAATGAACGCTTTTTTTGAAGGGAAAATGTAAGACGCGAGCGGTTTATTTCATGTAATAAGCGACAATAAGGTTTTTCCGAGGGGTACTAACTGCGGTGAGTTTTTGTATTTTATCATATCTAGTAATAAAAATGGAAGCGTACGGTTGAAAATTCTGCACAAATTTGATTGATTTTTCTATCGTTTAGTTTGTAAATAATCCTTTGGTTTGAATTTGCCGCTTAAATGTAAGAAAAAGTGTAAAATAGTTTGGTGTCGCATAGAAAAAGTTGTTCCTTGTGAGATTTATAGTTTTAGCGTTTGTTAGCAATAAATGAAACTGTAGATATTTAGTACTCTATGGATTTTTTGTTGGCTTTATATTGTTTTCGTTTACGTAGACTTTATCAACAGTATTTATTTCTTTTTTTTATATACAGGAATGTGATTTTATTTAACGGTATTTAGATGTTACAAATATTACTTGTATGTAATATATATTTGAGTTACCAAATAAATGTTAACATTGAATGTTTATGCTTTCATTTATTTTCGTTACCTTCATCCGACTTAAAAACATTATATAGAGTGTTGCATGGAAGGCCACATATAGTTCAATTAGGAAATTTTGAGTTTATTCCAGTTTTCTTTCCTGAACATAGAATTTTGAATTCTAACTCAAAATTTCAAGTTTCATTATGATATATCGAGTTCAAACACGAAATTTTGAGTTGCAACATAAAATTTCAAATTTGAACTCAAAATTGGACATGGAAAAATAATAAAAAAACTGGTCTTTTCACACTTTCGTAAATTTCCCACATTTTTTTTTCACTGAATAGGGAATTTTGAACCAAAATTTCAAGTTCAAGCATAATATTTCAAGTTCAAACACGGAATTTTGAGTTGCAACATAAAATTTCAATTTTAAACTTGAAATTTGGTGCAGAAAAATAATACAAAAATTGGCCTTTCTATGCTTTAGTAAAATTTCCATATTTTTTTTGACTGAACATGGAATTTAAAATTTTATATCAAAATTTCCAAGTTCAAGCACGATATTTTGAGTTCAAACACGAAATTTTCAGTTTTGAATATGAAATTTCTAATTCAAACACAAAACTTCAAGTTTAATCACAAAATTTCGTGTTTATTCACAATTTTCATGTCAAGAACGAAATTTCAAGACAACACGAAATTCAAACAAAATTTGAGTTCAAGTCGGAAATTTCGAATTGGAACATAAAAATTGGAATTCAAACACAAAAATTTGTATCCCATATCTCTGAATTATAGATTTGAATTTTGACTCGGTTTTGATTACAATATTTTGTGATATTACATGACATTTTTAGTTGGAATATGCAGTTTCAAATGTGCACTTGAAATTTGGTACAGGAAAATTATAAAAAAATTGACCTTTCTATGCTTTTGTAAAATTCCCATTTTTTTTTCTCTGAATATGAAATTTCGAGTGAGTTCACCCTAGATAAAGAGTTCACACGTAAAATTTCAAATCTGAATTTGAAATTTGGTACAGAAAAATTTTGTTTTTTCCATGCTTTCCTAAAAATTTTTATTTCACAAAATTTCGAATTGGAAAAAGAAATTTGGCATTCAACGACAAAATTTCAAGTTGTGACATGAAATTCTGAATTTGATCTCAACATTTGGTACAAAAAAATAATAAAACGATTGGTCTTTCTAAGTTTCCATAAAATCTCCATAGTTTTTTTTCCGGAATTTTGAATATTACATTTTTAATTGGAACAAAATTTGGTACAGAAAAATATTAAAAAAAATTGTGGCGCCATTCTACACTTCCCTACTGTTGTAACTGTTCATAACTAAAAAAAAACTACATCACTACAAATTATATAATTGTATATTTATTTATTAACGTACAGAAGATTAACACTACAATTTCTTTAGGAGAACTTTCGCTCCGCTAGTGTTCTGCTCTTTCAGTTTTGTCACGTATTTTTTTAATTTACTCTTTAGAACGTTTTTTGTCTCTTCGGAACCATTTTCAAACATCGCAACCAAAAGGAAACATCCTCGGTTTAATCCCACCCAAGTTGCCAACTAAAAAACCGCAAATAATATACTGCTATAAAATAAAATTTTACTACATACCACTTTGTCGTTTAACTTCTTGGCCAACGCACCACTGAAAGTCGAATTTCCGTTTTCTAAGTTTGCTTTGTCGTGCTGCGCCAATTTCTTTAACGTCATATGTAACCCTGAATGTTCAATTCCAAGGATATCGTTTTCTTTCTCTTTTATTTTCCACTCTAGGCTTGTTATTACGTCTACTAGGCTGTTATATGCTTTTTCCAAATCATCGCCGCTGCCCGCTTTTACAATAGCGCTCATTTCGGTGGCCAACGATGCGTTGGATAGCCAAAATCCCGCGTCATTCGTTACTAAATCCAGTAAAGTAGATATGGCATATTCTAGTATTTCCTTCCGTCTAATATCCTGTGATTTTTTACAAGACGATGACTCCCGTCCTTGGTTCAACTCGTTGACGAAAACCGGGTGGAATTTTGTGGAATCGGCAGGAGCTACCAGCCAAAGTAAGATCTAAAATGAAAGTTTTACATTTATATAAATTACGTAAGGCATGTTTATGATTTTATCTTACTTTTCTACCCCATTCGCTGATTGCCAAGTCTTTAGCGTTCTTTAAAATTTCCGTAAGTATAATTTTGTGCAATAAGACTGTATCGTCAGCTGAATCGAGAAGCGCAATGATCGTACAATGGCCGTGTTCGTGTTTGGACAGTTCGACTAGATGTTCCTTCAAAGCTTTCATAATAACCTAAAAGAAATAAAAGCTTTATCGATTACTTCCAATGCTTCTAAGAATTCTCCTAATATTGCCAACCTTTCTATCCTTATTTGTACCGTGCCAAATGCACTGCATGGCAGCTCTAGCACCGTCCTTACTATTACTGATAACAACGACGTGAGGTGCTAACTGTGCAATCAGTTCTTTCTTGTCCTCTTCTGAACATTCCGTTAAAAATTGATACAACACCGACTGCACTAATCCTGAATCCAAGAGCGTCTTATTCAAAATCCTCATTAAATTTGCTTTGGTCGCTCCCAAAGTCCCCGCTTTCAAGCTCTCGTTGTCCTTGTAAGTATCTCGAAGATGTTTAACATTAGCGTCTTTTGAGTTTTTGTACAAGTCACCATAAAATTCCTGTATAAGGTACTGTTTCTGTATGGGACTGGCCCAAGTCGAGAAGGCATATTCTACTACTGGGGCGCTAACAGCGTGACTTGCTAGTTTAACGGCGTGTCCGTTCATAGCATCGATAACTTGTGATCTAGTCGCGCTACTTCCGTATTTTAGTAAACGTTTGACGCAGTAGATGCCGTACTTTGATTGTAGCATTTCTACGGTAACAGGTATCAGTTCCTAAAAAATACAATTACTGTGTAAAAGCTTCTGATATATTGTTATAACGTTACCTTTGAGATTTGCTGTATTACGATATCAGATGCATACTTCAGTAACCATTGCACTAATCTTGCAGTATCATGAGCCAAAACAAACTTGGGATAATGTTCTTTACCTTTCAGAAGATTGTGTAATTCGTTTATGAGTTGTGTTCGTTTCTCTTCTCCACCTTTCAAAGATTTTCTTCTTAAATCTTCACCTATTTTTTTAGCTCTAATAATAACATCAAAACTATTTTTTGTCTGCTTTCGTTTTAATTTAAGTTCTTTCTTTTTCTTCTTAAATTCTGACCAATCTTCTACCTTCTCCGGTTTTTGAACTTGTTTATTGATGTTCCCCTTACCTTTTGCTGAAAACGTTTTTAATTTATTTTCTTTTATATTCGTAGGATCTCCCTTTTTAGTTTTGCCAAATTTTGACTTTTTACCCAAGGGTTTATTACTTCCTACAGTTTTCTCATCACCAACTGTTGCTTTATTTAACTTAGGTTTCTTCTGAGGTGGAACCTCTTGATCATCAGTATTTAACTGTTTCTTCATCATTTATTTATAAGGAACTTTCTTAATATACCTTCAAAAAAATTGCAACAAATACGATATCCAGTATCCACGCTGTGTGTATTTATAGGTTAGGTATTTGTCACTTTGTCAGTCAGTGTCAGTAGTCTCAGTGTTCAATGTCATTTCGTCTTCGTCGTCCACATAAAAACAAGGCGAGCTGTTGAAAACGTGAACATTTAACAAACGGCCCTATTAAATTGACGTTATCGTCATAGTAGCATTCAATTCGAGGTGTCATACATAAGGTTCTGTAATGATCCTTATGAAAGGTAAAAATTTCTGACTGACTTTTTAAGTCGCCTTCCCTAAGTCGAATTTTAGAAAGGTTTTAGAAGAAGAAGACGAATCTAACCTAAGATTTATAACGTGTTATGGCCTAGAAGAAGTTCAATTTTGATTTTGTATTTTGACAAAATGGGTAGAAAAATTCCAGGTAGAAAACATCGTGGTGTAAAAGATCCAGAAAAACAGGCAGCTATAAGGCTCAACAGGTATTTTCATTAAACGGTTTTTAGAATATTATGTGCATCCATTGGAGCCTTGTTTTTAACTGATTTTTAGTATTAAAGACAAAATTAATGCTCCACCAACAAAACCAGATGAGCAAGAAGTATCTAAATCTCTCCAAAGAATAATTACCTTGAAGAATAAAACAAAAAGCGGAGATTTTTCCGTCAAAAAGAAAAAGGTAAAAAAAACTGCCAATGAATTGAATGAAAGTGAGTCAAATTCGAAGAAAAAAAATATAGAAGATCCACGTTTCCAACAATTACCAAATGAAACTAATAAAGAGTTTTTATTACGTGTTAACAAAATATGCCAGAACGTGAAGAAAGAAGCTGCATTTGAAGATAAATATGGAGTAGAAATAAAAAGGGATGCAATGGGTGAGGTATACCAGCAAATGTAATTTTTAATTTGATTTTTAAATTAATCCAAATTAATCGGTCCAGGTGAAAGTTGTCAAAAGATCCAAAGACGAATTAGAACTATTATTAAGAAAGGTGAAAAAAGAGAAATCCGAAAAAAAGACCAAGAAGAAGAAAACTACTGGTAACGAGGCCCCCAAGCTCACAAAATCTCAAAAATGGCAGAAAAAGAAGACAGAAAAGAAACGACAGAAGAAATTAAAAAGTGCAGAAGGATTCGAGCCTGTTAAAGATACAATCAAATTTGGTGAAATTGTGCACGCTCCTCCGACATTAACGGCACCTAAAAAGGTTCAAAAACGTACACCGCGAGTAAGTGTGGAATTTTAAATAATAATTCTTCCTTAAATTCAAAATATTCCAGCCTGGACAGAAAAAATTGTTACTATCTGCCATTTTACAAAAGCCTGGCGGTGAATGTAAGAAGCAGCCAACCAAGGAAAAAATAGCGAAGAAAAGCATTGATAAGAAGGGAAAACGAAAGGATCTGCCCAATGCACTAAGGAGACAGCTTGATACGCAGCAGAAAGAAGTTATAGGCGCTTACAGGTTACTGAAAGCGAAAAAAATCATGAGTAGATGAGGAGGTGTCATAATTTAAATAAAATACCAAAAAACTAGAGTATTTTTGTATAAACGAATAATTATAAATAAACAGATAAAACATGTTCAAATTTTTTTAACTCAACATCGATTGAACTCATTTTTTACAATTTTTTTGGATTAAATGATAAATAATAAAATCAATAAACTAAGAAAAAATATATTTATATAAACATATAAACACAAATATCTTTAAAAATAAATAATTTTTCAATTAAATATTAAGGACTAAATGAATGTTTTTGCTGAGAATTGGTACATTAAGAATTAAAAAAAATAATTAACAAGAGCTTACAAAATAAACAACATAACTTTTTAATAAATAGAACAGAACAACAAATGAACTAACAAAAACCCAAACAATAAACAAGTTTTGTATTCATATTAACATATTTGAACTGTAGAAATTACAGTTCAAAAATTAAAACTTATAAATCAAAATGAATACTTTCCTTTAGAAGTATTTTTTGTTATCACAAAATCAAGGACAATTTCTTTATTGGCGTAAAATTTAACAAAAACTTTGATTATTAAACTTTTAACATTTTTTCAGAACTTCCAAAAATTAAGGTTTTTCCCTTTTCTTAACAAATTTAACAAAACCAAATAAATCATTCTCAAATCATTCTGTAATGACCTTAACACTCGCCCTTCAATTTCAAACTTCATCGAAGGTAATCGGAGGAGAAATCTTTTTAAACGGCGACTCTTCACCAGCGATCTGATCGTAAATCCCCTCCACTAACTCTTTATACAATATCGGGTTAACGTGTTTTCCAACCTTGTACAGTAGAAAGAAATCTCCGAACGTTATACGATTTATAATGATGTCGGACTTTTTCTTATCCAAATTCCTGGTTTGGGCACGCAACAAATACACCCGAAACTTGGGAACGAACAAAAACAACGCCCTGTACAACAACGATAGGAACGAAACGACCAATAAAATAAATAGCCAGTACCACAAGATCAAAAATAACTTTTCGTTGAGGACGTTTAACGGTAGGATGCAAAGCGCGTCTCTGCTCTCTTCGGTGCCGGACGGACCGATTTTGAAGTAGGTGCACTTGGTGATTTTCGGGAAGACTTCGTTCATGGGGTTTGCGAGTCTGTACATTTTGTATGTGGCGTAGGCAATGCCGTACACTGAGAATTGCCCCGTTATGAACCAATCCATAAAATATATTTGCGCTATCTGGAAAAAAAAGTGTTAGGTAGCACATGTCTTACGATCATTTTTTGGAGGTACTTACCACATTTATAAAGTTCAGAAACTCGCAGAAACAGTAACGTACTGTATAAATGTTATGGATGTGTTTTCCATTCAACAAATATTTGACCAAATTTTCCTTTGTGGAGCTGTTCCAGCCTGTACTCACCATCGGATCCGCTATATAAATATATTACACATTTTACTACTCGATAAATTCAGTTAGTCATCGTAAGTATTAAAAAGAAAATTTACAGCGTGTTCCACTTTTTATGGTTTTTCATGGGTATCTCAGAACTTACTAAAGACAGCATCAATTGAATGTGTTAACAATTTTCATAGTGCTCTTTGTATTTGACAAGATAAGCTGAAAAATGCATTTTGTAATATGTCTACAGTACAACTGAGCTCTATATACTGTTTTGTTTCAGGAAGGAACATTTTTCAAGTTCTAAACCTATAAAAAAGACACAGGATCATTCTTCTTTATTTATTTCTGCTTAAAATTCATTTCAAAGAGAATTTTAAGGATGTTCCATTAAATAAAACATAACTTTAGTCGATGATTAAGAAAATGTGCATTTTTCAATTTCCCGCCGTACATCAGAACTGAAGAGTGCTATGAAAATTCTGTTAACAGTCATTTGTTTTTAATAAAAGTAGCACGCTTTTGCTAAAACTATTTTAAGTTATCTTCAGGAATTTCCGAGATACCCACAAAAATCATCAACATGGGACACACTGTATAATAATAAAACCAAGAGTGGATAATTTTCCTCTCAAATTAATCAATCAATAGAAGTTTTTATAGTATAAACACATAAATTCAGTGTATTTCTTAGATCATAGTTTATTTATTAGTAAATGGTAATAAACTATAACTTTATTTATTATTTCCATTTCCTTTATCCTTCATGAATGATAAACATACAAGGGTCTCCCCAGAGTAAAAATTTGTTTTGTCAGTATTAACAGTAACTTATTTAATATTTCTATTTCCTTTATCCTTCATGAATGATAAACATATACAAGGGTCTGGCTGAGTAAAAATTTGTTTTTGTCAGTATTAACAATAACTTATTTAATATTTCTATTTCCCTTATTCTTCATGAATGATACAAGGGTCTACACAGTAGAAATTTGTTCTTTATTTAATGTCAATATCAAGTAATCTGTATTAGATATATTTATTTTATTGGAAAATTTTAAAAGTAAAGTTCTTACTTATATCTTTCACAAGGAATGCCAGCCTTCCACCTTCCCAGGTTTTCCATAAATATCTCGGCAAGTAGAAAAATATGGCCTGAACGCAGAAAGCTATGCATACCCATTGGTAGTAAATTTGTCTAGTTACTGCATCAGGGTCTTGCGCAACAGAAAGACCAAGACCTGGTAGATGCGGATCTACAAAAGAAAACTTTATCATATCTCAAAAATCCTACTTTTTGGAGGTGTCACCATTCAGGGTCCTTTTCACTATGAACGTTCCATAAATCCAGCAGAAAGTATCGATAACCTCTTTCCTTTCCTCAACATCGCAATCTATGGGATCTCCGAAAAATTCTTTAGTGGTTAATAACGCAGAAAAGGCCAAAAGCAAAATCACAGTCACTTTATAATGTAGTTTGAATACATTGTTATCGGTATGAATTTGTTTTAGCTTAATTAGAGACTTGAAAGAATTTAAAAACTTAATCATTTTTACAAAATTTAGACCACAAGCAACACGCACTGACACCGGATAAATGGGTTTTTTAAATGGACTGAAGCAACAAGTGTTTTTTAGTTTCAGCACACTTGGAAGGCAAAAAAGGGCTAATTTTTTATAATGAAGTTTGATTGTCGATACTAATATTTAATTTACGCGTCTTTATGAAAAAAATTGATTATTTTCAGTATATGAATAATCACAGATTAAACAAGAATAATAACAATAACTTGTTTAATTTTATATCTCAAACGTATTTTATTATAGTTCGGACAGCGCAATCTATTCGTAATTCTAATACTTAGCTTATGCAGTTATTAGTTTCGCAGATAGATGGCGCAGCAAGTTTAAATAATAAAAGATTTGCGCAATATTTATGAACATATTTATTTATTATTTATAAGTTGATTTTATTATCAATGCATTGATATCTTTTCTAATTATAATATTTTAATTTATTTTTTTTTAAAAGGAATTTTAATTGAAGTAAGCGTACCCATCCATAATTTTCAACTCTTAGTTTGCTCACTTGCTACTTACCAGACTTACCTACTTACGTAGATAGATGGCGCAGCGTAAGTTTAAAGTACATACATCAAAAAATTGTTTACATGCTTTGTGCAACATTTGTTAACATATTATTCACTGTTTGTTTATTAAAGTCGGTTTTATTGTTAGTTCACTGAAAGCTTCCCTAATTATAACGGCTATGAAGTACTGGGAGAAAGTTTAGTGTACAGGGTTTGACCTTGTGAACTTATTAAACAGATCTCATGAAACATTTTAATTAAAGTCTATTAATAATTTTACTGGTAATGCTGGGAGCAACATAAACATATTCCCACACAGTTAAACGGTCTTTTCAGTAATTAGCGTGATGTACTCGATATGGGGGCATGTCTAACGCTCGAACGTGAAGAGGGTAAAGCCAGGAAGCGTAGCGAAGAAATTGACAGACAACTGGGAGAGTTTGCTAAATTACAGAGCAATGTTATCAAAATATTACTTCTTGGTAAGTCTTAGATATTGTTAGAATAGTTTTAATTAATGCGATTTGTGTTTTAGGTGCTGGTGAAAGTGGGAAAAGTACCCTAGTGAAACAGATGAAAATTATCCACGCAGATGGATTTACGCATGCTGAATTGAGCAGTTATAGACCTACGGTCCTGGACAATTTATTAGCTTCTATGAAGTATGTCCTGGCCGGTATGGGTATTTTAAGGATAAATTTGGAGCATTCTAGGAACAAGGTAAGGGAAGTACCACATGTTATTGACTGTTTTACCTTGTACATGTGTTTTTAGGTTCACGCTCAAACTGTTTTGTTGGCTAAAAGCTGTTTTGACATGAGTTTTACCGTGCTTCCAAACGTGGCAGCGTCTTTGCAAGTTTTATGGTCTGATCGTGGAGTTAGGTTAGCCGTAGCAAGAGGCTATGAATACGAATTAAATGACTCTGCGCTTTAGTAAGTAACAAAAATGTTGCCTCTTTATCGTATATTAATAATACGTTTGTAGTTTATTTGAAAATATGGAACGAATCTGTGATCCGAAATATGTGCCGAACCCGACTGATGTACTCAGAGCGCGAGTGCGTACTCAAGGCATAATAGAAACTCAGTTTCGAATTGACGATATGATCGTCAGCATGTACGACGTAGGCGGGCAGAGATCTCAAAGGAGGAAGTGGATATACTGTTTCGACGATGTTAGAGCCGTACTGTTTGTTATTTCTCTTAGTGGATATGATATGACTTTACTGGTAAGTGCAATTTATGTAAATAACAAATATCAAAGTATTGATATACAGGGTGATTTTGAAACGGCGACCTCTAAGAAATTTTTTAAAATTTATTTTTAACTTGTTTAATACTGGAACGATTTTTTTCAATTTGGAACAAACTAACTGTTTGTGAGGAAATCAATATTTATTTTTTTATATACTGATGAATCCCATTTGTTTTACAATGTAACCAAAGTGTGCTTTGAAAATAATTGCGTCAGAGGATGGTATTACTTTGATGGTAATTTCACACCTTATACTTCGTTCATACAACGCTGCAGCAGCTTTTAATTAATTTTAGCAAGGCTAAAAGATAAGAACAGTGTAAAGTAATGAATGAAGTATAAAGTTTGAAAAGGCTTCAGATTTTGGAACAATTTTGTAAATTTAACACTACATCATTTCATCAAAACTTTGTACAAAAGGCTTCAGCAAAGAATACATGGTTTTATTTTTGGTCACCTTTTGTGAATCACCCTGTATAACTGTTAACGACATCAATTTATTAGGCGTGGAAATTTTAACAGATCAAAAGTGATTTGAACAGTTAATTAATGTCTCCGTATTGCCAAACCAGTTTGACGGGAAGTGCTTTATCACGATCAAACATTTGAACAGGTGATTTGTTTGCAGGAAGACCCCAGTGTCAACAGACTGGAAGAAAGTTTGAACTTGTTTGGGCAGATAGTGAACAATCCGTTTTTCAGGGAAGCGTCGTTCGTATTGTTTCTAAACAAGTTTGATCTGTTCCGAGAAAAAATTCTCTACTCCCAGAGACATTTGAGGCTGTACTTTCCAGATTACAAAGGTGAGTGTTCACACAATTACATGGATTTTTTCTCACTGTCACTTTCACGTCTAATATTTCATTGTTTGTTTTACTTTTATCTCTACCATCGCTGACACATTTGCTGTCGATGTTCTGTGTGATTTAATTCGTTTTACTAAGTTTGGAAAACCAAGAAAACTTGGAATTGATTTAGAGATTTGGAGGAAAATGTCGGGGAATTTCTCTAAATTTCAGGATTTTTTAAAAATTATACTTAATTGTATTCTGATTATTTAATAATAATAATAATATTTTTTGATAGAGAATGAATAAGTTATTTGTATCGTCCAAAAATTTTTTAAATTTCCAAAATGAATCATACCTGATTAAAAAAAAAACATAATTTTAGCTTTTTGTATAAAATGTGTAATTGTGTTACTTTCATTTTTTAATTTGGCTTCTTATAATGTTTTAATTCAATTATACAGGGTGTCCGGACCATGAGTGCTAATATATGAAGCGCATTTAATTTTTTTGTTCCTAGTGTTTGTTTGATGTTTGAGTGTGCATAAGTAAAAATGGTACATTCTAATAACTGTGCCTGACATTTTAATATTCTCCGGCTAGGAGACTTGTACGGTGTACGTTTTCCGCAAGCAACGTCAGTCATTTTGAACAATTATTAGAATTATTTCAAATTTTATTCACGGAAATTATTACACCTGATATGCTGCAATCTTGTCATATATTCAATGCAGAACCTATTTACTGTCATAATTCTATTACCGTTGGTCAGAGAAAAACAATGCACATATTCCGGACACCCGTATATTCAGTATAAGTTTATTTAATGTTTTTTTCTCATAAAAATGTTCTTAATAATTTCAAAAATTTGGTGTAGGTTTGATGCACAGGTATTTAAGTAACACATAATATTAAAACAAAAATATAATCAAATATTGCCTCGATCTTGTCACTATTATATTGTCACTAGTTATTTATTTGTGGCATTTTTTGTTACGTATATTATTTAATTTTTTTTTTTATTTTTTTTCAATATGGAAGCCTAAATTTAGGCAAAATAAATAAAATGCTATTAGACTTTAACCAAAAGTTCTACTACAACAGCTCTTAAGGTCTAGGTCTTGGCATTGGGTCCTTTCATTCTCTTTTTCCATCTTTTTTGGTCTAACACCTCCGTTTTTCCAGTTCCTAACTTCTATTTTTGTTAGATTTGTCATCTATTCTCTCAGTCAGTTTTTTTTCTTAGTCATTCTCTTCTTCTTCCTCCTTCCATAAGTAATGTTTTGCCCATTTTTCATCGAGCATTCGTGCGATGTGCCCCAATTATCTAGATTTTTGTTCTCTCGTTACCTGAACAATGCTTGGTTTTCCGTGCTCTTTAAAATTTTTCACCACTCATATTTTTCGAAAAAAAAATTTTATTAGCAAAAAATATAAATAAAAAAAAATAGGCTTAGTTGTATCACAAAATGTCATTAAAGAAAATGCTTGGAATCACGAATGTAACTTATCTGTAAAGTTTTAGGAAGAAATATTTAGTTTTCAATTTCAATCAAGTCGCATCTTAGTATTATTTATAGTTTTTCTCATTTTTGAAAAATATTGTTTATTTTTCATTGATTTTAATAATTAAAATCATTGTGGTATTTTGTAAATAAATATTTCTTCCTTAAACTTTGTAAATGGGCAAAATTTATAATTTCCAGCATTTTATTTTCTTAATAACGTTTAAAAAATTTTAAATTTATTAAGGATCATTTTTTGACATTGTTTGAGACACCCTGTAGAATAAAAAAAAGTTGTCTTTATTCCACGCTTTTGTATCTGAAGGTCCGGATAGGGACGTCGACCGGGGCGCCCTCTTCATCCAACACAAATTCATTCTGAGAAACGGCGACTCTAGAAAGGTCTTATATCCGCACTTCACCACTGCCACCGATACCGCCAACGTTCAGGTCGTCTTCCAGGCCGTCATGGAGATGGTCATATCCGCGAATCTCGGACAGGTTACGTTGTTGTAGCTTTAGTGTAGCAGGCTTATTTTAAACGGTTGTGCTGGAGCAGCTTTTTTTTAGGTGTACAGGATTTGTATATACAAGCATTTAGATATTTGTATTACCAAAATGATGATTTATTTCATATACAGGGTATCCCAAAATTAGCCTGCCAAAAATTAACAGTGGATTCTAGGATCAAAAATGAGAAATAAATGTTAGTCCATAAACGCCCCCTAACGTAGCTATTGCTTTTTAAAGGGGGACCCCAAAATTTGATTTTCTCCGAATATTTTCAAAACGGAATGAGATAAAGTAACCAAATCTGAAATTGAATATCACAATTGCGAAACTAATGTTCTGAAAATAATTCCTCATAATTGATCATAGGCGTGCCAAACTAGGGGGTAGTGGGTAAATATTGCTCTAACTTTCTTGTGTCTCAAGATTTTTGTCGTCAGATCAAAAAATTGAAAATTTTGGTTTATTTCACATGAAAAAGGTACTCCTATTTCAATCCAATAAACTGCTCTGCTTTTGAGTAATCTTAATTTAAAAATTTTGTGACATACCACAAAAGTTTAAGATGGAAGCTATCTATAAATAGGCAAATTATCCCTAGTAGGCTCTGAGAAAATACTGTCGACTTATTTAACACATAATAAAGGTCTTATTCAAACGTTTTATCATATTAAAATACTTTTAAAATGCATATCAGTAATGTCATTATTTGTAAATTTTTAAATTTTAATATAGCCTATTAATACTTCAAAAATTTTTAAAAACATATGTATGTAATATGTGTCAAATAAACTTACAAATAATAACTTAAGCCTACTAGAGACAATTTGACCACTTGCATATCATTAATTTTTTTGTGGTATGTCACAAAATTTTCAAATTAATATTACTGGTAAACGGAATAATTTATTGAAGTAAAACAAGAGAATCTTTTTTTCTAAGATTGTTCAACATATTTAATTTTTTGATCTGACAGCAAAAACCTCAAGACATAAAAAAATTAGAGCAATATTTATCTAATAACCCCCCCACTTTGGCACGCCTATGATTAATTATGGTATTGTTATTAGAACATTAGATTCGCAATCTAATTGCGATTTTCAATTTTAAGTTTGATTACTTTATCTTTATCCGTTTTGAAAATATTTGGAGAAAATCAAATTTTGGGGTCCCCCTTTAAAGAGCAATAGCTCCGTTAGGGGGCGTTTATGGACCAATATTTATATAACTTTTTTTTTGATCGTAGAATCCACTGTTAATTTATGGCAGGCTAATTTTGGGACACCCTGTATATTAAATTATTGTTGTTTTTATTTTTACAGTTCTATTTTTGTAGACATATTTTTGTTCTTTAATTTTTGCTGATATTCTTCCTCAAAATTTAACTTGAATTGCTTTTTGGTCCTTCGAAATAAGATAATAGGTGCAATTTTCTATAGTATTAGTACAATTAAATGTAATCTATAAAATATAAAACATTTTTATTGTTACTCGGTTATCGATGTTTTAAATAAATTGTATATTTTTGCTGATAGATGGCATAACAATGCTAAAAGTTTATTGTTTTTAAATATTTATGATTCTTTAAAACGAAGTACGAAAAACGTACATTTTTATTCTTTGCAATTTCCAAAATTCCGATAAATTTTATTATTTCTTTAAGATGTAGTTAATTCGTAATAGTTTTATTTTTTTTTGTATTGCTTTTTATTCTAAGCTTAGGATATAGCTTGTTCAGCATTTTTTATGTAGTTAAGGTTCTAGATCTCATACGTGTTCATTTAGAAAGAAATTATTTAGAAAATTCGACTTTAAGGAATGTTATCGAAATTAAATAATACTCGACTAATTTTTATCGTAATATTAATGAACGTATTGCTTTAAATATGTATTGCCTGTGATACAGCGGCCTTACGAATCGTGCGAATTTGTGAACACTTTTCAAAACGTTACATCATCACTCATATGACAGGTCGCATCATCATCATTTTTTTTTAACCTAGCTAAGTTATCTACCGTGTCAATTAATTAGGTTAGCAACGAAATTTTTAATTTATAAAACCTTGAAAATGGTAAACAGTATCGATAGATTTAGTGAAATTTTAATTGACTGGAAAACAGCGCCATCTATCGTTTGCCACCTGAATTTGCCATATCGGGGGTGGACACTAGATGGCGTGCTTACAAAAATGGTTTAGGGACTTTAAATAAATCATTTTTTTGTTTAGTAAATTGTGTACATTTTTGCGAAAATGAAATTGAAACGAAGAATAATATTTATTTTCATAAAAAGTTAGTATCGATTTAGAAATTTAGTATTGAATGGTTTTTACATCACTTAGTGTTACATCTCATGAGATGAGAGGCAGTTAGGCAGCAGCCTAACAAGAAATGTGATTTATTTTGTAATTTTTTTTATGCTTGTAGAGATGGTTAAGTTTTAGTTTGTAGTCGTCCGTTGCATAGTAGGTTTGATTTATACAGATGAGTATTTACTTAAAAAAGGCATTGGCATTTAAAAAAATATAGTTTGCTTCTTGAATATTACTTAGTTGTCATTTTGAGGAAATCTATTTTTCTCTATAAATCAAGCTCTTGTATATGTAGTTGTATACATTTTTTAAATACTTATACCTTGCATTTTTACTTGCCTTAAAAAGTTCCGATGGATGTTTTCTTCCATCACTGAATAAAATCCGTGTTAGCATTGAAGTTTGTTTGTTTTTTTAGTAATAGGTAATAATAATAATAATATCTCTACCCCTCATTCTAATCACGAGGATTAGCCCAGAAGTCGAAAACTTGTGCGGGAGAGGGGGCGGCATATTATTATTAAGCAGGCCGCATTTGCGCCCAGGAACGACTTACGCTGGTAGGCCCTAACCACCATTCAGTGCAGGAATGAGGGAAACCTGGAAAACCTCATTAATTAGGGGGGTAGTCAAATGTCAACCGGTATCAATCTCTCACATTGACCCAAGCCAACATTCTTCCACCCTACCATACCCACAGAGAGGGTGCCAATCTCTCCACGAATATAGCTTATATACGGTATACCGGCTGCAGGGGTCGAACCCACAGCGATCCAGTCACCTCGATTCAAGTACTGACGCCTTAAACCGCGCGACCACTGACCGATCCAGGGTAAATACTGGTAACTTTAAAAACAGTTTTGGAACTACTGAAAATTCTATGGAAAAATCTATTTCAGTAAGAACATTTAAACTACGAATTTATTAGAAAAAGGATATCTAATTCTTTATAATTTACATTTTGAAGCTACCAGAGGATAACTTCATTTTACTTATTAATCAGGGCTACTGAAGCAGATTCAGTTTCAACAGTTGCAATATTTTCATTTATACAGCAATTTGAAGATTTACATTAGTACTTGGCATAAACTAATTAATGAATTTTATTATAGCATAAGTACCATATATGTAGACTTCTTTGCATCAAGGTAATATATGATTTGATACATTATTTCTTTGCCATTCCATGCTAACAAAACGTAGAGGAAGTATGGCAACGTTGCTTTTTGTTAGTGTTCTATGCACGTGTTCATTGATATGCCCGGCCCTCCATTACATATTGTAAGAAGTTTCGGTGTACAGTGTTGCTGTTAGTCGGAATTTGTATTTGTTCAGTCTTTTCTAATAAAACTTCAAAAAATTACGCCTTAGTGTCAAGTGTGTGGAAAGTTGAGTTATTCTCATCTTGAATTGCCTTTTTATAGGTAAGTTTAATCAACTGGAATTGTCAACACGTGCTAGGAAATTATTTGCGGCAAATATGCGACGTTGTACGGAGTCGGAATTTTCACGTTCTCCCTGTATCTGCTTTCTTTGTCTTATTACAAAGCAATGGTGCTGCGATTTAGGATTCCAACTTTTAGATTGTCGAATATATGTCTTTTGTAGTTATGGGAGTTTTATTGTAAGACTATTTGTTTTAAAATGTAGGAAATAGGAATAACATAAATTGTCATGAACTTTTCGATACACTTCTATTGGTGTAGAACAACACTAAGAACTAGGTGAGATATAAGTGGTCTGCTTAGTGCTTACTTCCTGCTTGGCCTAAGCGGCTCGACTTACAACTAAGAACTAATACTAAAAGTTGAAAGGAGATTTCAAAACGAACCCGTTTTAGAAAGTGTCATTATTGTTGCAATAGATTATACATTATTACATCAAGAATTCGTAATAAAGGAAATGTTATCATCATATCTATTTATTCGATAATTCGACAAAACTTACTTCGACTCATTTTATTTACTTTGCTACCTGTTGTTTTTAATAATTGTGCTGTTTGGGGGCGGGGCAGCTTTTTCATACGCTAGTAATGACATTTTTACAAAAAAAGTCAACATTACCATTAATTTTCCATAGAGAGGCTTTGTAAAAATAATAAAATATTCAGAAGCGAATAATGTAGATGCAGGAGCATGATATTAAAAAAACAACTAAGGAAATGATTAATTATTATATTTGTATTTTTAAACATCGTGACTGACATTATCAGCTTTATTGTACAGAGGGTTTAGATTTAACTTCTCTTAAAAATACAATTATAGAGATTGTATAGCCAATAATTAGGGTAGCAAATGGATAGAAGAAATCGTGTATGTTTAGAGCTCTATTTTCCCTACGGAATTGTGTTTTGGTGTTCAAGTAGCTGTGATAAACGATGGCGTCTTTTGTGTACCTAAAACAGATAATTGTTTTAATAACCCGTCAGGTGGCGTTTTAACGTCAAGAAGTAACAAAATCACCGATGACGGGTAATCGTCGGCTAAATCCCGTCACCTGGGTAATACATGGATATTGCGATGTAGCAGTCGATGCTCACACTTAAGCCTTGTCTAATGGCGCGAAAAGCCTTAACTGTCATGGTAGATTGTCAGAAGCTCAAGTTAAACTTACTAACCCTACATAATGATGTAAATAGCGATAATATTCCTGTTTTATGAAATTCACGAAAGTTGACACTTTCCTGCCTTTAATAATTTAAATCAAAACATGCGCAAATCGCGAGAATTTTTGCGAATTTCGTGTCCATAAGGACAAGACTTTACTTATTACCATAGTTTCATAAGGCCGCTAGATTCCATCCTACTAATCAATCGAGAAAAGACATCTATGAAAGGGGCTGACTTTTTAAATGGCCAAGCGTGCCACTCGTTGGGAATGATAGCGGCTGACACGAATCTCAAATTTTCCTTTTGATTATTTGACACGTCACATACCTTCAAAGCCTAAAACAGTATACACGTTTTTACGTTCGTAACTGTCGCAAATAATAGAGCATGACATAATAATAATAATGGTAATTAATGCACTTTCTTATATACGGTTTTCTTGGAAATTACATCGTCATACGGGTATTCAAATTTTGAGTAATAATTTTAATGTCTTTAAGGCTGGGATTTGGTATACATATTTTTACCGTCTAACAGGGCTTCAAGCTAGGACACAGAACTCCAAGAAAATTGAAATAAATGGTTATTATTATATATCAACGTATTCACAAAGGTTCCCGCTAGTGCGTGAGATAATTTTCATTGCTCATAAAATCACAAGAATAATTAAAATAAATGTTAAAATACCTCAATTTTAGTCACGCCTATATGTCGCAATTACGGCAAAATTATCACAGCCACAGCCACCAAATTACTTCACTCACTAGCCAGGACATATAGGACAACTTGTGTTTCACTTTCAGATTAATATTTATTGCTAATTTTACATTTTGTGTCCTCGAGTAAAATCATAACATATATTACGGCTTCCATTTTTATGTACGTCAAAATGCACGATGAACTTCAAGGAACTTTGTGGTTCGGGCCTATACGGTTTGTATACTGTCTCGTAGGCCTCATTGATTCGCCGTTTCGCTCACTCAGGCTGTGCAATTTCTTTTCTACAAAATCCCCGCCTTAAATTAAATTGGAACTACATAAGTAATCCACTACCTTTAGCTAAATAAAAATAATATTAGCCATTTATCATGATTGTGTGTACCAAGACTTTAAACGATAAATAAGCCTATGTAATAATACTTTTCACTATTGTGGGTAAAAGTTTAGAGGGTACAAATTATGTAACTGTTTTAAATTTAAAGTTTATATGAATGAATTCTGGAAATCGAGTTAGAGGAAACAAAAAAGAACACTTTACAAATAATTTTTAACAAATTCGATGTGTTGCGTTTGCAGTACAAACCCAATATTTCAGCGATCCTTCTTCTTGAATAAGAGCAGCCTGATCACTCAATACAACCTTGATAGTATTACATACATAAGTCGTGTAAAGCATCACTTTTTCCAGCAAACTGGAACAAGATTTTGATGTCACATATTGACAGTGCCGTTTAATGTTGAAGAAGTCATCAATGTGAATCTGAAAACGTAAAAAATATATCAAGATTTGAACACCGTGAGGCTTTAATATTGTTACCCGTAACTGAAACCCCTTTTCCATCAAATCTTCGATGCTATTGGGACCAGTACGCGAAGTCATCAGAAAGTAAGCCTGCACACTTTTGTAGTTTACCAAGAGATACAGACACGTAAATAACCAAAGAAGGAATAATACTTTTATAAAAGGTTTCCATTTCACTACATCAGTTTTCAGTTTCAAGCTCTGTTGCTCTATTAAATATATCGCGGCCATCTAAAAGTATAGTTGAAGTTAATGTTTTATGGACGAAGAATCGCAATTTTTTCCCAAGAAACTCCACCCACTGGGGTGATTTACGACACGTATACGGTTCGTGCAGTAACCTTCATGCTTGTGAATTACAGCCATCATTATATGCTCGTTGAATAATATACTATTTTTTTATTAGTACCCTATTTGTTCCCTAAATGTTTCAAAAGCTTTATTCAAATACTCAACAATCTTAATTTCTTAAGGCTGTAATGTTCGCAATTTTACAAAGCCGTTTTTAGACGTCTACGCGCTTTCATATTTCTCCTCAATGGAAAATCGTATTAAGATGGAGCAAGTTTTAATCAACTAATAAAAGTCTATTTTACTAGACAGCAGAGCCGTATTTAAAAAAAAAATAGATCTGAACAATATTTCGGTCGCAATATTGCCCACAGGACTGCGGTGAGACGTTGTTAGGCACTATTATAAAAAAAGAAAGCTGTAGGCTAGTAAATCAAGTCTTCATATAACAGACAATTGCCTCAGATTTCAATTTTTTGCATTTATATTTATGAAATCTGTCCGCCAAGAAGACATGTTTTGCTAAATTTCTGCATACAATTGCCTAACTTACAGGGGCACAAAGTTAAATTTGCCGTTGAAGGTGCTGATGGGCGGAGCCTGATAAAAGCTACACTGTTTGGCCGACCATGAATATGTGAAGTACAATTATTATAATATCTACAATCATCCTATAATTAACGTTTTATTCTGTCTAGAGCCGTAAAAACATCTTCTATTCACTAGAGATATGTAATTGGCTTTATTTCACTAATTAACCTTACCTTACCTGAAACCCATTACTCCACTAACCGATTTTGAATTTCATGAGGTGAGTTTTAACGAAGTCAGAGACGTTATTAGGAGCTTAAACAATAGCCCAAGTAAAGATCCGCATAAGATGAATGTGCGGATTGTAAAAACATTAGTGAACCCAATTGTCTACCCCCTTACATATTTATATAATGAGTGTATTCGGTATAGTACATTTCCTGATGTCTTCAAACCAGCAGAGGTAATTCCTATTTACAAAAAAGGATCCACTGACGACCAGACAAATTATAGGGCTATATCGTTAACATCTGTTTTGGGTAAAGTTTTGGAAAGGCTGCTAAAAAATCAAATCAATGCTTAGTTTGAGGACCATGGGTTGTTTCATGATTGCCAGTATGGTTTTCGCAAAAAAAGTCCACGACTTTTAGCTATTAATAACTTGTCGCAATCAGTTCTTTCAGATTTTGAAGTTGGTAAAATCATTGACCGGAAGTTTTATGATCTGACAAAAGCATTTGACCGTGTCAGTCATGACCAATTATTAAAGAAACTTTACTGATAAAATTATTTCTGGGAAATAGGTTCCAGTATGTTGACTTTAATGGTATTAAGTCTGATAGACTACCTATTAAGTAAAGAGTACCACAGGGTTCCGTCTTGGGACCTGTGCTTTTCCTTGTATATATAAATGATTTGCCTAATTGTGATACAAAATGTAAATTTATACATTTTGCTGATGACACTACTGTTCTGATTAGTGATACAAATTTTGACACCCTTAAAGATAAAGTATTGGTAACACAAAACAATATTAGGCAGTGGTTTATTGCTAACAAATTATTCCTTAATAAGACAAAACAAAATTAGTACTCTCCTTACGTAAAGAGAATGGGACAGCTGCTGACTGTGCTTCTCAAGCTAGATTTCTTGGAGTAAGCATCGACCAAAAAATGACTTTGGAACCGCATATTCTACAAATTTATCAACAAAAAATTTGTATGATTAGAAGTGTGGTTAACTCAGTGTCCATAAATACTTCACTAACTGCCTATCATGCTTTTTTCGCTCTAATATGACTTTCTCTGTAATAAATTGGGGTAATTGGGTTATTTCTCTCAAATATTTAGTTTGCAGAGTTTTCGAATTATTGGTGGTCTTCAATACAGAGGTGATTGTAGAAACCAATTTATTAAATATGGTATTCTTACCCTGTGTGTTTATATTTGAATGCCTTGTTTTAGGCCTTTTAACTTTGTGACTTGTGTAAACATTTTTATATGTGACACCAATAAACACTACTACTACTATTACTACTACTAAAATAAAACCTATACAAATACCAAACAGTTTTTTTAAATAAAACTTACTACAACGTATATTCCAAAGCCATCACTAACTCCTGTAGATAGTTTTAAAGAGAATTTCGTTACTAGAGCTATCCCGATCACCCCTGCTACGATAAGCAAAAGGCTACGCCAATTAGAGACATACCAAAACTCTATCAAAAAGTTACCAAACTCTCTGTTGTCTTTCCTGATCTCATAGGTGACCATGTAGCTTTGGAACTGGATGTATCTCGTAAATTCCAAGTTTTCTGTGTTGGTTCTCATGAGGGTTTGTGATATGCCCCCTACCGCCCAATCGATATCTTCCAAACGTACCTACAATAGCAGTGGTGAGAAATTATTTGTCAAAAGTGTTGATTTATCGTTGGATTTTGCTTCTTTTGCGTATTTACACGTTCTAATAGGAGATCCTTGCCGCTGTTGGTGGAATTTTCGGTGTATTCTATTAGAATATACTTGCAATTTAACATATGACCGGCCACAGCTAGCATAGCCCATTCTGGCCCATAAAATCTACTCTTCTCGGTCTTGTTGACTCTGGAAATGAGAGTGAAAAAGTAATCTAAACTGCCCTATAAAAGTTAAGGAAGTTCTCAAATCTTGAGTTTCTTTTAGAGGTTGACAACTTTTGTTCAAAAATATTTTTACTATCTTCAATGACTCTTTTATACGAGTGTTTTTTTTTGTTCCTCCTTCGAAAGCATTTGCAGTTTATGACAAAATTTTATTTTTGGTGATTTGTTAATGCAAAAAGCAAATTCTTAAAACAATTACAAAAAAAGTTTAATACAAGGTATGTCTTGCTCACACCTCAACGTTGAGGGTGGTTGAAGCGAATTTAAGGCTCTTTGTAGTTGGTCCCATGCGTGCTCAGTTGGATTGAGGTCTGGCGAGAGAGGTGGCAGTGCCAAGTGCGAAATACCATGAAATTCCAGGGCATCGACAACAACGCACGATGAGGTCGCGCATTATCGAATTATTGGAGTAGCAACAATATGAAATTTAATTTTTGAAACAGGCTAAAATTCCGAAATAAAATTTTTACTGACTTTTAGGCCTACCTGAGCACGTGGTTAATTGTTTTTTCCCTTATTGATGGTTAACCCTGTACATCTAATGAATAAACTAAAAAAATACTGACATCTTTCGAATAAAAAAGTTGGCATCTATACCCAATTAATTAGCACTGTTTACTTCTTTTGTTTATAAAACTGATTGTTTTGAGTTTTATTTATGAACAAAGTTGGACGATATTCAACACTTACGTGTAGAAAAACGGTGGGTATTCGTTATATCCAATCTTAAACGTGTATCCATGAAAATTCTTGAAGTTGTTGAAATATTTCTTCAACTCTGGTACAGACCTATTTCGTTTCGGAATAGTTCTCAAACCCACTTTGTGTTTTCCACAATAGTAGCAGCAGGTAAAAATCCTCGTATCCGCCAAAGTGATTATAAACACAGCTTTAGCGCTATGGAGAGCTTTTGTTTCACATATAGCCGTTTGTTGTTTTTTGTTCGCGGATGTCTTGCTCGCTATTACCACCACATTTTTGTGGTTAAAGTTATTAATGGAGTACCACAAAAGGAATTGTTTTTCCAGAAGCACCATGTGTAGTACCTCATTTCCTGGCATTTTCGAGGACATTTTAGAAGTGTTTTGATTTATATCATAGTTTATTAAATAAACTGATTGATTTTGATTTATAGAAACTTGTAGTAAGTATTCCAGCTCTTTTATCTGTGAACTGTTGTAATGGTAGGCCACGTTATAATTCTGGAATTGCCGTAGTATTTCTGAGAGAAATTCTACTTCAGTCAAACACGATCGTTGTGATATTAACACTGATAAGTGTAAAAGTATTAGAAGAAACATTTTTAGATTTATTTTTGTTGTTTTCCGGGCATAACACTACATTTTTAACTAGTTTACGAAATTCTGTATTTCTTTGGTTCGTTCACGCTTTCGTTTGTCTTAAATAATTAATTAAGGAAGTAGGCGGTAAAAGTACTTCAAACAAGATTGGAGCGATAATTGAATCAAAATGTCCGAGTATTGGACATATATGCTTTATACCATTGATGTTTACACTATAAAAAGGTTTTTTGAGACAAAAAATGTGTCACGGTGATTTATTCTGGCGTTAACGATTTATATGAGGCAGACATTTGATTAATTTGAATTCAGCTGTTAAAAACTTTTTGTTAAAAAAGACCGGTAGGCAACGAATGATTAATATTGTTGTTTACAACATAACTAAATTTGTAGTTAATGATGATTTGTCTTTTAACTCAAAAATAGCAACAAACTAGAACAGTACTTTCTATAAATTGGTCATTGGTACCTAAATAAATTTTTCGACGTATGATAAATTGTAGCAAACAAAATACAACCCTACGGTTGTTTCTAGCATGGTCCTAGTCTCATTTATTTAAGAAATGAAGAAGGTAAAGCCTCTAAACCTGTTTTATTCCTAATTTAGATCTACATCATGCTATACGTTCTGCTGTAATGATCATCCAAGAAGTTGTAGTACAAATGTCCGTTCGAATAACAGGCATAAGGTAGCAGCAGAGACGAAAAGTCAGTCTCTGGGAAGTGCGTCGTCAACAGTTTGATGAAATCTTGACACTTCTGAGGAATCACCCGCAGTTTCTTTAAAGCCATGTCCGTATCTTCCCTTTCGTTTACTGTATTGATATGTATCCTAGTTTTTTTGCTAGGAGAACGGCTTTTGCATTCTATTTGAATCTTATCTTCTTTCTTACACTTGGTACATTCCTCACAGTTACAGTTAAGGCCTTTTTTCCTGCACGCTTTTTTGTGATCCAGTTTCTTCAAGGAATCGTATTGTTTTCTATCAGAGCCAGGTTTCTTTAACTGTTCTTTCGAAGACAGGTCCCACCTGAGGGAACCAGAGTACATTTTCTCGGTTATTACTGACTCGACAATATCACGATCGTAGTTTTCGCTCTTGGTGGTACGTAGGGAACCCAGCAGCGAGTCCAGAGTGGGAGTTTTGTGCAAGGCGGTACGAGCTAGTTTGTACTTCAGAAGTTTCGTTCCGTACGTATCCGATTTCATCTCTTCCTCGAACTGCTTCCTTCGCAACTCCATGGTTTCTTCCAGTTTCTCGAGACGCCTCCTCTCGCAATCTTCCCTAATTCTGTGGAAGAATTCGGCTAGGTTCTCCGGATCTAAGAACGGATTAGGGGAGCTGGTGCTGGTCAATTCTGATTCGTAGAATTCGGTGTTGCAAGGGTGTAAATCCAACCGTAGGTTTTCCTTGTTGCAAGAAACCGAACAGAAGTGTACTAATTGGCACATGGGGCACACTATGAGGTCTCTGTCTCGGCTTCGGAGGCAGTGGAAGCACACTTTGTACTTGGCGATGTCGTCTAGACCAGGAGGCGGCAGCCTGAACTTTCCTTTCTCCTTTTCCAGCTTGGTAAAATCCGTCATGTTCAAGATGTAGCCGTAGTCTGTCGCGTCCCAGACTGGGTCTGCCGTTTCCTTCTTGGGTGTTGTTTTGACAATGTTAATTAACAGTAAACAGATGTTTCTGTCGAACCTCTCGGGCTTGATTCTGCCGTGGTTGAACAGTAGTTGGAGATTTGTAATAACTTGGGAGGGAGTGAGGTACTTGGCCAAGATCGAAACGCAGTTGTGTCCGACAAAATCGCTTTCAATCAAATTGTACAGGTTCTCCACGGTTAACAATTGAATACATTTTAAAATAGTCTCTCTGCCAAGTACTAGCATGTAATCCACGACCGCGTTTTGCGAATTTTGTTTTGTTTTGTCTTCAGGCTGAACTGATTTCTTTCTCTTTATTCCGAAAACGTTATGTTCATTTTCCATAAACTCTATAGAGTTCTCGCATTCTCCCACAGGCGTCAATACATTACCTCCCATTTCCACCAGGTGGTCTAATATTTCCTGCGCGTTGGGAGGTATCATATCTTCGTACCTTTTCAAAGTATAAATAGTTAAAACGTTCCCCATGTTGTAATCAAGTACCTGGTGGGGGTCTATGATACGTAGTTTCATCAAGGCGTCTACAAGATTTTTATTGCCCACTAGAACTGCTAAGGACAAAGGTGTATGCCCCAGGTATCTATCGTTGAAGTCGATGGAGGAATCCCTAAAAGTCATCACCATGTCGTGAAAGTAGGAGCAATGATCCATTGCAAAATCTCTCCTGATGCAGAGAATGTGTAAAGGATTCTTGCCGTGATCCTCGACTACCCTCGAATGGACATGCTTCCCTAAAATATTCAACTTCTGTTTCGTCCAGTGATTGGGTGAGGTTTTCAGTCTGGGATCGCAGTCGTACGAAATGAGAAGATGGCAGATGCAGACGTTTGCCCTGGTGCACTGTAGCGAGGCTATGACGTGCAGACAAGTCATGTCATTCTGTATAGTCGTTTGAACATCAGCGTGTGCTTCTAAGATGCTCTCTACTATGCTCGGCTCTTCAGTGAATACGGACAGAAATAGAGGTGGTAGTGGCACCTCGCCTGCGTTCGGGTTTGCACCGAACTTTAGCAGCGTCCGTATAATATTTTCTATTAATTGTGCGCCTTTGTGTACGGGCGGCGCAAACGACATTTTCTTTTGAGCTAGTATTTCCTTAACTTTCTCTGGTTTTTCATCTGATGGGTCCACGAAACTTAGGTCAAATAAGTAGGATTTTACGTCAGCGGCCTTGGCAGAGTTCTTACCTTTAAGAGTTTTACGTGATGGTGTAGGTGATGATGCCTGATTCCTCACCAACATATCCACTAGAGACATGTTCGAGTACCACTTGTACGGTTCTTCTCGTTCTCTGGACGGTTCGACGTCTGGAAGGAAGGATTGCTGCCAGTTTTCTACGTTGTGTTTCCGCGCTAGCAGCATTAAAAGGCACATGCTTAGAGGCAGCAGACCTTCGTCGTTTTCTTGGTCTAGTTTGGCGCCCAAGTTCACCAGAACCTTGATGACGTCTACGTGGTTATGTTTGGCAGCGAAGAAGACTCCGTTGTTGCCTTTGGAATCGCAGACGTTCACGTCGATGTCGTTTTTCTTGATGTATCCGTATATGGCTCGTATGTCTCCATTACTGCAAGCTGACAGAAATTCTTCGCAGTGCCTCTCCCGCTGACCTAGGATGGAAGTTAGTCGGTATTAGGCATTAAGGAAAAAAGATCTTACCAGGTTTTCCAAATGCATTCCTATGTCCAGCAACGATATCGGACACCTTAAAGTTTACCATGTACTCTGATTTTCTGTGAAGAAAACTCTGCTTCAGCATGCGTATACAGTACTTTTCGTTGTTCCAAGAAAGGACGTAGTTGACTGAAATCTTTTTGGTCTTCACTTTCTTCGTCTCTTGACTTTGCCTCAGATGCTTCTCCAATTTTACCGTTAAATTGTTTGTGATAGATTCGAAGAAGAGTTCATCCTTGATTATGGCCTCTAGTTCTTTCTCTAACAGATATAGATTGTCCACGTACATTTCTTCATTGCATCCGCACGTATCTATCAGGTAGTTCTTTATTTGGCTCATGACGTCAGTGTCCGACTCATGCTGGTCGTCAGACTGATCCAGGGTGTCACTGTCAAGGGAAATGAAAGAGGACACTTCTTCTTCTGTTGTAAATAGCTTATCAGTGTCTATATCTGCCAATAAATTGCAAAATTATTTTAGGAATGTGAACAGTACAGCGTTGGTACCTTCGATAGCGAGGGAGACGGATTGTTGTTCTTGTGTATTTATAAACCCAATTTTAGGTGCGACAGGAGTTCCTGCAAAGAATGAAATTCCTGACTCTATGGAACGTTGGTCTGCGACTGGTTCATAGTTTTCAAACACTTCTTCGGGGACTGTAGTAGATTCTTCTCGTGTTTGTTCCTGATAGCAACACGCTTTACAAAACTCGACTTTTTCCTCAACTTCAATTCTCTTCTTCTTAACTTCTTTCAGTTTGATATCGACAATCTCTATCCCTTCGGTGATTTGTGATATTCTGTTCGCGTTTACGTCCAAATCGGTTGATTTTTGTGTTTCCTTGTGCGAATCATCACTTAAAGATTCTTCCTCTTCGTCATTTAACGCTACCTTTATAGAAAAATCTTGGTCATCATAAAATTGGTCGTTGAAAAGTTTTTTGTTGAAGAATACGTTGACTTTATTCCCCACCTCTAGATTGTACAACTTGTAAGATCTTTGAAGGACGTTGTCGCTTGCTCCTAGTCTCTGCAATATGTCGGAAGCAACGTCAACAGGTTTTGGACAAACGGGAACCAGGTATCTAATAGATATTATGTTAGAAGAACGCATAGGCGATCACGTTTGTATAATACCTGTATTTAAGAAGCTTTAGCTGTCCACTAGGTGTACTAGCCAGTCTAGGCATCGCATTGTCCATATTTATACTTGCCATTCTTAATAGACGTTGTCCGCTCCAAAGACCTACGTCCTGTTCACCGTTGGGGTACGTGAAGACTCCGGGTCCGAACCTCACGTTGTTTTTAAACAGTCCTTGGAAGTTAGATCCATTGTTGTAGAAGACCTGCGCGTATCCCTCTAGCTTGTTCGCGTAGAAGAGGCCGTCGTAGAAAAGCTTGTCGCCCTCCTCTACGAAATAGAAACCGTGTCCGTGCAGGTATCCGTGGAGAACTTCGCCAATGTACTTTTGGTGCGGGGTTTTGGACCACTCCTTTTGAATTTTGGTTTTTGTACCTAAATCCGGGCATGTACCACTGGGATTTTGAATATTTACGAAATTATTACCGGTTTCAGACATTATTATGTCAGAGAATGTCACATTATGTGGTCACGTGGTCGCTGACTATTGTATAAAAAATAGAGGTAGTGTACCACAAACCTAGGTTTGTGTAGTGGACAAAGGCTATATATGTGTGCTGCCCTATGACGGATTTACTTCAAATTTTCTGTAGAAGTGGACAAAAATGTAAGCTCAAATTTCCCAGAAGCACAGATTACTGCAGAAGGTTATGTCTCCAAAAGATATTTTATGGGAGTTATAAGGGCGTACAATTACTGATTGGCAAAATTATTTCGTTGCAAAGAAAAATTTATCGTATAAAAACAAAAGTTCCTGTAATTTTACTATTGAAGAAATACAGTGCCTTCATAAATGATTACAAGCCACGTGATCGGGGTCGAGATTCTCAAATCAATCGTAGAGCAATTCATATGCGAATATCCTTTTCCTCACTATTTGCATACGAGTTGTTCTTCGAGAATGACAGTCCTGGTCACGTGGCTTTTAATCATTTATGGAGGCACTGTAGTTATCATCATTGGTGTAGAAGTTTTGGGAGTTCAAGAGTGAACGTCCATTAGATACTAGACCTCATGGTTGTATGACTAAAAGCATCTTCTGGTCGTAATTTGGACGTAGCTAAATGTGCCAATAATTAAAAATACTTAAGTATATTTTGAATTGTTTATTACTACATCATACTGTACGTCCTAGTGTAAAAGTCATTATCCAAGAATTTGTAGTACAAGTGACCGTTAGAGTAGCAGGCGTAAGGAAGGAACAGAGCAGAAAAATCCACTTCCGGGAAGTACCTAGTGAGCAACTCGACAAACTCTTGATATCTGCTAGGAATTTGCCGCAGTTTCTTGACGGTAACGTTCTCCTCTGCGAGAGCGTCGCCGCCTTTTTTACTCTCAATCTTCTCCCTGTTCAGCTTGTCTTTTTTTTCTACTATACATTTGTATTTGATCTTGTCCGGCCGTTTTTCCTGCATTATACAAAATTCACATTTGCAGATTTGTTCGCCGCATGGGTACTTTTTTTCACTTTTGGTGGTTGGTTTTGCCAAGGCGTTGACTGGTACTTGTGACACTGAGCATTCTTGTTTCTCGGCTGTTTCCGGAACTTGCTTTTTGAAAGGATCTGCTTTGCTCTTCACGGAAGTAAGGGTTTTGTTGGCCACTGACTCATTAGTGTGTTGTTTCAGATTTGGGTATTCGTCCAACTCCAATTCCGCATAATCGATCGTAGAGCTAAACAGAGTGGTTATGGTCGGCGTTTTGGCAAACATTTTCCGACGTTTGCCTCTCGACAACTGTTTCAGTCCGTAGGGGTCCGATTTCGTTTGTTCTTTAAGCTTTTGGTTTTCTAATTCTAGTTGTTCTTTCCGTTTCTTCAACAACCTCTTTTCACAGTTCTCTCGAACATTACTGTAGAGTTCCGAAAGGTTCTCACGACTCTCTGAACTGATGTTTGGGGATTCCACTCTCATAGATTCGTAAAAGACTATGTTGCATGCGTGCATAGTGCGCAGTTTTACATTGGCCTTGTTGCACACCTCGGAACAAAAGTATACCAACTGGCATCTAGGGCAAACCAAAAGTATTTTGTCTCGTTTTTTCAAGCAGTGGAAACACACTTTGTATTTGGAGATGATGTCCAACCCGGGAGGTAGGAGTCTAAGGTTTATATCTGTTCTCTTTAGCATCTTAAAGTCGGTCATGTCTAAGATAATATTGTAGTCTAACGCGTCTATAGATGTATCGTCTGGTGGTTGGATGTTTTTCTTTGAAACCTTAGTCTTCGATTTTGTTTTGTCTTTTTTCAGTTTGGTTTCTTTTTCATGTTCTTTAGCCATATCTATTAATTTCAAACAAATGGCCTTGTCGTATCTTTCGTATTGAATTTTTCCGTATCTAAAAAGATGTTGAAGATTGGACATGACACTGAAAGGTGTTAGAAATTCTATCAGCATCGTAACGCATTCATGTTCTATCAAACCGTCTTCGACTAAATTATACAAATTCTCCACTGCATGCATCTGAATATATTTTATAATTGTATCCCTTGCCAATTCTTTCAGGTATTCTTTTAAGGATTTTTGCGAAACACCTGTAGTTTCAGCTGGCTTTCGGCCTTCCAAGGACTTCTTTTTCATGGATTTGGACACCTGATGTTCCTTTTCCATAAATTCGATAGCGTTGTCGAATTCACCGAATGGTCTTAAAGGATTTACACCTAAGTCCACCAAACATTTGAGTATTTCTTTGGCGTTTGAGGGGATAACATCTTCGTACCTTTTCAAGATGTAGATGGTTAATACATTCCCCATGTTGTTGTCCAGCATTTCGTAGGGGTTAATAAAGCTCAACTTTGTTATGGCCTCGACTAGTTTTTGATTGCCTACTAGAACCGCAAGGGACAGAGGCGTGTGGCCTAAGTATTTATCGCTGAAATCGATGTTGGAGTTGCTGAAAATGACCACCATTTTTTCGAAGTAGCAGCAAGTGTCTATTGGAAAATCCTTTCGCATGCATAGAATGTGTAGGGCGTTCTTACCACAGTCTTCGACGTCGTCTGGAATTATGCCCTTTCCTAAAAATAAGCAGACTAAAGTAGTTACAAATTAATTATTAACAGGGTACCTAATATGTAGGCCTTCTGTTCTGGCCAGTGATCGGTAGACGTCTTTAGCTTGGGGTTGACGTTATAGGCGAGGAGGAAGCTGCAGATGTCTATGTTAATTTGACTGCATTTTAAAGAGGCAACGATGTGAAGGCATGTCATATCGTGCTTTATAGCTACATCGATGTTTACAGTTGCTGCGAATATGGACTCTACCAAGTTAAGGTTTTCAGTGAACACAGATAATATCAGTGGTGGGAGCGGTGCTTCGCACACATTAACATCTGCCCCGCAGGCCAGCAGCGTCTTTATGGAATCTTGTATTGATGTTCCTTGAATTACGACTTTACTTTTAGCTCTGCTAAAGCTAAATTCCTGTTCTTTGGATTTCAAAATGTCGTCATCAGTTGGTATAATGTAAGGAGTGTCAAACAGGTAAGGTATTCGTTCCCTGATTAGTGTTGAGTCGCTCTTGGACTTGCTTCCCTTGTACTTCTGCAGCACGTTCAGCAAGGACGTGTTTGGGTACCATTTATAAGCTTCCTTTTGCTCTGTCATGGGCTCGACGTCTGGGAGAAATGACTTCTCCCAATCTTCCACCTCGTGTTTTTCCGCAATGTACACTAGGATGCACATGCTCAATGGAAACAGTCCTTCGTCGTTCTGTTGGTTCAGATTAGTTCCTAGACTCACCAGGGTTCTAATAACTTCGGTATGACGGTTGACGGCAGCAAAGAATATTCCGTTGTTGCCTTTGGAGTCGCAGACGTTGGAGTTCACCTCGTTTTTGCCCACCTGCTTGAAGATTTCTTTCAAGTCCCCGTTACTGCAGGCGGCGAGGAATTCTACGCAGTTCTTTTCGTGCGGTCCTAAGCAGATTCAACTGTTAAAATTATTTTTTTTTCAGACAGCGAACTGTTTCAGTACATCTACTAAGCTAAAAAAGCTGGAAAAAAGATTTCTCTCACTATTAACAGCTTCAGCTTACCAGGATGTCCAAACACATTCCTATTCCCAGCAAGAAGATCCGACACTTTGAAGTTCACCATATATTCTGACCTTCTGTGGCAAAAGCTGTGCTTCAGCATTCGCATACAGTAATCTTCGTTGTTCCAGGCAAGTACATCCTTCACCGATATCTTCGTAGTCTTCACCTTGGTTCTCTGGCATTTTTCGAGGTGTTTCTCCAGTTTCTCCTTCAAGTTTTTCTTGATGGACTCGAAGAACATTACGTCTCTTGTTAGAGATTCCAGTCCCTTCTCCATTTCGTATAGATTTCTGGGATGCGTTATCTCGTCGCATGTACAGGTGTCTAGCAGGTAGCTCTGAATTCGGCTTACGACGTGGATGGGTTCGGATGGTTCAGAGAAACATTCCGATTGTACGCTGTCAATTTCTTCCAAATCTAGGGATTCGTCAGAGGAATCTCTGAGTGATGGGTCAACTGTAAACATATTTGAACGAATGAAAATGCTTTATGAAAGACTAGATGGGGTGTGTGTGATACCGTATGACGACCAAGTTGATTCTGTAGTTACTGAATAACGTGGCCCTTGTGGTTCTGTCTGTAATATAGGAGAATCGTTGCTTGTTGCTATATCCGCTCTTATAGCTGCGAACATATTCATTTGTATGGGACTTGATCTCCTACGAGACTCCTCCATCTCTTCTTCTGCGGATGGAATGAATTTTTCTTCGCTTCCCCCTTGTTCTCGGGTACAGCAAATCCTGCAGCATTCCACTTTCTCCTCCATTACGACTTTCTGTTTCTTAACGAGTTGGAGTCTGCTCTCGATGAACTCCAACTCTTTGCTTATCTCTCTAACTCTTTCAATGTTAATGTCTGAGCAACCTCCAGGAGTTTCTTCATTCTGCTCTTCTTTTTCTGTGTCATCGTTAGGATTTTCCTCTTCGTCGTTTGAAATTATGTCGATAGTGCAGTCTTGGTCCATACCGAAATGTTTTTTGAAAAGCTTTTTGTTGAAGAATATGTTGTGCTTGTTTTGTACTTCTATGTTGTACAGTTTGTAAGATTTTTTCAATACTTCTTCGCTAGCGCCCAGTTCTTCTAATATGGTGTACGCGATGTCGTTGCGTTTCGAACAAACCGGTACCAAATATCTACAGGGTGGATCATTAATAATGGGCCATAGAGTAAGGGTGATATCTTTGGGGCAAAATTTGAAGATATAGCTGAATATGTCTTAGCAAAATGTTGCTGCGGAAGAAGATGCATGGTGTCAAAGTTGAAACAGACATATTTAGCTGTATCTTCGTATTTTGTCCTAAAGATGTCGTCACTTCTCTATGGCCCGTTATTAATCATTCACCCTGTAGAAAGTAAAACTTTGCAGGATAAGTATTACTAAAAATTATGTTTCGTTTTTAACTTGTGATGTACCTGAATTTTAAAACCTTCAGCTGCCCCGAGGAAGTAACAGCCAGCCTCGGCACTAGGTTTGCTTGGTTCAAACTCCCCAAACGCAGAAGGCGTTGGCCGCTCCACAGCCCAACGTCTTGCTCTCCATCGGGATAAGTAAAAATTCCCGGTCCGAATCGTCGATTGTTCTTGAAGAGTCCTTGGAAGTCAGATCCGTCATTGTAGAACACCTGAGCATAACCCTCTAGCTTATTCGCATAGAAAAGACCATCGTAGAAGAGTTTGTTTTCGTTGTCTATGAAATAGAAACCGTGTCTGTGGATATTCCCATGGAGAACATCGCCTACGTAACTCTGGAGTGGTTCTACGGTCCATGTTTTCTTAATTTTGTCCCTCTCGTCGAGGTATCTCTTGTGTATGTCGCTGAAGTTATCAGATTGTAATAAATTATTGTGTATATCAAACATCACCAATGAACTGTCAAGAATTAGTCATCTGTCATCATAGACTACTTCAAATATATATTTTTTGAACTATTTTGAAAAAAAAGGGTAGATAGTTGGTATACTACAGTTGTACAATATATGTACTCAGTTGTACATAGGAAGCGATTTGATGAAAACTTCAGGGTTTTTAAGGTGTACAGAGTGTTCAAAGATGAACTATTATTTTATAATTGGCAATCACTGGCTAAAAAGACATTCAGGAACGTTGATATTGTTGATTTTTGTTCGTCATATTTTTTGTATATTTAGTGATTGTTAATTTTGTAATATTTTTTGACTGGTTTATAAAATAATAATCTTTCATAGAAAAGAAATAGAATCTTATAATGCAATTGAAAGTACGCAAAAAACTAAATAAGTTTCTAAAACAACTGATTTTCAGAATATCTCACGTTTCATGGCCTCCTATGATAATGGATATAAATTTTCTTTTTTTCAACCCTTTATATTTTGTCTGCCAAGTAACTATATTTTCGGTTCGGAAAAATCAATTACAAACTGTTATAAGTAAACAAATCCAAGTAATTCTCTTAAAACTACAACTAAAAAATTAAACTTCAGTACTGGGTGGTCTCATAAAAATTTCATTTGACAGCTAATTTTACCAAACTTTGCAAGTAGGTGGCTAATTTTTAGAATATTTTTTGTTTCACAGCCTCCCACTAACTTTTTTTTTCCGTTTGTTGCATTTCCCATCAAATTTTTGCCTTGCCCCTTTCAATTATTAAACAAAACAAACACAATGTCTATTTCAAACTTTTATTGAATAAATAAACTTTAATCCCCTAAACTACAGTATAAAAAATTAACCTAAAATCTACGGTCTACATTTTATACTACATCTTAACCTTGATTGATAGTTTTCAAACAGGCGTAATATGCATAACTGTGCATCGAACATAAATTCGGTGCGAAATTTACCGCGTCCACCACGGAAAATCAAAATTTCCCACATATGGCGTGTCACAAAAAAATCGTACAGTCCACAGTAAAAAACAACCAATATCACAAATTTTGGTCAATGGTCAAACAAATGTCATCATCACCATTTTTTTTTAATTCCTTTTGAAAATTGCGACTGCTTAGAGAATTTTGTGGCACACACAAGCTGTCATTAGCGGTAACACAAAAAATACCGTCACATAAATACTCGTGGTGGACGTGTTAACATAACCTAACCTAACCTTAAAAGCTAGCAACGGTTAACATGTAATTAAAAAAAAGTTTATGGAAAGGCACATAATATAGCTATTGGTGGAAAATCGGAATTTCGGTCACGTTATCGTTGCGATCGGCAGAAAAAAAATGTTTTAGAATTCGTTAATACAGGAAAGAAAAACAAGAAATCATAATATTTAGCCTCAGTCCTATCTTTAAAAAAACACATGTTTGAGTGTCAAAGTCAAGGAAACGAGACATAACTGAAACGTCTGAGGAAGAGAGCGATACATCGCTCAAAACGTAAAGTAACGCGGTTTGGAAATTTTTCAATCATTGTCAACTGCCATGGAAACCTACAAACTCAACTATGTGTGAACGGAATAGAAATATTTCATACAGAAAGTCCTAAATTTTAAGGTGACATTTGTATTTTAACGTCCGCAGTTTTAAATTTAGAAAACCAAAGATTTGATATAATTTAGTATCGCGCCAAAAAGTTTGAAACAAATGGGGGAAAAAGTTTAGTTTCGTTAATTGATTATAAAAAAATATATTTGTGTAAATGAACAAAACACAAGTCGGACAAATAAACTAAACAAAAAATAATAATACTAAAACACAATTATTTTAAGGCAGGAAACTCATTACAATCTAGACTGAAACAGTTAGACCTGGGTTTGAAAATCCTTCCCAGTATTTTTACTAGCTGAAGCCTTCTCAATGGCGTTTTGTTTGCTCTTTGCTCTCTCTTCCTTCGCTTTCTTCCGCATTATGCTTAGCGGCGGTGGAGGGCTAGGGTTTTTAACAGGTTCCAAATGCGGAGAAGTAGAAGTAACGGAAGAAGAACTCGATGGGCTCGTTTCGTTCATCGGCGAGCATAAGCCTGAGGTCTTGTATGAAGCAGAAGTTTTTGAAGGACTGGCGGTGTGAGAAGCAGTTGGTACTTTGTTTTCCGCAGCCCCCGTGATAGCCTTAACGCCTTGTTCTATCAAGGCGTTAGAATAGCCCGGACCTGCCACCTAAAATTTATATTAATAAATAACTGAAAATCAACAGAAATATGCGACATTGCTTTAATAGTTATATATATAGGGTTGCCTGCTCTGTCGAATATGAATTATTGGTTTTATAAACAATAGCAAAGACAGAAGATGTAAGGGAAGTCAAACGGTTGCAGTACACTTAGCGGAATGGTCAAGTTGACTTGCATCTAGTGTGGCCCCTTAAGCTCTATGCACAGTGAAAGGAACACGGTGAACATTTCATCAATTTACATATAATTGTGCAATTCCGGAAGTAGAAAAACATTAATCGTTATCGAGACAACTAACACCCACCTGTCGCAGTCTCCTTTGCACTTCCTCAGTGATCAAATTGTCGGTAAACTGGGAGACCCCAGGCCCGGGTCGCTGCAGCATATTAAAACTTCCCCGTCCTCGCCCTGATATTGTACACATGACATTCTGTCCTCCAAGTTCTGGATTGTCGTATACGCTGCCGGTATTATTTGCAGCTATTTGAGCCCTGTACTCTAGAATCGTTGGTGGCGGAGGTTCCTCTATTTCGCGGCTTCCTATGCCTTCCATTTCTGATAGTGCCCATATGTCGTCCATGACATCGCTGTGTGTACGCCAGGTGGAATGCATTTTGGTGCTAGAATTTAGCGTTTTTAAACTTATGTCTGTTAAAACGGAAGCACTTACTATCTGATAAAAGTGAAAGTGAGTGTTAGCTGTAGGTACAGATTCCAGGTGGTTGTGATACAGCTGCAAAATTTCTTTTCTGCAATACAGACCAGGTAAAACTATCGTAACACTTCTTAATGAAATAAAACAAAATGCTTGGATTTTCTTGTAGAATTACTGTCACACATTTTACATAATTATAATGTGCAACCGCGAAAATGAAAATCTGTTTGCATATGCATCGTTCAGCTCATATTTTATGATCTGTGGTTCAGCTTCAGCATATATGACAGAATATGAGATTTAGAAACAGCTCTGTCATCTGTCAATTTCGTTAGGGTTAGGGAAATTTGAAATGTCTGAATCGTTAGGAATTTTTTGTGTTAAAGCTATTTTTCGAGAACTGTATCTATAAACCAATGGCGTACCTTGTTTAGCATAAGGTAATTATGAGAATTCTTTTGATATTTAACTTGGATATAAGGGATCAAGAGAATAAGATAATGTAATTGTTGCTATTGCCCAGCTAAACACCGTCACGATCTAGGAAGCTACAATAGGAGAAATTTATTACTTAAAATAATTATAGGGTAATAAATGCGATAAATAATAATGATTACCTAACTTATTTGACGCTTTGACACGCAATGACCAATACATTTGACGACCTACAAATGTCAAAAATTGTTGGCAAAATGCACGGTCTATTAACTACACGGTCGGGATCATCAGCCAATGAAAACTGAAGACTTTTGTGACATCTGATACAGTTTTTATCTCATAGTACATCTTTCGAGAAAGACTATGTTTCGTCTTTATTTACGGGAATTTTGTGACGTCACCTGCATCCGATGACCCCCGACCTAGTTAAATACACCGTGGGCAAAACTTATACCGAAGGATGGGATTTATAAGCTATGTATATCTAATGTAGCGAAATCTCGCTGATTGTTATCTTAATCCAATTGTTCGTGAAAACTCGCTTAGAGATACCTGTGTCTGCGGTTTGTAATCTTCCTGTTTTGTTTATTATAAATCAATCAACGCACCAAGATAACCTTGCTATCGCGTTGAAACACAGACAGAGAGGATATCTAACTATTATAGAAATCATGATAATCATTACAGAGGAACAGGTGCGAAATTTACTGAATTGGACCGACACTTTTCGTGCCGTGGAAACCGCCATGTTGAGAGTTGCGCAAGGGCGCGTAATTCAAAAAGCGCGGGTCAATACCGAAATTTTGAACACCGAAAATGTATTACTGACCATGCCTGGATATTTGGAAGACGAAAGTTACGGAGCATTGGCCTGTAAATTAGTGACAATGTTTAAAGGCAATGCCAATTTGGAAAAACCCCTTCCTACCATTAATGCCAACATTATGGTGTTTGATGAAACAACTGGAATTTTGAAAGCTGTACGTTTTAAACAAGTAAATAAATAAACAATTAGTTTTCTGTCTTTAACTTGCCGATATCTTCTTCACAGGGATTGTTAAACTGAAATTAACTATAGACTATAGTTTAAACGTGCTAAATAAGCCTTTTATGCTTATGTTTGATGTTGTAGATCATTGGAGGCACTGAAATAACCACATGGAGAACTGCCGCAGCTTCAGCAGTTGCCACCAAGCACATTTTCATCAACAATAATAATAAACAGGGTACGATCTTAGCCATCTTAGGGTATGGGGTTCAAGGAAAAATACACGCGGAAGCGTTTCACAATTTTTTTAATTTCCAGGAAGTAAGTAGCATGACTAATCACTAATGTGATGTTTATTCATTAATAATTATTTGCGGTTGTTCATATCAACAACGGTTATACATAAAAACAAATAAGTATCTAGGTATGATTTATTTTTTTAACTAATTCAATTGAGAATCAAACGACAATAAATAAATAAAAATATATGTTGCTTATGTGTATGTTAAATGCTTATTTCTGTTATACCTATTACTTATCATTATAATGATGCGAAAAAGATGATACGAAAAAAATAATAATAAAATTCGATACACATTTTTCAGGGGTAAAAAAAAAATAAAGAAAAAATACTCACATGTTCATTGAATAGAGGCGAGGCGGCAACCGCACCACACGTCTTTTTAAAAACTTAAAGTATACTGCACAGCGCACACTGTCCAGTGCCGAGTTCTGTTTAACGCCAAGTCGAGTAGTGTGGTCCACGGTACACTAAGTACACCAAGTCATGACTAAGTCTTTGCTTACCGTTGTGTGGTCGGTCATTGAAAACCAAGGTCATAAAAATTGGCATAAGAGAAATGGAAGGGAAAAGGAAAGAAAGCGGTCGTGTGAACTGCATCGACAGCGGAATTACATGGATAGTAATTAAGATTACGAAATGCTATACTTGCAGAACTAAAGTAACACATACCAAAGTTTACATAATAATGATATACGTGTTAAAAGTAAGGTTTTATTTTGTGAGTGAAGATGAGATGATCACGAACAAAATAAAATCACTTTTAACACTATTTTTTCTACAAAACAATCGGAAAAACTTTAAACTCAATAAAAATATGAACCAAAATTTTCGTAGCAACCAGGTTATTTTTAACACTAGTGTTAAAAGTAACTTACTTTTAACACGCGTGTCAAAAAATGACATATTTAACATCAAAAATGACAATTAAAAAGCCCACTTTTAACAGTTTCGTAGGTATCCACCAAAAGTATTTAAAGGAAAATACACACTAGTAGGGAGCAATGAAAGGCACTAGGGGCAGAAACACGCAAAGTACCTGCTCAAAAACAACTACTAGAAATTGCTATATAGGGACGTGATAAGCACTAGGGGCAGAATCACGCAAAGTACTCTGTCGTCCACTAATAGCGAATACTGAGGGGCAGAATCTGAGTTCAAAGTGTATTTAAAGCGAACCAGAAAATGATGAATTTTATATTCAATAAACAGTTAAAACAATGGCAAATAATATCAGGTAATAACATACGTAATACCGACAAGAATACACAAAGTGAAACAGATTGCTCAGTGATTTACAAACTCACCTTTTGTAATGATATTCAGTTAACTACACAAAAAAAACACCTTCACGCACAGGGATTCACTGCTTTAATAATTTTTACATTCAAAACGGTTCAACATAGTGGATTTGTTTATATTATCTTAAAAGACTCAAGTGTTCCCCGCTCGTTATCTTAACCCAAACATTGGGCGCGGACCTAGCCAAAGACAGCTGTAGATCTCTGTGTGCGTAGGCATCTTTTGAAAAGTTAAAACTATTTAATACGTCTAGCAAATACATAAAAAAATATATCTTACAACTGTTCTTGGGACTGATTATTAGTATATTTTGTCTCTCTTTGTTTATGTACCTTAATTCAACTTCCGTCTGTACTTTTCTCGAGTTATTTTGAAGGCTGTAAAAATTAAATATTATTATTGTAAGCCTCTTTTTTCTTCTGTCTACGATGATGATAATGATGATGATGAAGATGATGATGATGATGATGATGCACTTCTTGAATAAATGTCGAGTTGAATAGATTTTTCGGTGTTTTTCATTAGTTGCAATTCAGTATATAGTGGTTTAAGGTTTATCGTCTTTTGAGCTACAAATTTAATGATTGAAAATACATCGTTCTCGAGAAAGTGCAACGGACAAGATCAGCTATACTTTAAATATTGTTATTGCCACGACCTTTATTCATCATTTTTATTCGCTGAAGGTAAAATTATTATTTACAAAACAACTAGAATGTCAATTAGTGCCTCTTAAAAGAATAAGCAACAAGTTAAAAAAAACACAAAAACTTTAATTATTCAGTATTTAAAAAGGGTGAATATACACAATTTTTTAAAAAAAATTGAACCAGTGGAGTGTGGAGTGGATATATAATTAAATTATTTGTACACTACACTGCCTACATCACTACGCCTCTGGTAGCGCAGTAAAAATCAAATTTCGGTCAAAAATGTCTTCAACTCATCTGTTAAGATACATCAAAAAAATATGTATTTAGGTAAAAAATAGAAGGCATGGCCCTTGTAGCGGTCACCGACCTACATCTGTGATCTCTACAATTTACGACATTTCATGTCCTAAGGCACCAAACAAATCAATGCCAACAAAAGCATATAAGTAACCCTCAGACCTGAGCCCAGTTATGAAAATAAACAGATGGCCAGATCTTAACATTAACCAGCGTCCCGAGACTTTCCTCGAGAGGTCCGTCGAAAACCACAGGCAGGCAAAAATTCGCCTGATATATTTTTCTAAACTTTTGTAAACACTATTCCTCATTATTTGTCCTCGGCTATAATTTCCCTATAAGCTTATGCGTGTAAATTAAGAATCACCCAGTATTTTTATAATTTGTTGCTACTCAGTATGTAGAATGCCAGTGGCGTAGCACAAAGCTTCAAACCATAAAAAATAAAGCTTCTTTAATAATTAATTTAAATAATTCTTAAACCATTCAAGATTCGCATTTGGGGCCGTAGTGCGGAAAAAGCGAGGCTGCTGGTGGACGAACTCAATGAGACGTTGTCGACTGAAGTATTCAGGGCGGCGGATAGCAGCGAGGAATGTGTAAGGGAAGCGGATGTCGTAATAACTGCAACATATGCGACGACGCCTATTGTTAAATTTGAATGGGTTAAAGCCGGAGCTCACATAAATGGTAAGTTTCGCAATTATTTACCCTGTTTGCGACTCTGCCTGCAATGTGCTGCGAAATATTTTACTGCTCTCATTAATTTGAATCGCAGCTGGAAACTATAGCGGTCTACGGCGGGGTAAAAAATATAGGACACTTGTCAAGAATTAGTTATCAACCTCAGTTAATGTTACAATTTTAGAATTGAAACAACACAAATTTACCCGGTATCAATACAAACATCGAGTGTAATTCGGCAGGACAATTTAATGAATACTAAATTTAGAAACATATCAATGCAAACTTTATTTATGAAACACTAAAAATAAAAACATTTTTATTTGAGCGTACAATTATCAAACACGCAGTTATTGAAATTCATACGAGGGCTACTAATGCCACAACTAATCGTTTCTGTAGTAGATGTTGAAGTTTGTCCATTTCATTGTTTATACTTATTCAGTTTGATACAACAGTAGTTTCTTTTTGTCTTTAGCCTCAGAAACATCGTTTGCTCTTTTTCCAAACGAATCATTTGAATAATGATCGATGGATACTCTTTGTCAAGTTGTAAGTATGATTTTATTGATGATGAATTGCTGTGTCCTGTTATTTTTATTAGAGTTTGTTCTTCAATTCCGCTTTTACTTAATTCGCTAGCTAGTAGCTACTGCCGCTCGATTTGGGTGATTTGTAATTTTTACACGTTTGGCATATACCGATGCGTTGTGTTGAGCACTTAGTCCATTTGGAAATTTCATTAATTCCAATCGACACATTTTTATACCAACCTTTAGAATGTTTCTTCTTCCAAAAGGGATTTGGTGTAAGAAATAGTCTGTTCAATGTTATAGAAGAGCCTTTTTCCATCAACTTTGTAAATAATTTATTATCGCCGCTTTGTCTCGTTTTCGAAAATAGAAGATTATACTCGATACGTCCAGTTTCTGTTCCATTATTTTTAATTTCAGATACGAAATAAAATGCCAAAATGTGATATAATTTCTTTTGAAGTCCTTCAGTTCATTTTCGTCATATAATCTGGCCATTGCAAATATTTCACATTAACTAAGAGCTGATGCACTGGATTTTTTCTTTTCGGGTTGTGCTTGTAGGCTTTACGTTTAGCAATACGTGCAGCTCCTGATGAATTAAACTGTACGTCGGTGAAAGGGTTAAATACAATATTGAATTCCTTATAATATTCACTTTGTAGCATTTTAGCGGTGGTGTCTTTGTAGTCTTTTCCGTCACATTTTCGCGTATTAAAAGCTCAGTATTACATTCAATTTCTCTGGCTCAAATTTATATCCTTTCGCATCGCAAAAAGTAGAAAATATTCGCCAGATTGATGATTGAGTCGCAACTGTATTAGCCAGGCAGGCAGGTATTAACAATTTGACTAATTTCATTGTTTGTAGACCGGAATCGGCTCATTGTTAGTGTTAAATAATTCAAAAGTTGTTGACAAAAATGTCAAACTATTTTGGCAAGGGATACCGCCATAATTGCTTAAAAAAGATTAAGAGAAAAAACCACTAGTGCATTTGTCGTTGTAAAAATTGCAGTTAACTTTTGCCGCTGTCAAAGTGACAATTACATTGTGGTATGTGGGCTTGTTTATATAAATTAAAGCAAAAAATAACCTACTTTTGACATTTAAAACTCAAAATTAACACATCTTTTATGCAAGTCAAAACTATTACAAGCTTTTATCAGTGACTATAATTTATCTACTTTTTATTTAGTAATTTTACAGTTCAATAAACAGTTTAACATTCTTCTGTTCCTCTTAGGGGCGTCCATAAATTACGTGAGGCATTTTTGAGAATTTTTGACCCCTGGTGAGAGTTGGTAAGGTTTTCCTTCTTCCGCACCACGATCTTGAAATGTATTGCACATAGAATTAAATTTATAATATAAATAAATAAATATATCTGACTTACCTTAGAGAAGAACGCCAGAGTATTTCGAGCTTTTCTTTCCGTTGCTTCTCTAAGAAGCTGATTAATCTCATGTTGAACATGTTTAACCAAATCCTTCTTCGAGAACTTTTGTTTTGCCGTGTTCCATAACTTTACTACTTCTTCTTGACAGCACTTTTTCGTCTTGTAGACGTGTCTTTTAACGTAAGCATTATAATATTCTTGAAAACTCATCCTATCCTCAATTGATGAAAACGTTTCTAGGATAGTTATTAAATAAAATATTTACAGACGTAAACAAAGCAGGTTAGAATCTGTACGTGCGTCACTGCGTTACTCGGCTCTTTACGCTGCGACGTTCGTCAAGTCACGCATGTCGATACGGCTGGTCGATAGCGCTTAAACAATCGAAGGGCTATTGTGCTGCTCTGCGGGGTTTGGACAAATACGACCAACACTATTATGTGAAATTTTGCTATATTTCATTCTAGAAAATTTTTTACTTTGATTTAATTTTATTTTCACGCAACTATTACAAGCTTTTATCAGTGACTATAATTTATCTACTTTTTATTTAGTAATTTTACAGTTCAATAAACAGTTTAACATTCTTCTGTTCCTCTTATTAGAAAAATGATTTATTTATTAATATTTTAACTGTTATGCAAGTTGACACACTCGTACGTGTATTTACAGTTGCCTAATTACGTACCTTTATTACCAAGGTGTTTTTTTTAAAACTAATTAGTGTTATTTAATTTACTATGATTTTCCGGATTTACAGCCAATAGGAGTCACAGCATTAATACTCTTGTTGTTCTTGGACTAAGCTCAATACCCCTAGGCCCATCCGCATATTGATTTCGGTTCCTGTTGTTGGTACTACGGCTGCCACGGTTGAAGCCGCCTGTGCTACTGGTCACATGCCATTCTTCCATGGAAAAATCATAGTAAATTAAATATACAGATTTATTATTGACTTATTTCGCTCTTATTCCTTTATTTGAGCTGTGGGATGCGGTACGAACCACCACAACGAGCTGGACGAGCAACTTTACCTGAATTCGGACGTCTTCGTGGACTACTGGGCTGGAGCTCACGATTCCCTCTCCGGACTGGAAAAGCTGGGGGTGCACTTCCGAGGGGTCGTTGGGGATGTCGTCGGGGGTGGTCTGCCCAGACCCACCCCTGATCGAATCACCATTTTCCAGAGCTTAGGTAAGTGGCGCCGGTGAGATTTGAGTGCTGTTGCTGGCAGGTGCGACAAAGCATTTAGTCCTGTTAATTGTCTCAGTTGAAGTTCCCCGATTTACTGCCATTAGTGAGAATACGAAAACGGACAGTAAGTCGAGAACAAGGTTTTAGGTTCGATCGGTATCTGTTTTACTGAAAAAATAATTCTTAATAAGGCAATTTAATTTACATGTTTCATCGCTTTGTGCAGAAGAATGGGGTCATTCAGTATTTTTAATTGCATTTTCTGAATGTCTGTAGCTTTAGTGCGATCTAAAATATATACAGGGTGTCCGGGGAAATGTGGGAAATCTCTCGGGTGCAGACAGAACATAAAAAAATAAGATACTAGTTCCTATAAAATTTTTCCCTACAGACCTTCCCTACGGAGATTGTGTCCCTGAAGGACGCCGCGCCGCTGGAAATTAACACCCTGTATGATAAAGACTTCAAAATTTTGTAAATCATGTCATAAATATGTACCATATATTTAGACTAATAAGAAGAGGTCGATAACAGTAATACAAGAAAAAAGAATAAAAAAGACTATTTCCGTGTGAATGTGGGTGTAAAGGTTTTCTAACACTTTAAATGTTATTTCTAGCGTAATATATAGACAGCTATATAAAATGTGTAGGTGTTGGAGTTTGTATATGATGCTTACCTTTCTTTTCTAATAAAGTTTTGGTTGGATAAGTAGGAATTTCCCCATATACGCCAGAAATAACAAGATGGAGTGATTTTTAAGTTGAAACATTCTACAACAGCCTGTCAAGGAACTAAACAAGGTTTAAAGTAATGAACTATTGGAGATGATGTTATAATTTATGGGGAGAGTAGGTTTGTTACTTGTTCAAATTGTGTATTTAATATCAATGCGCATAAACAAAAACTATTGTAAATATTGTTGAACAAACTTTTATGAATTAAAACTTGATTACACTTAATCTAAGCGTGAACTTTAGTTCATAGGATTCAAAGTGAATATTTTTGTTGCTAAGATGCCTTTTTTCTCAGTAAGGAAAATGTCAACCTTACAGATTGCTGACAGTCAAAAAAATGCCAGAGTTCTGTGACGGTTCGAGGAAAAATATTTTAATCCAGGTTTCTCCCATTTATATAACGACAAAGGTACTTTGAGAAGACAAATCATATCGATCCCGCCAGGACGGAATGAGACCTACGCCTGTTATATTAATTTGCTCCACGCACAATTCAGAGCTCATAATCCGGAGTAATGCCATTAAATTTTATTTCCGTAATTGAATTTGAAATTAATATTTCAACTGCTCAGGGGTTGATAATCGTTATACGGTCGTAACGTTGCGGTGTAGGGTTGTAAGCAGGGCCGGATTATCCATAAGGCAATATAGGCAGCTGCCTAGGGGCGCCATATCAACAAAAAATAAACATTTTCTTTAAAAAATATTGGCATTTATTTTCTGACTGGTAGATTTGGTGTCAGATGGAGGTCGAATATGTAATTTGGGTCGTTCTATTAAGAAGGTGTCGAAATTGAGAGCCGATAGTTTATTGTTTAGTAAAAAAACTACCTGTACGTGTCCCAGTACACCCAGTCCCAGCCCCGACGTTCAAGTAAACAGTTCCGCCGCCATCTGATTTATTGTTTTATTGCATTATCATTCACGAACAGATGGCGTGTAAATAGACTGACCCTCAAAATATTTGTTATTTTCTTATTTTATTTGACAACTATGCCTTAAAAACCCACTTCGGTAAAATTGTATATTATAATATAATTAAAGAAACGATTGTTGGCTTACGTAGAGATAGAAAAAAAGTTCGGGTTTTAAAATAAACTTAAGATTATGGATGACGACGACATACGAAATGATTCAAATAACTTGCAAGCAGTATATTCCAACGATTTGGATGAATGTTTTGCTGAGGAATGTATTGAATTCAAATATTTTGTTGAAAACATAGAAAATATCGTTAATGTTACTAATGTTAGAGACATGTTAGTATTTATCAGGGATAAACATGTTCTAACCATGTTTCCTAATGTGGACTTTTTCTTACTCTACCTATAACAAATGCGTCAGGAGAAAGATCATTTTCTACTTTGAAAAGGACAAAAACATATTTACGAAATGCCATTAGTCAACAAGGGCTCAATAATTTATCTGTGCTATCAATAAATCATGACTTTAACTAGTACGCTTGATTTTACTGATATAATAAATAGTTTCGCCAGTAAGAAATCCAGAAAACCGTATAGGTAATAGTTATTTGTGATACAGGTATTAAAAATGATGTTATATTTACAAAATATTTGTTTTTATTGTTGCTCAACTCGCTCACGCTCGTTTTGCAAACTTCCCCTCACAAAATGAAATATAATTTTTTACACAATTGTTTTTCTTTTGTTTATGATGAATATATATTTTTTGTATATCATATTATTTTATATTATAAATAAAAACTATAATAGCATTTTCAAAGTTTTGTAGTAGGAGAGGGCGCCATAATATAATTGCCTATGGGCGAAAAAAGTCATAATCCGGCCCTGGTTGTAAGCCGTTCGAATTTTAGGGTAAACATTATAACAGCTCGCGGATTTACAACGGAGGCGTAACCTTCACTTTCTCTTGTAAAAAAACCCGGTCTATCCTATTTATAGAGCCTTTCAGAACCGATGATCTGGACTTAATTTGTTTATTTTGGTGTGAGGGTTAAAAAATGGTTAATTTTGCGACAAGAAGGGACGAAGATAATAAAATGTGAATACCAATGGCCGATTTGAATGTCTAAATCTACCTACTTTCTTGAGTATTTGGACGTAACTTCACACAAATGTTATCAGAATGAATTACAATAAAATAAGTTTATCGCCCTCGAACACTAATTGTAGGTACTATAATACCCGATCGTATAAAATATGTTATGCTATTTACAATAATTGTAAATGATTTTAAATGTGCTTGTTAGATTGATTCACCTAAAGGTGCGTATAGATATGCGAGCCGAGCGGTTCGCGAACCGCTTGTGAACCTCTAGTTCCCATAGTTTAGACGTGGCTACGAGCGACGAACAAACCGCTTGTGAACCGCTCGCGACGATCCGATTCCTGTCGGTTTTTCTGACGAACACAAAGGCGTTCTCAGTTCACAGTTTGACGGCGACGTGTCTGGTTCGTCGTTTTTAATCTGCTCGCGAACCTACCGCTGAGATTAATTTTGTTTGATTTTTTAAAATTCAATAATAATAATTATGGATCAGTGGTCTGAAGAAAATATACTTACCCTGATCGATATATATATAAAAGCAAAACGTTACTCTGGGATCCCAAACATAAGGACCATTTTAAAAAGCCGTTAAAAGAAGATGCTTGGAGAGAAATAGGTCTTGAAATAAACAGAAATGCAGACCAATGTAAGAAAAAGGTGATCTGTTTGCGACACCGGCGAGAAAAGGCGAAAGTAAAAACAGCAAAGGTACAGGAACAGGCAAGTTGAAAGCTATAAATAAAATTTTTAAAGAGATTTGTTAAGGATATATTTCATTTGTATATTTAATTCGTACACACAACGGCGTTGGTGTGCCACCAACGCCGTTGGTTCATTTTCTTTTGTCTAAACTAGCCATCAATAAGGCCGCGCCACTCATCACCAATATGACACAATTTTCTTCATGCGAAGACATGATGGCAGAACGTGAAATCGTACCGGCTCCGGCACTCGACGAGTGACCAATGAATTGCAAAATAATTCGAGGTTCGTTGTTTTCCCATGGATCGCTGAACGTTCGTTGTAAGGATTCATTTCAACAAACTGCTCATAATGATTTTAAATGTGCTTGTTAGATTGATTCACCTTAGAAGACATAAGACGGGCATATCAGCAATCTGTGGACTGTTACTTATACTTAGCCACTCTGTATATTTCCAGCTATAAGTTATTGTGCTGTATGAAGCCTGGAATCCAGTAATAAAAATAAATCTTTATTTTTAGGGATGGCAGTGGAGGATGGGGCTGTGGCTCGTTTGATCTTCGATTTATATAAAAAAGGGGAGGCGGGGAAGCAGAACATATAAATCGTAACCATCTTGAATTATTTTTTAAAGTATATTTTAGTATATAGTATAGTTTTTATATCTATTTCTTATTGAAAACGTGTAAGTATACATAACTGTTCTTTCTTAATTGTCTCAAATATACAGAGCGATTTCTGAGCGAACTTTTTCAAGAAACTTAACAATAATGAAGTGTCAAGTTTAGATCAACTAAGTCAGGACCGTTCTAAGTACATAAGACAAAAACAATATTTGAAAAATATATCAGTTTTACGTTACATGGTTATTTTTGCGGGCAGTTATTGTTACAATAGTTATAATAATAACCTTATATGTTGAAATGTCACGGCAGAGCTCGGTTTAGTAGATTTAGAGGTTGAAAGGGCTGGTGCCAATAATTAATAGTTTGTGCCGTTACGAGCATGCACAGAAGCGCCATGTAGGTATTTTTATTGTTTGGATTTCTTCTTTTTTAAATATCTATTTTGTTTCACTACTTTCAAGACATCACCTGTCAAAACAATTGTCTCAACGTCAACAATCACCACAACACAAGTTATATGTATGTAAATATATAGTATATTATGGAAAATGTATTTTTATACTCATTTTCAGCGTTACATTGGTATTAGGAAGGATAAAGTGGGGTAATTACTACAACTTGTATTTTTACAATAGAATTTATTATAAAGATGTCGATTCAAAATAATAACGATCTCCTACCCTAAAACTTCCTAAATAAAATCCAAACATTTTATGATACAATGAAAACTTGCTTACAGTTATGTATATAGACAATTGACATTCATCATATATTTCTATATACTCTAACGTTTTACACACAGCTACATTGGTCCACAGAAAAAGGACAATCTTAGGCTTAAACTACAACAATATTTTTGTAGCACTTACAGCATAGGTATACAGTTATTTTAAAATTTTACACAATACTGACAAGTTATTGGATTTCTATGAACGAAAATTTAATTCTTTTATACTAATTTCGTTTATTTCATTTATCACTTATTGAAGTCAAAAAAATAAGATTACTGTGTAATAAAATATTTGATCTTATCTCATATACAGTACAATACTAAATTTAAGTAAAATTTTACACGATTCTGGGATTAGTTTTAATAGTACTGAGAGTTATGGAAACAGAACCACGTCAACGTCCTCTGTCGGTTGTTTCCATTACTACCGCGCCCGTTTTGAGGTTATGTTTCCTTGTTGTTATATTTCCAAAATTGGCCGATGCTTTTACTTGGAAAAGTATTACGCTATGTGAAGTAAATCTAACTCGTAACATATACATACAGTGTCTAATTCTATACTATATCTAGCTACCCTGGCTACTTGTTTGGCTCGCCCGGTATTCACGGTGAACTATATGATGCATTTAATTTTGTTTTAAAGCACCAATTGGAGATATCTTGCCTATAGAGAAATAAAAGATTTTTTGGACGAATTCAAAAGTTAAGCGAAAATTGAACATGTTCACTATATAGAAATTTTCTGTCGCCCTTTTGGCCCAAATAATATCCGGTAGGTAAGCGATTGCTGTTAATTGACAGCAGGGTTTTATAAGGGATTTGAAGGTAATTTTGGGGTATATTGTGCTGAAGTTTTAATACCCCTAACCGAGCAGGTTAGGAAATGAGCTTCTTGGATTGTTATTTTTGAAGTAATTGAGACAAATTGATTTTTAGACGAAGAAGGCTGGATAAGTAATGACTTTTTTACCACTATATTTTATTTAATTTGTACTGTGCTAGTTTATTCAAAATAATATTTATCATATTTTCTACATCATATAGCTCACCAACCGTTGAGGATTATAGTAATTAATTTATAAAGGATTTACCAAAGTATTTTTGATTTTATTAGAGAGCTAAGATACTGAGTTGATCACTTTGATGTTCCCAGTGGCGTAGCATTTAAAGGGAATTCATTAACAAATAAATCACAAAACATAGTTACTGGCCACTTTAAAGCTGAACGCTCTGTATGGGGCAAGTCATTTTTGGATGAATATCTAAAATAGCGTTGTAGGAAGACATGCGAGACAAGGTATAGAAATATGAACATGAGCATGGCGATACTTTGATATATCTTTTGGCACAGTTTTTATTTATTTTATTTATCACATAAGTTTAAGAAACCGCTTTTATATCTATCTTTACGCAGTCTAATATAGTAACAATTTTATAAATTTCTGTTTATTTAAGTATATTACATGACTATTTATTTTATATCTTGACCTTCGTAAACTCTTGAGAACACCATTAATAATAATACATTGGCTTAAACTTAGGGATTAGCTCTATAGTAAGTTCTAATTTTGATTTCTCAATTTTTCCTATCATCAAAAATACATCAATTAAATATATAAGTAAAATACAACAACTTTTATAAAATTCATATTTTCCTGAAACAGTTTTATTACTGCAACATTCAAGAGACATCTTTTCTTTATTCGAAGTCCTTTGTTCATAAACTATACATATCCAACTATAAAAATGTAATAAAATACTTTGCTTCAACTTTCTAATAAAGTTTTATTAAAACAGGAAAAGCTTCTCGTAAAGTTTTGTAAAATTTTGCGGATCTTGGCAAACAGCTGTCTCTTGTTACATGCAATGAATAACTTAATACAGTATTATATAATATATAATGTTGTTCGATTAAAAATAACGTATTATGGTATTTTTAATTGAACAAATTATCACTATTATCAATAAACTGGCTTGTAAAATAGACTTTTGTATAAAACTTGGCTCAAATTCAAATGTCCAGTGACGTAGATACACTTATCAACATTTTTTGTTACGCCACTGTGAGAGAATATATTTTTAACTAAACTTTAGACTTATTCATTTTAAACAATCATCCTATATGTACATTTACTTAAAATTTATTTCAAAGATACATGAGATGGAAAATATTTAAGAAATGTACAAGGTGTTTGGAAAAAGTTTGGCACAAATTCATTCCATGGATTGTTTTTGTTCAAATAAAGTATTGACCATATTTTACTGAATACAATTTCATTAAAAATTGGTACAGTTTTGAAAATTTAACCTAAAAAGTTTTGCTACTGAAAAATATTATAACTAGCCACCCCTGTATTTTAATAAATAATAATTAACATTGAAGTTTTTGACATCTTTAAAAACTATACCAATTTTTAATGTCATATTTCGTAAAAGATATGACCAACATTGATATAAAAATCGGTTTCAATCTCCCTGTATAATTCGAATCTACAGATTTTACCGCTCATTCTGACGTCATAAGTTACAAGCCAATCCCTGATTAAACATTTCTCGGCTAAATATACTCATCACTAAACCCCGCACTTCGTTCGCAGATCTCAGGACTGGACTTATATAATTTATTTATATTAAAACAAATTTAATCTTATTCATGCCAGCTAATCGACAGAAACATCCCATTTATTTACCTGTAGGGGCTCGATTCTCGAGTTTAGTGAAACACATGCCCTCAGAAAGCGACGTAAATTCGTTAGTCAGTTATAAGGACCTAGTGCTGAACGTGTGAGAAAAAAAATTGATACCGTTTTGCAGAACAATCTGGGATTTCTTGACTTTATGTCGTATAGTAGATTTTTTATGGCAAAGAAGTAGATTTTTCTGAATCCACCCTAAATGTGCCATCCATGAAAAATTATATATACTTTAAATATGCCCCAGTGACCTCTGAGGACGTTGAACACCGAAATGGAAATTATTAGCGACAAACGCCACAGCCTAACCATGAACATTAATATTATTATTATTAATGTTCTAAGTGCGCCCCTGACAATGACGTCATCTGCGAGCGAAGTGCGGGTTTTACTCATCACATATATCATAGAAGGTACAAAGGGTTTGTAGTATTATACAAAGAAACAAAATATGGACATTTGGCGCGAACGACATTGTTTTGTTTGCAAAACTTAGCCGCGCGTGTTATTTTTGTTGTTTTCGCTTTTTGTATAATAGTTGTAGGGACTTACATGCTGTAATTTGCACAAATAAACCACCAAAGTCACGAAGTTCAACCGAGCTGGCACTCACATCGGAACTCCTTCCCACAATTAAGCGAAGTTCGTCCGGGGCGGCGGCTTCCCCCCCAGGCGCCGCCGGTGCCCTTTTTACACCGGCGCTACAGTTCATGCCGTGATGTAGTACTCTCTCCTCTCGATGCACTTCTCCCTCATGATATAGCAGAGCGCTATCGTGATCAGGACGGCGATGGCGATGCCCATCCCTATGCTGACCCATATTATCTCTTCGTTGATGCCTTGGTAGGATCGACCTGCAACCAAGGGGGTGGGTTACTGTCGAATGTCCTTTGTTTGGTTTTACTTTAAGTTCTCTAAGGCGTACATGATATCTTTTTCGTGCACGGATGAACACTTTTATTGTTACGTTTGGAAAATCAGAAGTGGGATATCAAGAAATCGAGGATCAGAAGTGGGATGAAAACACCGAGAGGTATCGAACACCCAACTATAAATTTAGGATTTTATAACAGCCACAATGTTTTCGTAACAAATCTTATAAAACAGCATAAGTTTCAGAAACATTATAAGAATGTGCAACTATACAATCAAAATTGGCACCATATTATAAAGCATTTTAGTTGCCGTTGAGACTTTGTAAGGCCTGTTGGAAATAATTAAATAATAGTTGTATAATAGGTATCAGAAGTTATAAAACAACGAGCATATAAAAGAGCAGAGCAAGCAGAAAATCAGAAGTGGGATCTAAAACACTGTAAATTATGATTCTATAAAGGATTTGTCATAACAGATGTATGAAGACATTTAAAATTTCATAGTTTTTTGTTTTGTTAAAATTTCAATTTCAACGATTTAAATAGCAAACGAAACAAGACGTGTCACTGTCCCATTTGTCATGATCTAGACAACCGGCTGAGAAAAGTCTTATTCTGTGCTTTGTTATATAATCTGCTGCCACTTTTTCTGCAATACGTCTACAGTGAGTTTTATTTTGAATTATGGTCACCGTACATCAGGCTTTTCGCCTGAAACAAATCTTATAATCTCAAAAACAGGCGAGTACACGGTTCGTAATTTATGTGAATTTCGGGAGATTGCCGTTGGTTTTGGGTGGCACATACATCTGCGAAATGGTAGTTGGCAAGCATGTGTAACTTTGGAAGTCTTCCAAAAAAGTACAGGAGGATTTTTCATCGGCTTATAGCCAGATAATCAGAACGGAAAACTGGCAGACTGTTTTGAATTGGGAATATATTACCATCTATAATTTTTAGGTCAGAATAAACAATAAAATACAGAGAAATTTAGAGGAATACAAAACCATCCAATGAATTTCGTACACTTTATACAGTCACTTTATATGTCACAAACTCGATATATATATTTTCCAGAAATATACCCAATTTTTTTCCTGTTAAAAAGTTCTCTTTTTTCTAATAAACTTATGTTATAGATATTTTTCTGTATTATTTGCCGTTTAAATGTTATAAGCAATATTGTCCTAAAGATTCTCAAAGAAATACCACCTAAAACTCGCATTAGCGGTGGAAAAATCGTTGGAAAATAATTGAATTTTTGTTGTTTAAAGGGCATAAATGTCATTAAGAATAAATAAAAGGATTAAACTCGATAATTCTTTAATACAGTTAAAACAAGAGGTAATGCACATGGCACCATGCTTTTTTCTATTTTTTGTTTAATTAATTAGATTAAATGCATCCGGGGCGCCATTTTAATAAATTCCATCAAAGCCAACTCGATTTGCGCAGCTCAACCGGAAGCAATATCTGAATATGTATTCATTGGACAATTTTCCAAAATCCTCATATGTTAATGGACATGAACTTACTGGGATTGACAGCCGTGAACCTGTATTAAAGGATCGATATTCCTACACTGGAAACAAGAATTTTTAATCAAACGAAAGTTACTCGTGCAAAAATGTATCAATTTCGTATTCTACACTGAAAGGAGGTGTTAATCATATGTGTAAAGTCTTTTTGTTGGTATTTGGTATTGATCGGTCAGTGGTCGCGCGGTTTAAGGTGTTAGTACTTGAATCGAGGTGACTAGACGGAGTTGGTTCGAGCCCAGCTGCCGGTAGACCGTATATAAGCTATATTCATAGAGGGGATTGGCACCCTCTCTGTGGGTATGGTAGGGTGGAATAATGTTGGCTTGGGTCAATGTGAGAGATTGATGCCGGTTGATATTTGACTACCCCCCTAATTAATGAGGTTTTCCAGGTTTTCCTCATTCCTGCACTGAATAGTGGTTAGGGCCTACCAACGTAAGTCGTTCCTGGGCGCAAATGCGGCCTGCTTAATAATAATATGCCGCCCCCTCTCCCGCACAAGTCTCCGACTTCTGGGCTAATCCCTGTGATTAGAATGAGGGGTAGAGATATTATTATTATTTAGTGCTATGTTTAATAGACAAATAAAAAGAAGATAACGAAAGAATTCATAATATATTTGTATCACATCAATTTTTTAACTAGTCGTTTGGAGAGTATAATGTCCTATATCATCTTTTTTTCTTAAAAAAATCACGAAGGTAAGGATTTGAAAACATATAGTGATTCACAACTTAACTAAAAAAACTTGGGAATAGATGAAGAATGGAGTCAATATAGCAACAAATGTTTTTGTAAAATCCTTATAGTTTCCAAGAAAAGAATTATTCAAGTTGTAGTATTTTCAACTACATCGTTAGGCTACTGTAGTATCTAATCAAGCTATTCCAAATATTGAAATCCTATTACTTATAGTATTAATGTTTTTGTAATGCGAGTGTTTACATTAGTTTTTCAAGTGTCAAAAATAGCAAAAATCGGAAATTTGCATTTAGAATTGTCTGTACTCTCAGTGTAGATAAGGTCCTTTTGCACTCCCGATATAGTTGGCGGTGGATTTCGATTTCCACTTCATTAATCACATTAACCTGGATTAAAAGGCACCAGAGGGCTGGTTATGAGGGTAGTAAAAATCACGTACTACTTTATTCAAACAAACCGATTTATTTTTACCCCATATTTACTTTTATAAGGCCATTAGGGCGATAAAATTTGCATTTAACGCAGACCGGAGGGCACAGGAGGAGGAAATAGCTTTGGGAATGGTATTTTTGAAGGATGCCTTCATAATTATCAGGGGTTGAATCAGTGGCGTGGGTGAATACGCTCAGGTCTGGGTAAATTTGAATTTGAGGCTCAGATACAAAATATTTTATTATACAAGGTGGTTTAGATGAATTGTATTTGTAAGTTACCTCTACATTAAAAAATCTGTCTTTAGATAAGTTCCAAATCACCCTGTATATTCGTTTCAGTCGCTATTTTTATTGTTTATTTCAAAAAAAGCCTCAGCTCTTTGACAGTCATTTAGAAGAACAAATGCTCCTTGTACTCAAAATGATAACACGCCACTGGATTAGAGCTGTATACAATAAAACAATTGAATGAAATATGACAATATTGCAAACACAACCACGAAGATGCATTGTTCATTCTACTTTTACAAATGCAAACTACGCATAAGCTTATGTCCTCGCTCATTGCTTTGTTCTGGCGAGGTATATGTGACATTTGGGTACACTAGCGTCGGTTTAGGCTATTCACAGGTGCTTGTCCTTAACCACACACGCTCGGCACTGTATTAATTACGAAATATTTCTAGTCCTTTCCAAGAAATATCAGGAATCTTAAATATTCAAGAATTTATTTTCAATTAGTTTTAGAAGGACTGTAGTGGCATAGGTATCTACTATTCTCTTTATGAAAATAATGAATAAATCTTTGCGGAAAATATAAATTAACTCACAGAAACTGTCGTTGAAAGATGTAATAAATCTTCAAACGCACGAAAACTCATCGACAAATTAAGAGTAAAAAAATCAGCGCCCACATTTTTTCATTCTAGTCTACTCACCGTTGTAGTTGTTGGAGATGATCCCGCTGACTTTACCCGCTACTCTGCCTCCGACTGGCATGTTGGAAGGATCAAGCGGTTCCTGGCAGGACCTTCAAGCTGCTACACGCCTCCGGCCGTTCTGAAAAAAAAAAGAAAAAAATGAGACGGGAAATGTAGAACGGAAGCACACAGATGGGCTTGCGAGCGTGCGGTGCATTCATTTTCCAAGTTTTTGCCTTGGGCCTACCAGCTTCCTGTGGGGATTACTCAAAAGTGGGAACTTAATGTACGGGGTGTTTTTTTTTACTATATTTTAAAGGTATTAAAGTTAATATAAATTAACAATTCCTATCAACGTTTGTTCTTTGACACTTCGTTCGAGAATTCATCCATAGTCTGAAGCGAGCCTTACGGCTGGAAACTTTTTTTGAGATATCAAATATCAACATGTTTTCAAAGTTTACAAGAATAAAGTAACAATATTGGAGACGTAGCTAAACTGAAAGTGTCGAAAGAAAGTAAATCTATTTATATACTCCCACAATGGCTTCATGACGGCAAAATAAACATTTAGCTTCATTCTCCAGAAATCTCTCAGGGATTTGAATCCTACGCTTACCCGATAGAGTTTTATTTCGAACTTTGCTAATCCTGTTCGGGATTATAAGCTACGCCCATAAAACTTCGTATCCTAGGGATTATTTTATTTGCCACCTGGTCTGGTTTTTGCATATACGGGTTGTTAAGTTATCGATAATGGTCAAATTTGACCGATTGACTAATGAAAGATTAAAGAAGGTAAAGGGAGGTGAAGCTTAACAGCGAAAATTTAAATGGCAATTGAAAATTCTTTGCAGAAAAATTAATGAACATTGAAAAATGATTTTGTCCATTGTATTTTTTGTAAAAATGGCACACTCTTTTACAAAATTGATTCATTTTAATTTCCGTTTCCTTTCCATACATAAAATCGAGCATAAAATGTATGTCGGCCTATTTTCCAAAGGAATAATTCACCGTATTTATTTATTTTGTAAAAAAATGTGTTAAAAACTAACTTAAACACTTCAAAAACAAGTCACTCGACAGTTTGTGTTATCTTTTTTTTGTTTAAGTCTGACATGGAATTGACAAAAAACAGACACATGCCACCTAGATTATTGTTTTATTTTAAAAAAGGCAGCTACACTGTCTTCGCCTTGTATTACATAGAAAATGTCTTCCTATCAATCTAGATCATCCCGATCAAGATTTACCTACCCAAACTTCTCAGACATCAAAGGGACCCCCAAAAGTTTCTACTCTTTATATGTATATCCTCCGGGGAAGCATCTAAGCTGATTTTCTTTCCGTCCTAGGACCCTCGTAATCCTGATCCTAAATGGTCCGTCCACCCGCTGTCTTGGTTTTGCATATTCATTCGCTATATCTCCAACGTGTTAATAATGTCATGGGCAATTCAAATCGAAATTCCCTTGGTTTACCGATAACCGGAAACGTGCCATCGATTTCTCGTTACTACATCAAAAGATTTGATCGAATTAAGTACTTTCTGGGTTTCAAGCTGAATCGATTGACTGCGTGACGAAAATTTAAGGTGACGTCCGTCTACTGAAATTTCATGTGTACAGTGTGTTCCATTTTGGATTGTTCGGATATGTTACCAGAATTACTCTTCGTTCTAACCAGGAGGAAATTGAAAATCAGGTGATCGCGGTGGCCAGGTTACTAGCGTATTATATTCTCTTCTAATCCATGCTTATTACAGTTCTTTATGTACTATTACAACCAAAAGTTTGTAACATAATTTATGAGTCATAATGTATAGCAATATGTACTTTTTTATGTTTCACCCTAAAAATTCCCCGTATAATATCACATAAAACCATTAATAATTGTTTGATTGACCTTGTATGTGGTTGATATCAAAATAATATTATTAAGTCTGCGATGACTATAAAATATGTTAAATTATTTAGAAATGACCTGCTTCAAACCTTATGTCGCGATATTAAGTTTTCAATGTTGAAATGTATTCCGACACAATTTAACACACGATGAATCACAGTTTCATACGTAGATCTACATTTCAAATAGGTCGTATCTCTCAAAGTGCGCTATCAGTGCAAGCCTTAATTGCCTCTAGCAGATTTTCTCATTTGCATTATGCATTAACTGGAACTTTGCTCATAACGTAGCTGTTTCACAAACTGGATGCGCTATAGGATATCAATATAGTAGCGTATAATTAAACAATTTATAAACTAAGCAGTACTATTCAAGTTACAGTTTATTGAACATCTCTACAATACAAACGCAGACAATGGAGCTAATTATGTTGATGATGTTTTTGCAACGTCCTCCTCACAGTCCTGATTTAGTTTTCTCATAATTTGCGTTTAAAAATATGTGGCAACAGAGCATAACACTTTGTGCAATACTGAAAGCTAAAAATTAAACATAGAACTAATTTTCTGTTTTGTATTTTGAATGAAAACTTTCTAAATGTATGGATATTCACGCTTTATAAACTCCAGACTGTGCGCGTTCGGGCATAATCGATAATTATTTGCTCATTACAAAGGAATTTGGACTTGGTTAGTGGAAGTTATTGCATTTGCTAATTGATTAATAGATCATTACAAATTGTACATCAGGGTAAGTTGAACAATGTACAGATATATAGCCCATTGTTCTATCTAAAGCGATAACAATAACTTCAATTGATTTATAGCCAGCTGCTAGTTGATTTTGTAACAATTGCTGATGAATAATTATGATATTAGCAACAAGAACATTTTTAGTTCACGTTAATAAACAGTTTTATTAAAACTTTGTAATATTTAACATATAATAAGATAAGTTTATTTACCTTAAAATTACATTTTGTAATATTGTAATATTAAGTAACCTTGTTTTATACCCGTTAATAAACAGTTATTTGATTTAAGTAAATCATTTATTAAAAAATGCCAACTTTAAATTGATTTGTTCTCATTTAAAATATACAAGAATGGCGTACATGAGGTTTTTCATCTTAAAATTCCTTTTTCAAAGTCATTTTTCATCGTGAACCTCGGTATGCAAGACGATTATTTCTCGCGTTAACCCTATTTGAATTTGCATTTGTCGTTGAGTTAGTGATAAAAAAATATTTTTCTGTTCTAAAAAACTATGGCGATAGTAGTAACTTCGTTGATTAACATTGCTAACAAATCTTCTTAGCAGCAAATACACTTTTAATTGTCATTAACAAACAATTTTATTAAAATTTTGCTGCATTTATTTAAAAAATAAATAATGTAAGTAATATTTAAGTCTCTGTACTCTCAAATTATCTTTCTGTAGTATTGTAGTGTTAAATAACCTTATTTTGTACTCGTTAAATAAACCGTTAAATAATGCCAAATAAATCAGTTCGTTCTGATTTAAAATATAATACATTACCGTAACTAAGGTTGCGTTTCGTCTTGAAATTCCTCTTTCAAAGCCATATTTCATCGTGCAGCTCGGTACGCCCGAGCATTATTTCTCGCGTTACTCCTAATTGAAATTTTGCCACATTTGTCGTTGAATTAGCGATAACAATCTTTTCCTGTTACAAAAAAACGGCCGGCAGAGATATTAGCGAGAATTATGCGACCATGGAGCGTAATATTTCGCATGAAAATTTCACGGGAATGATGATAGATAGCTCTTAATTATGTGGTCGTTATAATTTCTAATAATGAAAGTGTAATGGGAGATTGAAGGGTCGGTAGAAGGGTTCAGAAAGTAACCCTTGCAGCGTAAATAGAAGACAGGGTATCATTATTGCGCGGGATTGAAAATTACGGACAAAGCTATTGATAAAAGTACAAAGAATATAAGGATTATTATAAAAAAAATATTTGTTTAGAGTGCGTGTTCAAGCATTGTGTTCTCGAGTGAAAAAAAGGAACACCAACCAATACAAGTACCATTTACAGGTGGGAATAACAAAAGTATCAAAGTTTCCACAAAAAAATATACAACAAACAAATACTAAACATAGCAAGAAAATTATAATTTTTTACATACTGATTTGATATTAGAAACTAAAGAGCTAAACAAATCAAATTTGTTCTTAAAAAAACTCCCAAATCTTTTACTTCAGTAGCTCTTGTTAACTGCATATTGTCAGTAACGTAATCGAAATACAAGGGATTTGATTTTCCAGTTAAGGTCATAACATGCTTATGTTTAAAGAAACGATGTTTGCATAAAACACAGTATAAAAGACTGACAATGTCATTTATAAAAACGGCAAAAAGCAGAGGTCCGAGACACGAACCCTGAGGAACTCGGAAGTAGCGACGTATTTTACAGATTTGAAACCACGAATTTTGACAAATTGTAACCGTTCAGATAGGAATTTAATAAATTTGTCAACTGGTCAGACACATCGATTGTATCAAGCATTGCAAGCAAAATATTGTGGTGCAGTCTCTCAAATGGTTTACTGAAATCAGTAAGATAACGTCAAAAGCAGTCAGAAACTAAGTCAAACAAAGGAGGAAATTCCCATAACACAAAAATAATAACACGGAATGCAGAGATGCTTCTAAAATACAGATAAAAGCCGAATTTTATTAAAAAGAAGTATCTGATATTTTCGATTTATATACCAATGACGTCACTCGTGAGTTTGTGCACGGAGCGAAGCAGATCAGGATTTCGTAGGCGACTTCCTCTGATAATAAACATTGTTTCTGTGGAAAAGCCAGCTGTACGTTCATTTCGGAAGACTAGTAACTTGTCGTAAAGTATCAAAATCAAATAACCGCTGTCCTGAAACTTTACGAATAAATTTCATAGTTTTAAAAGCAATTCGTAGTCGGTCGTGGGAGAGTTTGCATTATGCATCACAAATTTAATAATTCCAGTCTAGATCCTAGCTTCGCAACTCCCTGTTTAATTATTAGAATTCGAATATATTAATACCTACCCACGTTGCAGTTGGAAGTTCGTTTGAAATAAAGCGGTGCAAACAAAGTAGGATGATACGGTTTTGTAATAAATAATGTAATTTTAATTTTCTGCTACAGGCCCAAAATGAATGAGCTTTTTGCATTACAAATATTTAAATGTCTACAGTTATTCTTTTCTACTCTGCATCAAATGATACTACTAGAATTAAAAATACAAAAAAAAGGGAATGGCTAATACATTTTATTAGTTGTAGCCATTAACGCTCCTCACGCCTCTGCTCGCAACAGTATAGCTTTGATAGTACATAATAACTTATTTTCGTTTAGTAAGATTAATGACTTTCTCTCTCTCTTGTTTCTGGATGGAAAGATATTAGTCATTTATTGCCAGAATACCACATATCTTTTAAACGAGAAGTTAAGTCCTTTCCTCTGAACATAGGTCACAGGGTGTCGCCCATATGAGTGGCTTTATTTTGCTGTGCCAAACAAAACATAATTGACCTGACAATTTTTTTTTCTCTGACCAACGGTAACAGAATTATGACAGCAAACAGGTCTTGAATATGCGACAACGTCGCACATCTATATGTCAGTTGTGTATAGACTTACTATCTTAATGACACTTTGAACACTTATTATAATTGTTATATCCAACTTTCTTTTTATTTGTGTCGTGAGAAAACCATCCACGATAAGTTTGCTGCCTTCACTCTCGATTTGGAATTCATTTGAACTCTAATCCACATGACTATGGCCTTTGTGTCACCATTAATAAATCCCAAATAATCTGTCCACCTCGCTTGAACCTTGATACGGTTCAAGAAGTAGTAGGCATTGAAACCTGCTAAGAATTAATGATTTCTTTCTACACTGCCTGCAAACTGAGAGAAATACAATGCCCTACACAAAAAACGCATCACGTAACATCCGTCTCAAAAGAGAAACATTTTTTATGATCATTGTTGCTTTGATATGAAGTTTCAGTTTTTAAAGTGCTATGTCTAATAATGGTACTTCGGGAACCCAGTAACGTTCCCATCGCATTTTCACTCAACTGGGAAACCAGCTTTAAGGCAACAAGTCCATGAAAAAGTGTAGGTACCTAATTATTGATTTATGTTTACAACGCTCTATAAAAATCACAAGGCTTTGCTTCGAAGAACGTACGACGTCGGATTTAAATTTATTTCTTTATAACGTGAAAGATAAACCTTTATTGCGAAATAGAATTGTATTCAATATACGAGTAACTTGAGGACAACGATCAGTTCTTCGTGGAAAACTACAGTACGTATCTCAATTAAATGTCACAACTCCAATACTCATCATTTTTATTGGTCTTGCATAAAAAATTTACAAATTTCGGTGACACGAAATGCTTAAATGTAGAAAATTACACACCTACAAATATTTACCTTGATATTTTCTGTTCCTCGTGTCCCGTTTTCGCGGGGAGGCTTAAAAAATAAGCTCCTCAGTTCTTTTTACACAAAACCTTCCCTAAGGGAACAAAGATAATTTTATTGTGAGCATATTAAAATCCGGGGGAGACTAAGGCGTATTTTCATAAGTTTGTCAAGGTGCCTTTTGAAGTAATCATAATGAAAAAGTTAATAAACGTGTTAACAAAAGCCTTGATATCTCCTCAGCGAGATCAAATAAAGGTATTATTTCAGGTTCGGTACAAGGACAAAGCGAGGCCAGGGCTGTTTTCCAGTACTGCCGAACAAAAGTTAATTGGGATTACGCGTATTTTCTTCTACATACATAAGTCTGATTTGCTGAAGCCTTATTATAGAGATTTAATTAAAGATTTACTTTGATTCTTATAAAAGTTGTTTTTGCTTTCGACGGATTTCAGTTTTTTATTTAGTCAACGGTGCCTTGATTTTTACATCACCTTTAAATTTCTAAAAATGAAAAAACAGTTAGTGGCCCATAGAATTTTATTAAGACAAATTGCCAATATTTTGAAGTGAAATATCTAGTATTTAGTACCACCCTGTATATCAAACGCCAAATGTTCGTGATAAATCAGAACCCTAATTGCTTCTCATCCGTGTAAACCACGTCATTTTTCAACCCCTTTGTGGATGATCCCTCAGGATTTTCACGCATTTTTCACCCTTTACGGGATTTTCAACTAACAACTGAACGCTTTATCAGCACAACGTTTATTCAATGTATTGTGTATTCAACAATCAGAGAGTAAAGTGTTACTTTTTTAAGTCATTATTTTTTTTATTTTAAACGAACTTGTACGTGTTAAAAAGAACAATTCGTACAGATCAATTTTTTTTATAATAATGTTAGTTAGTGCGATATTTTGTCTCTTCAGACCTTCGCTCTACTTATAAGTCTTTGGTTGTACCACTTGTATTAATATTACATGTAATTTTCATATTACATTTTTTTGTGTAACATTGCTTAAGCAAATTAATAATGGTTGTCAAAAAATTGTGATTTTTGCTTCAATTTGGTGTTCTTTCCTTGTCCCCAATATAAATACTACTACTGTATGTGCACTCGATGAACTTCTTGTTTCTCGTACCTAAGTGGTGCTCCCCTAGTAAGAATAACTGGCTCATGTTGGAAGTAAGTCATAAAGTTTCTATTTGTAAAGTAAACACATCTTGACTCATATTTTGTAGCAGCATCAAACACACTTGGCATACCTAACTACTTAATTATAGATTACAGACTAAACTGCGTGTTTGAGACCCTTTGTTATATGTTCTAAACTGTTAATAATATTGCAATAGTACCGTTTAGCAACGTCAAAGTTATTGAAACGACTGAAAATTCAAATATAACTAACATTGAGTTAGATGGAAATCAAATTATATACCAATGACGTCACCTGTCTGCTACAACGCTGTTGGACCAAAGCTTGTAGGCAATTTTCTCATTTTAGAGATTTTTTTAAGAGATTTTCAATTATTACTTAAATGAAATTTATACAACAGAACATTTTACTGTAATATCTTGACCTAGTTGAACATACTTTGTACAAAGCTAGTTTGACTCCATTGTTCTTTTGTGGTATTTGAGCACTCGTGTATATTTTATGGAAAGAGATGCGCCGTGCTCTTGGGTAATATATTTCCGCGAATTATCACTGCTGTTCCACTTTACCGAAACGTAGGAGACAGGCTGCATTTCTTGGACAGGTATACAAATATCAGCGATTATGGCACCATTCAGAGTTTCCAGAAAATCCCTTACGTATTACTAAATAAGTTTATCTCGTAATACCGACCTGTTTGAGGGCTCTTCTGCAGAATAAACTAAGAGTTTCTTGTATTTGTATAGCAGACGATCGGTCGTCGATATTTAGCTGGTGGATCAGGGGAAGTGAGTTGGCAGAGGGGGATGGAGAGAGGGCCAACTATTAGTATACAGGGTGTTAAAAGAGTATAAAATATCAGGAGCTAACAGTATGAACCAAAATAAGCAGAAAAGTTTTAATAAACATGGGTCCGCAAAGTAACGGTTGCGGAGATATGGACCACTATTCGTTTTTCAAACATTTTATTTTATTAGGAATAAACCGACAAAGGAAGCTTTTAACAAACAAAAAAACAAAGTTACAGAAGATATTCAAAGTGCCCTCCGTCCATTTTCAAGCTGGCACTACATCTTCGTCTCAACGATATTCGAACTCTTTCGAAAACACCCTCCTTGGCTTGGATTTCTTGACACTTTTGATTAATCTGTAGCTGCAGCTCTTCCAGGCTATTTACAGGAGTACCATACACTAATGCCTTCAAATATCAACAAACAAAGAAATCTAGAGGGTTCAGATCAGGCGATCTTGGAGGCCATAAAACAGGTCCGGCTCTTCCTACCCATCTATGTGGAAAAGTTTGGTGTAAATGCTCTCTAGCGACCATGGAAAAATGAGCTGGAGCACCATAATGCTGGAAACACATTTGTTGCCTCCGATTCAAAGGAATGTCTTCCAAAAACTCATACAGTGTGTTCTGCAGAAAGTTGAGGTAAGCAGCGCCTGTTAATCGGTTTGGTAAAACAACAGGACCTAGAAACCTGTCACCTACAATACTCATCCAAATGTTTAATGAAAAACGTGCCTGATGCCCAGATTCTATTAGAGCATTTTCTTCGGCCCAAATATGCGTATTGTGAAAATTAAACACTCCATTTCTTGTGAACCCGGCCTCATCAGTAAAAAGAATGTTTGCAAGAAAACAAGGGACTTCAGCATCATGACGTAGAAACCAGCGGCAAAAAACCAAACGTGCTTGATGATAATTTATTTGATTTAAGGCCTGTATTCGTTGCACATGGTATGGATAAAGCAGTTGCTCGTGAAGGATTCTCCAAACAAGAGGACCACTAATTCCTATCTCGGCTGATATTCTGCGCACACTCGTCCCTGGATTCTGCTCTACCAGTGCTAGAATTTCTTCTTCTGTTTTAGGAGTCGATACCGACCTTGGTCTTGCGGATAAATGGCACTGTTTGCTCAAGAAACCGGTATCACGCAATCTTTGATGAATTCTTCCAAACATGCGCTGTGAAGGAATCTGGCGATTTGGTTAAGCGTCAAAATAAAGACGTCGCGCTTCGGTGGCTTTCCCATTAGCACGACCATACATGAAATGCATGTGATGTAACCTGCCATAACGTAAGAAAACTTGTGCACTGAAAACAACTGTCAAATACGTACTGTTTATTTCACTAAACATCAACCAACTATTATAAGAAAATACACGTTTTTGCAAAATAAAAAAGGGGCTAAAAAACATAAATCATTCCATATATCCGCAACCGTTACTTTGCGGACCCATGTTTATTGAGTCTTTTCTGCTTATTTTGGTTCATACTATTACCTCCTCAAATATTTTACTCTTTTTTTTAACACCCTGTATTTAAACTGTGCTGTTGTTACATAACCTAATTAATTTTTATGCTAGCCAAAATCAGCTATTTAAAGTAAACCGGGGCCTATTACGTGCAAGCTTTAAAATTTCAACCGCTCTGTTAAGCTGTTTCGAAATTAAAGCGTCTGGCGAACGACGACGACGCCTGTTTTCGTTACAAATTATTCTTTATAGCCATGTTTAACTCGGATAATCTCGTGTACTTTCAAGGTATCTCACAAAGAGTATAAGCCTTATTACGGTCTAGACTTCTAGGTTGGATATTAGGTTGGTTGCAGCAATTCAGTTATGCCTCGTAATAGTCTCTTAAGGCTCTTTTATTATTTTATTTATAGGCAAAGTTGTTTTCGTGTGCTACAACACTTAAATTTACCTTAATTTTGGCCCACGTTATATACAAGCTCAGGCAGAGTGTATTACCTATTTTGCTTCGTTAATAATAGTGCGTTAAACAGTGAATTTTGATAGTTGTCAACAACTGGAATAAGATCTCCAAAGCCCACTCTTCCAGATAAGAATGCCATCAAGCTGAACAGTTTTCTGTTATTAATGAGACAACATAGGTAATAGATTTTGACTGACCTTGTAAAGCATGGTTAAATGTTTGTATTCAGTTCACAGTCAGAAATACATGTTTAAATACACATTGTGTGATGCTGTATCCATAGATGCCCGAATATACAACATACCTACATCAATATTATCCCAGTTATTCATTATTTACGTACTCTCGGTCTCAGTAAATTAATTGTGTCACATTAACAAACATTGTTACAGAATTTTTTTATGTCGTCATGTTTGCGTATGGTTATTGTGGCAGAAGGGGTAAATATTAGAGTTACAAAATAAATACAACCAAGTGGGAAGGGTGGAAACCTAACATTTCCTGTTTTATCTGAATTAGTAGGATCAGGCTCAACTGATAACGCAGTTTTTACTTCATCAAGAGATGAATGTTTTTCTTTACCCGGAGAACGTGAGTAGACGTGGACAGTGTTGAAAGAAACAGATAAGAGCGCCGTCCTTAATTTTTTTTTTTTTTGTTAAAGCTGATGGGTTATACGAAATTTAACTTTTAACGAACTTTATCTGGTAAATATTTTATTTTTACGTATATTTTTAACTTTTATTAATAGTTTTTCCATAATTATCGTATAATTGACGTTTCATTCATTCTTTAAAGCCGTAAAAACCTACATTTCATTCACTAGACAAGTAAAAAAGTCATACTTCAGTCTTACTTTACTGTTACTGAAATCGAATGACAGGTACACGATTTTGACTGGACTAATTTGGCCGTTCGTTGCCGTACGTTGTCAAATTTGCTCTTAGGAACAAGGTAAAGACTTTGATGGATTGGAAATCGAATTCAGCAGAGCTCGAAGGGCATTAATGCTATTTAGAGGGACTTGGAATGGATTGTAGTAATGAGAGGGTCACATCCCGTTTAAAATTGTGTCCGACAGTTATTTAGGCTAACAGAAGTTGTTGTATTAATTAAAATCAGATGATGCCCCAGCTGTAAGACACTACCATATCAATTAAGTATCAATTAACTGTTGTAATCGCATTAACGCGTTAAAAGGGGAGCCACTGTGCTATAGAGCAACGGATTGTAAGTAAAAGAAAGACATTCAATGTTGAAGTGAAATTAGATGGCTCAATTACTTCAACATTTCTTAGAGAGGCCATGCAAAACAATATTATTAAGAAGCCGTCATCTTTTAATATTGTGTATTGTCAAATTAAGCTTATTTTTTAAAAAGATTTTAATAATGGCTTGTGCTTATTCAAATGCTGAAATGGCCAATATGGTATATTGATTGCGGATAAAAATGGTTCTGAGGCTGGGCTAACTTTTCAACGCCTTTCGGAGTCAGACTCATTTTAGAAAGGTCCAATTTCTGGAAGACCTAGTTAGGGAACAAGCTATTCTACACGAAATTAAAGAAGACCCATACTACTAGTACTGCAAGTCTTAATGTAAATCATAAATTAGTTTGGTCCGTTTTGAAGCATCAACAGTTATACCAGTCAAGAACCAGGTCAAACTTAGCCTCGCAGATCACCCGATATGCACCCTATTGATGTTTTTGTTTGAGGATATCTCAATACATTAGTTTACAAAGTTCACATTGAATTTGAGAAGCATGCACTTTGGCTGAAGGTGGCCATTTCCAACATTTGCTATAATAAATCATAGTAAAGTAATTCCGTCTACATAAGAACCACCCTGTATAGCGTAAAATTCTATTCACTTCCATCAGTCACCTCTTTGATCTCTGAAACTAACCCCCTTTTATAGTCTCCGCCCTAGTTCGCGTTGCTTTTGAAATAGTGGAAGAAATAACGGGGCAAATGGCTCGTCTTAAGTGATTTTCTTTTGTCAACAACTCGACAGGAGCAATCGGACCACTTTGATTGCCGAAGTTTGCCAGTTATTGATTTTATTCCGTTGTTCAAACAAAATGAGGCGTTCTTCGTCTATCGCGCGATATTTGGAGGACATGCATATGTGACTTTCATTTAATATAGAGTTCGTAAGCTTTTAAGTAAACAGCAATGTGTATTGTCAAGGCTTGACCGATGTGTGTATTGGGACCCTGCGGTTTGTTTGTCGAGATGAAATTCTGAAAAAAAATTGAGCGTTTGGCTTTGTCTTGTATACCCTTGGGGCGAGCTAGAAAATACTACAGAGGGAAAAGCCTGGGAAATGTGTCTGTATTATATTTTGTCGGCATTATCCTTCTCTGGAAAAATACTATCATCCTGAAATAACTTGAAAGTTTCAAATAATGCTTAAAAATAGATATTTTGCATTTTGACTGATAGTATGTTATTCTACTAATTCAAAATCGTGTCAAAATGCCACTTTACTATACCTATAGTAATGTCACTGTTAGTAAAAAACAGTTTGACAGAAAATTGTTTATTTAAACCCATCGTCTGGAGCCTCTTAAAAACGTAGTAACATTTTTCATAGTCAAAAGTATTGAATTATTTGCTTCGCATATGTCATTTTGACATTTTAAAAAGACAGATTCCTTTTTATATTGTGATGAATATCAAATGCATCGCTAAAATCACTTACGCATTATTTCGAAAATTTACTAAAATTATCTACTATTTTACAGTAATGGCGAATTCAGTAACTGAAATTATCTGAAAACCTAATTTTTTTTCTAATATTTGCTAGTAGGTATTGCGATTGACAAATAATTTTGTCAATGTCGCTGTTAATAACAATAAAAAATTAATGTTTCTTTTCAAAATAATATCAACAAACAGCATTTTTAAAATGTTCATATTAAAAAATCAGTGTTGTTTTATTTTTTGTGTAACTTTTTTTTATTTTTATTAGATAGGGAGCATTATAAAAATTAGCTTTTTAATTAAAAACCTTAAATTCTCATTAAAATTTAGCCTCAACGAACAAAAACCATTGTTTACCTTGTATTTTCCAACAATCAACGAAGACGAGTGTAATCAAATAACGCTTCAGCTTGTGCAATTGCAAGCTAGAATCGTAATCAGGAAAATCGGATTTGCATTTCTAAGTCCAAAGTGAGAATGTCTCTATGAATTTAACCGAGAATTATAAGATTAATGTTCTATTCAATAGCTGACGGGTCAGATTATGCTCATGATGATATTTTAAATATCTTAGTAAACTTTGTAATTGATTTGCCACAACATTTTAGAAACTTAAATTTCTTCAATGAAGTTTTTGGTTACGCAACCAGCTACTTTAAAGTTGTCAGAGCAGTGTTGCTGGTTTCTGCTTTTACTTTGTCAATTATGCGTCTTATTCGAGCAAGTAGCGTATAACTAACTCTGTACATACTGAAGGAAATTTATTTCAGCTATTAATATTTATTGATTCTTCCCAGCAAAATATCTGCATTAAATTGGTTCCAGAGAATTTGCGTTGCTGTCATAATAGAAATAATTCTACTAAAGCAACCTACACGTGGTTAAGGGCGCTGTATTGTTGAAATAGTGTTTTCTACAAATACAAATAATTGTAGATATTTAAGAACTAAATAATATAGAGCTTAGCAAATAACAGAAATGTTATATCATGTCACCTGCGAATATTAAAAGGTACCGAAGTAAAACGAATATATAACGACAGAAAACGGTCTAACCAACATATTTTTAGATACAGAATTCAAAATGCGTATTTTTCTAAATTTAACTGTAGATTTAAATATTGTTATAACATAATCTTACATAGTTTTACTTATAAGATCGTTCACTTTTGTTTTTAAGTAAGTCAAAATAATTGTTGCAATGTGGGGTTAGAATAGCAAAATAATGTGTTTTTTAAAAGTTATTTTTTTTTATCTGAGAAAATTTAAATAGTAAAAGTGGATAAACAAAAAACATTTAATTTTTGAAATTTTGTTCTACATGTTTTATTTTTCAACGACACTGATTTTATCTTAGCAAAACTTTTTTATTGGTCGATTTCCTTTAGTGACAGGGATGAAGAAAAATCTTAATAATATTAGATAAATTTTAACCTCATTCTGGTTCGATAAAAAGGGTAATTTGTTAGATTCAAAAGTGGGGATTTATTTTCGAATAAATCCTTCGATGGCCGTTTTGAAATCCTTTTTAGACGAAAGCATTCATCTTGTTTTTTTTTCTGGATAAACATGGGGTGTGACGCGTATACGTGCTCTGTGGACGTGAAATATAAGTTACTATCAGAAGGATAATCAATCACAGAGGGCTTTCCATGAAGTCACGTGCTTGTGTACACCTGGGAAGAACTGGAGGAGGATGTATGCCCCTCATTTTTCTCATGTAGGATCTATACAAAAGAACTGATTCACGATATTGTGAGTGGCAATAGGAAATATGCATCAAAACGATATTTTTTAAGGTAAAAACTAAAATTTATTATTTAATGCTTTCAGAAACAATGGAGAAGTGAATTTTATACTGATTGGAAGTGTACTACAGGGTGTTAATTAAGTATATGCACAAACTTTAAGGGGTTACTCTACGATTGACTTTAAGACAAAAAAAATATTTAAGGAGGTATAGTATGAACCAAAATAAGCAGAAAAGCTTATAATAGTTGGTTGATGTTTAGTGAAATAAACAGTACGTATTTGACAGTTGTTCTCAGTGCTAAAGTTTTATTTCACTATGGCTGGTTACTCTAACGCAGAATTAACAGACATGCATTTCATGTATGGTCGTGCTAATGGGAACGCCACCGAAGCGCGACGTCTTTATGTTGACGCTTATCCAAATCGACAGATTCCTTCACAACGCATGTTTGGAAGAATTCACCAAAGATTGCGAGTACCGGTTTCTTGAGCAAACAGTGCCATTTATCCGGAAGACCAAGGTCGGTATCCACTCCTAGAACAGAAGAAAAAATTCTAGTACTGGTAGAGCAGAATCCAGGTACGAGTGTGCGGAGAATATCAGCCGAGGTAGGAATTAGTGGTCCTCTTGTTTGGAGAATCCTTCACGAGCAACTGCTTTATTCATACCATGTGCAACGAGTACAGGCCTTAAATCCAATAAATGATCATCAAGCACGTTTGGTTTTTTTGCCGCAGGTTTTTACGTCATGATGCTGAAGACCCTCGTTTTTTGCAAACATTCTTTTTACTGATGAGGCCGGGTTCACAAGAAATGAAGTGTTTAATTTTCACAATACGAATATTTGGGCAGAAGAAAATCCTCATGCTCTAATTGAATCTGTACATCAGGCACGTTTTTCATTAAACATTTGGATGGGTATTGTAGGTGACAGGTTTCTAGGTCCTGTTGTTTTACCAAACCGATTAACAGGCGTTGATGAGTTTTTGGAAGACATTCCTTTGAATCAGAGGCAACAAATGTGGTTCCAGCATGATGGTGCTCCAGCTCATTTTTCCATGGTCGTTAGAGAGCATTTACACCAAACTTTTCCACATAGATGGGTAGGAAGGGCCGGACCTGTTTTATGGCCTCCAAGATCGCCTGATCTGAACCCTCTAGATTTCTTTATTTGGGGATATTTGAAGACATTAGTGTATGGTACTCCTGTAAATAGCCTGGAAGAGCTACAGCTACGGATTAATCAAAAGTGTCAAGAAATCCAAACCAAGGAGGGTGTTTTCGAAAGAGTTCGAATATCGTTGAGACGAAGATGTCGTACCTGCTTGGAAATAGACGGAGGGCACTTTGAACATCTTCTGTAACTTTGTTTTTGTTTGTTAAAATCTTCCTTTGTCGGTTTATTCCTAATAAAATAAAATGTTTGAAAAACGAATAGTGGTCCATATCTCCGCAACCGTTACTTTGCGGACCCATGTTTATTAAGACTTTTCTGCTTATTTTGGTTCATACTATTACCTCCTGAAATATTTTACACTCTTTTTTCAACACCCTGTATACTTATGAACGGCATCTGCCGTCACAGGTCTACACTGTGAAATCGATAGATAATTTAACTCTACACATGGCTGAGAAAATATTTTAAAAAGTGTCACGCCACCCTCGTTTCTACGCCACTGTTGTCTATAAAATATTGAGTTCTATATCAAATAATTGGTCTTTAAGTGCTAAAAAAAAGAAAAGAAAAGTTTAAATAAAAATGTTAAGGCGTTTTGGTGTTAAGGCGGTTTGGTATCAAATTGATATAATTCTTCAAGAAAATTACAAATAAGAAGTGACGCTTTCCCTAGTCGATAAATATGATAAAGTATTTTATACGCCCACGTAATGTGGTATTCACATCTCCATTATATCGAAATTATTAAACTCAAGCCCCCAACTTTTACCGATACACGAGACAGACTCCTTATTCGATACCCGAAGTCTCGCGTCTCCTTTCTGTCTCCCAACAGTGATTAATGACCCCGTCGTGGCTAATATCGACAAATACTCTTAAAACAACATTTTTGTCGGTCTGGGCGGATGAACGAAAATTTACATCCCCCCAGCTTTTTGCTACGGCTTCGAACCAAGCGAAGAAGAACCTGGCGAGTGCAAATCTCTTGCAAATATCACTACACGTCCTAATCCGGGCTTCATCAATCATTCCGGCGAAGTCTACGTTTGCTTAGCACCTCTGACGTGTCGCCGTCGGGAGTTGGGGAGGGGGACCATCCCCCGTTAGGGTGTAGACTCCTTAGAAGAGTTATAGAGACTAGTGCAATCTGTCTCGTGCTTAATTTATGACATCACATCAATAATACAAGATTAAAAAGCGTTACTGAAGCTGTAGATGTTTTTGACAAGTAATGAAATTAAGGAATTTTTTCACAACGTGGCAACAGTGCGAATATACGAACTATTCGCTGCGCCAGCTCAGCGCGTTTGCAGGTTGCTTACCATGCGCCAGCTTGTTTTTTAGTGATGACAAAAAAATCGAGAGATAAACAACTGTTGTGAAAATGAATGAATTTAGTTTAGAACTGTTGTAAGTTTATTTTTGAACAGAGAATGGTAGAATTAATAATTTTTTTAATATTAAAATAATGTTTTAAGTGTTTAAATGTTGGCAACTTTTAAATATTTAAAATTGTAACATAACTTAATTTTTTGTTTTGTTTTTGGTTGTTTATTTTGATGTATACTATAGCCTGTTCAGTTTATGGCAGTCAAACTTCTAACACCATGTGTATAAGATGTTTCTGTCAATGGCGTCGACAATAAATATTCTACGTAATTCACAACTTTTACGTGCATTTACGTGCAGACATCTGTCTGATTGCCTCATATATGCTAATTCTTGTCTTGAATAAGACATTAAAAAAAAACGATGACGAGATACCTACTTACTTTTTTTTAATTTTTATAGTTCGTGAACTGACGTATCGAATTTTATTTTTCCACATAGTTGTCGCATGGAATTCTTTATGTTCTCAGTCCCAGTACCTCTTAATTCTTTTGAATCCTCCGATTTTAACAAGGAACAGAGGGCCTTGCCGTGTCCTTTCCAAATGGGTCTCGGGAGACCCATTCCTCAACGATATTAAGTGCAGACCTGGAGGTACGAAGGGAAAAGAACGTTTTCATTAAATTGGGATTATTTCCATGTGAAACTTGAGCAGACCGCATTTAAATATAATGGGGGAACATTATACGACACTAAGCGAATTAATGATGAGGAATTTTTTTCGCTCAAAAAGTTTCGTTAGGGAGTTTAACGCCTCATTTGAAAGGGAAATTTATTTGGATAAAAATACCAAACTTGGGAACCCAGAAACTTTTTCTGATTGTTCATTCTTATGGCGTTATGTATTTTCTAAGGATTGCCACCTAAAAATATTTTACCTTAACGTAAATCTCGAATTACTCTAACATGATATTTTTTCTTATTAAGGAAAGTGTGGAGGGTTGAGGAAAACAAACAAAAAACATACGACGGTTCATGGCAGAAGTGACTTCCATTTCATTTCTTATCCTCACACGAGGCAAAATGGCCGCTTTATTTGTGCTGGCGCCGACATATTTTTCCTAATACAGCTCTCTCTGCAGTAAACTGAGCCGAAGTTATGACCACAGAGCTTTATTAAAAGAAATTCTTCACCAGATCCGAGTTAGCCTAGGGAGAATCACGCACTAGTTCCAAGAATACGGAAAAAAAGCAGAGTTCGTTACGGTTGAAACTTGCAGTCATTCGGTAAACGACCGACTTAACGACAGCAATATATATCTGTCGATAAAAACATGTAATAGGAGAATCCCTTCACACAATTTTATGAATTTCTTTTTGAAAGACACTATGTTTCAGACACTTAAATAGGAATAAATACTTTATTGGACACCGAAAAAGAAGAGAGTAATTCTTATTTATTTCTAAGGATGCGAGGTGCGAACACAACATTCATACATAACAATGTATTTATTCCATCTTCTGACTTCAAGAGCCCGTTAAACATTTATTATCCCACTTCTGAGAATTTTTTCGACAGCGAAACCACTTTAAATATTTATTAGACATATTCTCAAAGCCCTTTCCAATTTACGAAATCACTTCAAGCTTCCATGCTCCCTTCCTTATTACCCAAACGTTCTCCATCTCCTCTAAACCAAGAAACTTTTTAATTTTCTTCCCATCCGAGTTCATTCGACAATACGAACACGGTTAGAATGGTTTGATTAATATCTCCGGTGTATTCTACTGGATGCACACGGATTTAAGTTGCTGCAAACTTGGCAGGGTAAATATACTTGATTATTTAACGGTGTATTTAGATATCGATGAAGTTTAGCCAATTCTAGCAAAGCATTAATATATCGGTCAGTGGTCGCGCGGTTTAAGGCGTCAGTACTTGAATCGAGGTGACTACATCGCTGTGGGTTCGACCCCCTCAGCCGGTAGACTGTATATAAGCTATATTCGTGGAGAGATTGGCACCCTCTCTGCGGGTATGGTAGGGTGGAAGAATGTTGGCTTGGGTCAATGTGAGAGATTGATACCGGTTGACATTTGACTACCCCCCTAATTAATGAGGTTTTCCAGGTTTCCCTCATTCCTGCACTGAATGGCCTACCAACGTAACTCGTTCCTGGGCGCAAATGCGGCCTGCTTAATAGTAATATGCCGCCCCCTCTCCCGCACAAGTTTTCGACTTCTGGGCTAATTCTCGTGATTAGAATAAGGGGTAGAGATATTATTATTATTATATTGTTAAATCATCGTTTCAAAAGAATTCTTAATGAATTCCAATAATATCCCAAGAGGAATGGATGTTCATGTTATTTTAAAAGCTTTCTCGATACATTCCAAAAATATCCCAAGTGAGTTTCAAGAGGTCCTAATCTCGATTCTAACAGTGAAATTGGAATAACATCCTAAATACACTTATTCCAAAATATATCTACTAGATTCACTTTCCAAATGGGTGCCAGTCAACCCTATTCCAATAAAATATTAATAACTACTAATGAATTATGTCCAGGGGAAGGGATTCTAATAAATCTGTTAAAATATTAATCCCAACACTGTCCCTGCAGAATATATTGCATTCTTATTTGAATTATTTCATAAGAGTTTTGTCTAGATTCCTATAATATCCCTAATGAGGTCCTGTTATATTTTAAATACATCCTAACACCTAAATTTCAATAATACCACCACATGTGTTAAAATTGATCCTGGATTCCAATTTCATGTATTCCAATAGAGTTCTGATTAGATTTCAATTATATCCCAACACAGTTCCAGTTGGTCCTATTCCAATACATCCCAACCACTAAATTCCAATAATACCCCACATAGATTAAAATCAATCTATGGGATTCACATTTCATGTATTTCAAAAGACTTCTGACTAGATTCCAATGATATCCCAAATGAATTCCAATGCATCTTAACTAAATTTCAATAATATCCAACATAGATCAAAATCAATCGATTAGATTCACATTTCATGTATTTCAAAAGACTTATGATTAGATTCCAATGATATCCCAAATGAGTTCCAAACAGTCCTATTCCAATACATCCCAACAGCTAAATTTCAATAATATCCCACATACATTAAAATCGATCTATTGAATTCCTTTCATGCGCTTAAGAAGAGTTCTGACTAGATTCCAATGGTAACTAAGTTCCAATCGGTCCTATTCCAATACAATGCAACAACTAAATTTCAATAATATCTCACTTATATTAAAATTGATCTATCGAATTCCTATTTCATGTATTCCAAAAGAATTCCAATTAGATTCAAACTATATCCCAAATAAATTCCAATCAGTCCTATTCAAATACAACTAAATTGTAGTAACATCTTACATACTCTAAAATTAATCTGCTGGATCCATATTCCATGCAATCGTCAGAGATTCCAATAACATTCCAGTTGGGTCCCACTTCCAATTAATTTGAAGTGACTAAGAACCGATACCTTGCTTGGCAGTTAACTAACAGCTTTGAAAGGTAAATACGAATTGTATACCATCCATTTTCTCATCATTTTCGTTTGTCTTCACCTTCCCTAATCCCCGGATAAACATATTACCCTACCGTGTATTTATAGAGGAAGAAGCAACAAATACGTCCATTTCAGTTGTATAAAAAACGTTATGCTCTACGAAACCGCCACATTTAGGTAAATTTATACATTTTATATGAGACATTTATTCAAATGTATGCAATAAATTCCGGTTTTTGGTTTGGGGTGCGGTTTAGCTCGACCGCGTAGTGAAATTTTTGTCGGCGGAGTTCCTGAATGTTAAGGACACACACCGATAATTACTGGTTGCCTAGTTTATATAGAAAACTAATAGAAAACAGACCTTTTTTTATTCCAATATATCTTTTTAAAACACTGAAAACAAGTAATAAAATTTTACACCACATTTGACAAAGTATAGGCAAAGATAACAAAGCAAAAATAATTTGAGATATGTAATTATTTTGTGAGATATTAAATTCTAAACATGTACGTTTTTTAGCGTTTTAAAACAAACGATTATTTCTTCAGATTATTAAGGAATTATGATATATTTTACTTCGTTGTCTTCTAAATAGTAAGCTGGTCACAGTTTAATTCATAGTTTCGTCAGCATTTTCTTATTAAAAAGTTATATTGGAATAAAGTTATCGCAAAATATTCATTCATAATTTACAATTTGTTTGACCCTTAGTTGGCTTAGTTTGAAATAGATGTCGCACTCGTTAAATCTAATTTTATGAATGAACTCACAAATGCGCTAGGTATTTTTCACGAACTAAGTACCAGTTATTGCGGTTAATTTAGTATAACGTAATTATTAACTGATAGTCATATTTATTGATGACTAAAACAAAATCATGGTAATTTTATACCGTAAAATTATATTTAATTTCAATTAAAACGTACAAAATTATAACTAATAATGCAAACTCATATTATTTGTCACAATTTATAAATTCATTTATTCTCGATAGGTAATTTATATACAGGGTGTTACTTTTATATTATGTCCTTATTTTAACGGGTCTTGGGCTAATTGTAATTCGAGAAGTTCAAATAAATGTATATGAAAAAGCTTTTTTGGTTTTTCGAATATGTATTAGTATACACATATATATCATATGCAGGGTAAAACAAAAAAGCAAGTCATCTCGTGAACTGCGTATTTTTTACTCTAAAATATAACGATTTAACTTTACTTACTTATATACAAAAATGCATCATTTAAGAGATACAGGGTGTTTAAGTTGAACTTTTAAAATCGTTTTTCCGTAATAACGCCAATTTATGACGTATCAGCTTGAAATTTAAAATAGATATATTTTGTGGTTGACCAAATTATTATTTTTGTAAAGAACGCCTAAAAAATAAAGATACTGGGGGAACTGGGATACTTCGCCGGTTCCATTTTTCGATTTTTAAAAGTTAGGCAAGGTTAGAGATAATAGCGGAGAAAAAAATATAAATTTCAATTTCCAAAGAAACGGTTTTATGAATAATTTGTAAATAATTTAAAGATGTTTCAAATGCTCTAATTATATAGGGCGTCTCTGAATCTAGGGCTGAACCATATTTGTAGATTTACCAATTTCAATATGAATAAAAAAAAATAGAAATAGGCTAGTGAAACTCACTTATACGCTACAATTTAATAGTAATATTAATATTTTAATTCCAGATTTTAGTTTACTAATTGCTCCACATGCTTAAGAAATGCATTAATGGGCTTTTCTAATTACTAAAAATTTAATATTTTTAAAAAGTGTAATTTTGACCAAAAGTATTCAGTTGCATATAGACTTTCGTTTCAGTTGATTTTAGTATTTTTCACTGACTCACAATAAACATCGTCTTACATATAGCCACAAACTGTAGTGCCCCTTGTGGAGTGGAAAATATAGTTGTAATTGTGTATTTTATTTTTTCATGTTTATGTATCTGGATGTTATTTATTGGAAGCATAGGTATATCGATTTTATAGTATTTTTAGTACTTATATTCTTTGTCTTGGTTACTATTTATTCCATAGCTAAAAATTCTTATGGAATAGTGTTTAATAAATAAATTAATATAATAATTAAATAAATAAAATCTAACTAAAATTTTGAATTTTTGTATTTTTGTAGCAGAGTTTACAGTAATCTATTTGGAATAAATTTTAAAAATGTAAGGGATGAAGATAAAAATCACAAAATATAACAACTTTTTTTATTAATTTGTGCATCCTTTATATATTGCGGATATATACATCTTTTCCTTTAGGAATATTTCTGTATACAGTGTGGAAGAAAAGTATAGAACAAATTCATTATTTCTAAAACAACGAAGTTTCATGAAATTTCCTCGGACACGTCTATTTTGCTTTTTATTTCCGACGTTCATTTGTTTTCGCGTGATGACGTCATCGGATTTTTTAAATAGAACCCTTTATTTTTCATCGGATTCTTGTAGAGCTTAACTTCTTGAATTCAAAATGTATAATTTCAATACTTTATTCCTCAAACTTTCCGATAAAAAAAAATAACCGATCCAATAAAATTGGCTTGAAAAAAATGTGAATATTCTCATTTGTGTCTGTGATGGGCTGGTTCAGAGTAAAATGGATATAGTGAATTCATCGGCAGTATCACAAAATAAGGACTCTTTATTTTTATAACAATTTAACAATTAGTAACTAATTAATTAATTAATAATTAAATTCTGGTTGCCTCAATCGTATTTGACCCCCTAATTTATTATTTTGTTTTATTAGATTGCATGTTAGAATATTACATCTTTTTATAGCAAAAACAACAAATTAAATCAAGTCACCTCAGAAACTGTTTCTGGCAGAAACAAATTAGAATTCTTAACTTTGAAACAATTTAACGGCAACAAATTATTATGGTAATTATTTACATTAGCGTAAACCTCTCCAATCTTAACAAAAAAATTCCTACCCCCCTATTTTCGAGGGTGCTGATCACGAATCTGAAGTCAGATTTCGGTGCTCGCATGTAGTTTTCGAAAAAAAAATTTTTCAAAATTATAACTTCTATGTATACATTACATTAGGTTCAAATTGCAATATAACTCCTATATATTTTGACAACAGTGTTACGTCATCGAGAAATGAAGAAGGCAGAGGGGCAGAGATGTACAATACAATTTCAACCTAATGTAATGTATAAATAGAGGTTATAATTTTGAAAATACGTGATCAGCACCCTCGGAAATAGGGGGGTAGGAATTTTTTTGTTAAGATTGGAGAGGTTTACGTTAATGTAAATAATTACCATTATTATTATTATTAAATTATTATTATTATCTCTGAAAGTTGAAGAAATAAAGTGTTGAAATTATACATTTTTGAATTCAGCAAGTTAAGTTCTACAAGAATCCGATGAAAAAATATAGGGGTTCTATTAAAAAAATATCTGATGAGGTCATCACACGAAAACAAATGAACGTCGGAAATGCGTTGGTATAGAAAAAAGGGTCTTTTTAAAAAGCAAAATCGACGTGTCCGAGGAAATTTCATGAAACTTCGTTGTTTTAGAAATAATGAATTTATTCCATACTTTTCTTTCACACTGTATAATTTCTGGCAGCATACAATTTTCGTAAATTTTTTGTAATTTTGGTAACATTACGTTTCTCCATAATTCTTCATATTTTTTCACAGCACAACAATAACACAATAAAAATGCCTACTTAGAGATCCGCATGTTCTCACCTACTCTAGTCCGAGTCCAGATAAATAATAAAATACATATAAAATATAGAATAAAAAGCTCTAGGATGGTTAACCACGTGCGTTCTTTTTTGTGTAAATACGTCATACCGGACAAAAACATTTTCAAAGCAGCCGACGCGGCGGTTGCTAATATGAAGGTTTTACGACCCTTTTTTAATCCAAATATGCGACCGGCGAGCGAGATGAAAGATCATGCATCTCGCTTGCAGCGTCTTTGTTTTTTGCCTGGATTCTGGTAAAATTTGGCATGAATGAAATAATAGTACTATTTTACTATAAACGTATTTTCTGTAGCGACATCTACTCGAATACTGTAGTACTTTGTTAGAAGCCACGGGGTTTCAATTTCTAGTCGGTGGTTAGACTATGCAAATTGTAGTGTTTCCGATGTGTAAATGTTTATTTTGCTTCCCAACGTAGCAGTGATGTATGTTAACGTAACAGGTGCAAGTATTATTCCGATAAAGCCGGTCCCAGACGATGTGGCGAATGCCTTCCAACGTTGGACACATCACGATTTGCCACATCGTGTGGGCGGGCGCTGGTGAATTGCATGTGTCCAACGTTGGCTACATGCCACGTTCGGGCTTCTGTCGGTAAATCTGACCCGCGTCAAAGGAGCTTCCAGCGTTGGAAGCATGTTGGAAGCATCGTTCGTCACACACCCACACGAGCGATCGTGTGTTTGACCCAATACAGGAGCGCACATGTTCCTTTTTTTACTGTACTGTGGATCTGCAGTATAAGTACGACACTGACGAATGTTGGTTCCACATGTGTTTACAATGTTGCAACAAAAGTTCACCCCATCGTGTAGGGGACACATTTGCCACATTTTTATGATGCAAATTGTGCCCAACGTTGGCACCAACATTGGAACCAACATTTGAACCAACGTTGGACACATCGTCTGGGACCGGCTTAAATCGTATTAGTTTAGCCATGAATAGCTTAAGAATCAGGATCGAATTGAGAAAAAGTATTTTTTTGTATATGGTCTTGAAACTCACAAGTAGATAGTTTGTGGAGATGTATATGTCAAGACGTGAATTATTTAAAAGGTTAAATGAAGGTTAGCACTTAGTCGATGACAAGCATTCTGGACGATCGTCAACATCAATCGACGAGGGGTCATGTTGAGCGAGCAAATTATGCTATCATCGATTAGGTATCCTAGAAATAGCTGAAGAGATCATCATTTTGATTGGTTCATGTCAAGATGTTCTATAAAAATATTTTATTCAGTAGCCGAACGAAAATCAATTTCACATTTTCTCGCAAAGTCGGTTAAGTAGGAGAAATTGGTCTGACCTGGATAGAGCTAGTGAACGTCTGGATGGGACAGTGTTAACTACATATGCTGTCCCCATTTTAAGTGCTATCGAATTGGAATTCGGGTTGAAAAAAAAATGAAAAAGAACCTTAGCACTGATTATATAAGCCATAATAAATTGAATGGTAATGACATGACACAATTGCCTACTGAAATGTAATAAAATCTAGCAATTTTGAAGGTTCCAGTTAGAAACGTCACCAGTTTTCAAGTTTAATATTAGTTTGAAGGATTTTAATTAAACAACATAAAGGAAACAGTAATTATTCCCTTACATAACACTTTGCATACAATTCTGCTTATGTTTGCAACAAGTTGGTTTCTAATATGTGGTTAATAGTTATACCTACACAAAACAGTGTTAAGGTTTAAATTATACCTGAGAAATTTGCTTAAATTGCATCACGTGCAAGAAACAACCGTTCAGCTTTAACTTGGCATCGTTACAGGGTTAACTAGCAAGAAAATTCCTACATGTTATACACACAGATAACCTGATAGAATACTAACGGTCGAACAGGGTTATATGGTAACTTTACTGAACCTAAAATACTTTCCAAGAGGACTGTTCTCATCAAATTGTATGAAAACGGTACTTATTTAAGAGAACATTGTTTCTGCATCAACTATATTAGAAATATCTACGGAAATACCTCAGAAATATATGCTGGAAAGGAAAGAAAGTAGGATTTCAAATTGCGGTAGTATCGAAAAACTTTTGCTCAGAATTACAACACGGATCTTATCCAGCAAATTCCTTTTACAACTTAACAGCTCGTCTTTCAACCCACAGAGTGGGTTTTCCTATAATATTACGAATCCCAATTGCATCTTAAGCGGCTAGATCGCACTCTGCATTCAGAATATTTGGGGACGAAAGAGGATTTAAAGATTCATGAAAGCGAACAATGGGTGTCAAAATTGTTTTTTTATACGCAGAGGTGTCTTGTAAAAGTACAAGAAAGCGGCAATGAGAGCTTTATATACGTTTTCTGTGTTGATCTTCAGTGCGAACGTTGAGATTATTAAACCAAAAAGGGTATTAGTGGGGTAAATAGTCAATGTAAGTCATTAAATGCCATAAGGCATACTATTCTATCCTGTGATTTATTTACTACGAACTGTGGTTTTCATTCGCTGAATGTTTTAAAATTCTTCTCAACTTAACTTCATATAAATTCTTGGTATACATAAACAATAAGCGTTCATTTAAGGTACATTATACAATGTATTTGAAAATACTTCACAGTGCGGCAAAATTACATTCCAGCTTTGAACGAATTTTAACCCTACATAGATGGATAATGAAATATTTCCCTTACATAAAGGGGTCTTTTGCGTGCCTGTGTCGGTTCGGCAGCTTAATAGATTCCCACATTAATAATTGAAAAGCAGCCATACAAGTGGAGTGTTAATTATTTAAGGTCGGATGAAGGTGTAAACAACTCACAGCGATAAAATCATACGTTGCTTCCGATTTGGTGGCCGATGGAATAATTAAGTTAAGAAATTAGCAACACGAGATTAGTATTAAAAATTATGTTCAAATGTTTTTCTGAATTAGAGTATAATACAAGTGAATAAACTTTGGACGTAACTATATAATGGGAATGGGAGGGGCATGCAAGTTCTAAAGACAAAATCGTGAACGTGCTGGGAACGCAAATGGATGACTGAAGTTTCGGCTAAGGCAAAGCCACTGTTTTCTTTGAATTTGCAAGATTAAGACGTCAACAAACAGTGTCCTTTTCCTCTATATACAAAGAGATTAGATAAACAATTCCATGGAAATGGGGATCAGTCTTAAAGAATAAATTAAACTGCTTATAATGATTATGAGAAACGATTAAAAAAGTTTTTCAATTTGAAGTTTAGCTGAAGGTAAAACAATTAAGAGCCTTGAGCTTCAGTATATTCAAATCTTAACTTTTCACATTGGTTACGTAAATAAAATCTAAAAATAACGTGACAGATGTTTATTAAATTTTAGCTTTATTTATAGCTTGTTTTTAGATGATGTGGGGTAACAAATAAATCGTTTTGATATTAAACATAGGCGTACCAGCTTTCTCAATATTCACGGAAATTATGGCAATTTATCATCATCAAAATAAAGGCACTCATGTTTTGCTCAGGGTATTTAATTCATTTTTACCTTTAATTAAGTCATCAATCCAAATTTCATCACTCTGCATCAATCACCGTCAGACATATTTTACAAAACGCGAGTTTAATGTTTAAAATTAGTATAAACAAAATCATTATTGTCGATAAAATAAACCGTTTACGAAAAAAAGTTCGACCTATGTTCGCATGTTATGAAGTTTTTCAATAACTAAATAAACGTCTCAAAATGAAACTTTCCTGTTGTTTGAATGACTCTCGTATCGCACTTGTCGAGAAAAAAATAGATTTCATAGTTGTTTTCATTAAATATAAAACATGAGTTTGTTTATTATTCTTTTCGTAGGAAAACATTTATAGGAACTTGTCATCTTATTATTTCATGTTCTATCCGAACCCGAGAAATTTCCCACATTTTCCCGTATCCCCTGTACCTATATAGGATAAAGCTTTCACTCTCACATTGTAAACCTTTCTCTAACGTGTTTTTAAAAGTACATTCATTTCACGTTGGCATTAGTCCTTTTCTTTTCGATGTAAAACCGTTCCTTTCACTCCTGTACCAGCCAATAAACCCCGCGGTATGTCGACGGTTCAGGCTTGCCAGTAATAAAATCAGGTCCCTTGACTAATCCCCTACTCGCAAGTTCTCCACAAAACAGAAAGAAAACTGCGACATTCGTTGGCGTATCTCTTGTCAAGCCTCGCCTGCTATCCAGGCACGCTGAAAACTTGACATTAAAAATTAATTACTTTAATTCGCTCCGCTGTTTCTGAATTCGTCCGAAAAACAGTGTTGTGTGTCTGCAAGTGGCTTCATAATTCAAAATAGCTTTACTCGAAGCATCGTCTGCTAAATCGCAGCGGCCGCGCTTTTTCTAGTCTGTTCCTTTGCCTACAGCATATATGTCATAGTTGTCAACTGTTTCTATCAGTAATTTGACGTTTCTTGGCAGCTTGGAAAATATGGGAGGGGGAATGAGATGTTTTTGGATATAAAAACAGTCGAAGGTGATGCTTTTGACAGTGCGGGATGTGGGAAATAAATACTATTTCTATCTCCTATATATCGAAACTTCCCAACATAGCATCTAGATGTAACGAACTATAATAAACATTTATTAATATGGCAGTTTGCAATGTTTCAGCTTCGATTTTAATGAAATTGACGTGCATGCAATTTGCGTTCTGTAATATTTAATAATTACTTCATGGTTGAGTGGTGCTTTCAAGCACATGGAATGCCACTATGTTCGCTGAACAAAGTGGAATTATTAATTGCAAGTGTCAAGCAGGCCAGTGCTATCGATTTTTGTTAATTGAATACTCTGTTGCAGTGTTTTGATGCGTCGCGTCGTCGAGATTCTTATTAAATTAATTCCAGCAGATTATCATCTGCACACGTCTTTAAACTGTACTTTAACAGTCAACCACTAAATTCACTAATAGAGTCTTGGCTTCTTGTCATATAAGAAGTGAAATGGACTGTGTATTCTATTAAACAGGGTGTTAAAAAATAGTGTAAAATATTTCAGGAGGTAATAGTATGAACTAAAATAATCAGAAAAGTCTTAATAAACATGGGTCAGCAAAGTAACGGCTGCGGAGATATGGACCACTATTCGTTTTTCAAACATTTTATTTTATTATGTATAAACCGACAAAGGAAGCTTTTAACAAACAAAAAACAAAGTTAAAGAAGATGTTCAAAGTGCCCTCCGTCCATTTCCAAGCAGGCACGACATCTTCGTCTCAACGATGTTCGAACTCTTTCTCGAAAACACCCTCCTTGGTTTGGATTTCTTGACACTTTTGATTAATCCGTAGCTGCAGCTCTTCCAGGCTATTTACAGGAGTACCATACACTAATGTCTTCAAATATCCCCAAACAAAGAAATCTAGAGGGTTCAGATCAGGCGATCTTGGAGGCCATAAAACAGGTCCGGTCCTTCCTACCAATCTATGTGGAAAAGTTTGGTGTAATTGCTCTCTAACGGCTCTCTAACCTAAAAAGTCATACAGTGTGTTCTGCAGAAAGTTGAGGTAAGCAGCGCCTGTTATTCGGTTTGGTAAAACAACAGGACCTAGAAACCTGTCACCTACAATACCCATCCAAATGTTTAATGAAAAACGTGCCTGATGTCCAGATTCTATTAGACCATGAGGATTTTCGTCGGCCCAAATATGCGTATTGTGAAAATTAAACACTCCATTTCTTGTGAACCCGGCCTCATCAGTAAAAAGAATGTTTGCAAGAAAACGAGGGTCTTCAGCATCATGACGTAGAAACCAACGGCAAAAACCAAATGTGCTTGATGATCATTTATTGGATTTAAGGCCTGTACTCGTTGCACATGGTATGGATAAAGCAGTTGCTCGTGAAGGATTCTCCAAACAAGAGGACCACTAATTCCTACCTCGGCTGATATTCTCCGCACACTCGTACCTGGATTATGCTCTACCAGTGCTAGAATTTCTTTTTCTGTTCTAGGAGTGGATACCGACCTTTGATTTCCGGATAAATGGCACTGTTTGCTCAATGAACCGGTATCACTCAATCATTGGTGAATTCTTCCAAACATGCGTTGTGAAGGAATCTGGCGATTTGGATAAGCGTCAACATAAAGACGTCGCGCTTTGGTGGCGTTCCTATTAGCACGACCATACATGAAATGCATGTCTGTTAATTCTGCGTTAGAGTAACCAGCCATAGCGAAAGAAGACTTGTGCACTGAGAACAACTGTCAAATACGTACTGTTTATTTCACTAAATATCAACCAACTATTATAAGAAAATACACAACGTTTTTGAAAAATAAAAAAAGGGGCTGAAAAACATAAAACATTCCATATCTCCGCAACCGTTACTTTGCGGGCCCATGTTTATTGAGACTTTTCTGCTTATTTTGGTTCATACTATTACCTCCTTAAATATTTGACACTTTTATTTTAACACCCTGTATAGTGATTTGTTGGGGATTTGTACATGCAATTGGGTTGAACAATAGTCAAAGTAATTGAATCTTTCTCACAATCTTTGGTTGTCAAGCATTAATGTTTATACAACTATCAGAAATAATTTTTTTGTCACAGCTAAGTGGAGCATGCCAGCGATTTTCTGCAACATTTACCTGTATCAATTTACTGAAATTATTCCAAGCAGTTTCCATAATTTATGAGTATCGTAAAATATAAAAAGAATGATTTACATGATCTCCTGGTTTAAACTTTGCTCTGCATCCTACGTAAATGTGTTGCTATAAGGAAACGACTTGGGAAACTTCACAAAAGACATTATTACTAGAAGTTACGTACTTAGATGTTTGAAAGGTATCGTTCTTCGAGACGAATTCAGTTTTAAGACCCAACGATGCGGTACGGGTTCGAGATATGAATTGATTTGACCTAGCGGAAACGGAAATTCATATCGAAGGAGCAATATCATGTAAATATCAGTCAGGGAAATAAATAAACGATTTTTCCTCTAGGGACGTGTACCTTTGCTACCGATTTTAATAAGAACAGCGGGATGATAAACGGGAGCCTTGGGTAGTATACAGGGTGTTCGTTTTTGAAGTTACAAATCATAGTCAGAGTGCAATGGAAAGCAGAATATCTGCGTTCTCCATTTTGATATACCGATGACAGCTAACAAGTTCGAAACATTAGCCCGCAGACTAGATGTTTCCCTTGTTAAGATGACGTCATTGTCAGGGGCCCACTTAGGAAGGTAAGTTAATGTTTGTAGAAGCCAAGGTGCAAACATAACCTACAAATAGTTAAAATCAACATCATACATCTTAAATGGGATGTTTCTGCTGATTAGTTGGTATGAATAAAGTAAAATTTGTTTTAATATGAAGTATATTTAAATATTAAGATCGTGGTCGTCTTTAGTCTTTTGTTATAACTACAACAAAAACAACTTGTGGCTGTGACATTACATTTCCACACCCTGTATATTATTTTGGTAACTTTTAAGACTTACAAAGTCACTACACTTTCGAATAAATGACTGAATATCAATTCAAATGAAGCGAATCTGCAGCCTATATATTTTAATAGGGTTTCGATTGAATCGCGATAGAAATGAACTTCACCCTAATATATTTTACACGGCACTCCCGTCCCAACATTCTCATCCCATTTCCCTAAATAAATTCTCCAGGTAATCCCCAACAAACAAATTATATGAAGGTAAATTTCCGCAAATCGACATTTCCCATTCCCGTTCACAAAGAAAAGTCTGATTCGATTTGCATCACTAAAGACTTTGGGAAGTAAGGTATCAGGATCCTGTGGCCTGTGGGCGTTTTATTATGTAAATTTTGGGAAGTGTGTATAAGCAGGAAAAAAGATTGAGCTATTGTAAAAACACTGTTCACATATCTGTATATTCAGTGTATGAAAAATGATAATGAAATGATTTTTTGCAACAATTGCTTATCGCTTGTAACCAAACACTTTTATGGTAGCAACAAAAAGTAACACGATATACTAATCATTAATCAATGCAAATTATACAGTGCTTTCGAAAAGTAACGAATAAATTCATTATTTTTGAAATTGGAAAGTTTTCGATAAAATCCCCTGGAACGTCGATTTTGTTTTAAAAAAGTCACTTTTTGACATACGACCTACATCTGTGACGTCATCGTTGTTTGAGATATGACGTCATCGACAATTTTTTTTAAATAATTTTGACCATGCCATTTGAAAGAGCGTGTCATTCTACATGCATACATCATGAAAAATTATGGTGTTACATAACAAAAATTTTAAGAAAATAATGTTTGAAGATTTTAAAATTTAATTTTCACAATACTGAAAATGATAATGATTATGTAAAAAATCGACTAAATTAAAAGTTCAAATTGTGCACCGTTGGCTGCCTGACAGTAGCCAAGACGATTAATAAATTCTTTTTGGACATTATCAATAACTTCAGGAGGTATACGATGTACATCTCGTGACGAATTCTTGCTTTTAAATCTTCAAAATTAACCGGTCTAGTAACGTATACTTTGATTTTTCAGTATCCCCAAAAGAAATAATCTAGGGGTGTCAAATCAGGCGATCTGGCTGGCCACTCAATCGGCCCCCTTCTCCGTATTCAACGATTCGGGAACAGCTCATCTAAATAAGCACGGACAGGTGTTGCGTAATGGGAAGGTGCACAGTATTGTAAAAATTAAATTTTAAAATCTTTAAACATTATTTTCTTGAAATTTTTGTTATGCAACACCATAATTTTCATGATGTATGTATGTAGAATGAAACGCTCTTTCAAATGGCAAGGTCAAAATTGGGGGTTGCTATTTAAAAAAAATTGTCGATGACGTCATATCTCGAACAACGATGACGTCACAAATATGGGTTGTATGCCAAAAAGTGCCATTTTAAAAACAAAATCGACATACCAGGAGTTTATTTGTTACTTTTCGAAAGCACTGTATATGGAAACGTCAAAATTCTTTCTTTTCTTTCATTGCAAAGCCAACTATGTTTCAAGCGCGATAAACTTTTAATAAGACATCGAATTTCAACAAGAGTACCTTGTTTATTTAAAAATCTTTAGTTTTCATTTCCACCTTTGTAATATCTTCACTTATTGTTTCTTTACACTTGTTTGTATTCCAAACCGATTTTAACAAAATTGATGTATTTGATCAAGTGCATTTTTACACAGTTACTTAAATTACTTGAACACGTCATAGATAAGTCATGCAAAATAATATCTAATATATTTAACATTGTCAAGTTCAACTTATTTTTTTTAAAAAAAAGAAGTTTTTAATAATAGATTATGCATATTCAAATGCTGAAATGGTCAATATGGCTTACATATATGGTCTTGCATATGGAAATGGTACTGAAGTTAGGCGAAATTTAAGAATGTTCAGAAATGTTTTTCAACGTCTTCGGAGGCTATATCTGGACAATGGCTGTTCTAAGACTCCAGATTTATATGTATAACAAGAACCTTATTTTTGGCCCTCTGGATTTTTGACCTCTATTTAAGGAACATCCTGTATAGACTTTTTCTCTTATTTTGGATCTAGAACACGCAGTTAAATCTATGGTACTGCTTCTAGAATCACCTTGTATAACATTACCTTTGCGTTGTTCTAGAAAGAGTATCGACTGTGGGAGATACTACCGATAAAAATAAAACGAAGTTATTTTTCTGAAAACCTTCTCTCAAAATCACTCTCGTCTAGGATCTGAGCGAATGAATTTTAAGTAAATTTACCCGGAGGCAAAAATGGAGACATAAAACTGGTAAGAAAAATCTTATTCAAACTTAAAATTGGATTTTACTCTTGGCGAGATGAAAATGTGAAATATTATCATAACATCGCGAACTCAGCATCGTGCCTTGGAAAGTAGCGTTCCACTGAAAATAAATTGCTAAATATTTATGCCATCGCTCAAATCGTTAGGCTCCTGCCGAAACAGAAGCAAATTGAATTGAGGTCCTGACGGATTTCTACTAAAACCCGGAATAAATAGATGGATGGAGGTCTAGGTAAAAGTTTTACGGTCCGGAATAAAGTTTGCAGTGGTTTTTCTGTCAGATAAATTTGATAATTGTTTTCGTTCAGCTTATATTTTTGAATTTACTTGAAATAAGGGAATAGTCTATGTCATATCAAAACGCGGCGTTGCCACATGTATATTTTGTCATTAAATATACGTACGAAGTATTTCACGAAGATACTCGAAGCAATTGTTAGGGAAACCAAGCCACAAACGTAGCTTCAAGTTTATTGCCAAAAAAAATCAAGATACGAGAGTGAATATAACGATTTCAAAAACTGGGAGGAAAAATATGTGATTGGGATAACAGAAGATGAAATCAAAGTAAATGTTTAAGTTTGTAGGTTTGTTTCTTATTTAAAATCATATGGCAAAACGTAAATTCAAACGAAATTAACGTTGTATTCTAAAAAAGGTCAAGGCTTTATCTACATACAGAACATGGATGGAAATGTACATGTTTTGTTCATGTTGTACATGCTCTTTTTACATAATATTTACTGGGAAATTTTAATTTACATTAACATCATCGTACATCCAATGTAAAAATATTCAGATGGGGAATTTCATAATTATCCTTAGAGGAGAAACAAGGAAAATTTAACAACTTATTTCTACGACCCATGTAAAATTCATACCCAACCAAACCTACGACGCTTTTCCGTAGCTGACTTGAGTATTCCGTGAAGTCATCCAATTTACTCATAAATTCATAAGAGATCACATGACACATAAGTGTATTTATGAACGGAGAAGGAAAAGGGAAAGGACGAAGAACGGCAGTAATTAAATTTTACAACCCTCCTGTGCGTGAGAGGTCGATACATCGATTCAAAAAATTTCTAGAAGGAAATGGAGAAATGACATGATTTTTCTATGTACAGAAGAAATAATGTATTATTTTAATAGAAATGGCAATGGCAATTTCGTGGAAGAATAAGCCTAAAAACAGTATTTAAAAATTTTGTCTAGCCACGCCTCACTCTTATTTTGGACACCTTTGTATGTAGTGTTATTTGAGACGCTCTGTATATTTCGTACTGACTTACTGACTTGCTGTTAGAATAAATTTGTCATTTTCTGTTGTTTCACCATTGTGGCTTCTCAGAGCAATTTCTTAATTAAAATATCACAATTTTCTTGAGTGTTATCCCTGACGATACTACTAAACTTGGCAATAGCATTAATAAATCATTTTAATCAAAACTCTCGAATGAAATATGGGAATGCTGCTGCTGAATAAACAATTTATGTAGCCCTTCTCTTTTTATGTTTTTGTTTTATTTCAGTCTGTTGAAAGTTAAACGACCATAGCATTGATTTTTAAATTTATCTAGCAAATGAATTTATGACCTAGGTATACATCTTCTAATATATAAAATTCTCGTGTCACAGTTTTAGACGCCATACTACTCGAAAACGGCTTGACCGATTTTTATGAAATTTTATATGTATATTCGGTAGGTCTGAGAACCGGTCGGAATCTATTTTTCATACCCCTAAGTGATAAGGGTGGTCCACCCCAAATATTTTTTTAAAATTTATTGGACAAAAGTTTTTATTTTTATTTTTTTATGATGTGGCATTAAAAAATACATACAACCCTTAATTTTCACCTTTCTATGACAAACCCCTATTTTTTAACAGCCATTTTAGTAATTTAATCATTTTTTAATCTTATAATGGATCGATTATCACTAGATCAGTTTTCCCCGCCAGGTGTCTACCGGTGTCATTTCTCACCACAAACCTAGAAAAAAATATAGACAGCATCGGTTCATGCTATAGGTCACGTGACAGGTGCTTTATGTTGGCGGTTGTGCAAATATGATGGCTGCATTGCAATATGATATTAAAACTTGCTTTTAAATGTCATTAAAGAGTGTGACATGAATGTGACCAATCACAGCAAACAAATGAGGTTCACGCTACAATACAAGCAACGTAAATTGGCATAAAAACCAAGTTTTAGTAATTCTGGACCTTTTAGGGCAGCCATGAATTAGCGGTCGCCGGCAATATGACACTGGCACAGTCTATATTTTTTCTAGGTTTGTGCTTCTCACCCAGTAAACAGCACGGAGTAGGGATAAGAACGAAGCCGACTACCAAAATATTCACTAGAAATAATTCATATGGCAAAATAACGTTTGCCGGGTCACCTAGTATTTATGTGGATTTGGACACAACTATTCCAAATTTAACTGTGTCGTGAGAGAAGCTCTAAGAAAACTATTGTAAGTACATTAAAGTGTTAGTTATGATTATTATGTAGAAATATTTGACATGGTAAGTCTACGATGTTGTCATATATTTAAAACCTGTTTGTTGTCTCTCTACTCAACTTTAACAATAATATTATTGGCCAGAGAAAAAAAAGAGTTAGGTACGAATTATCACACAGCAAAATAGAAGCTCTCATATTCCCGACACCCTGTATAATCTACGTGAATAAAATGGTGGTAACTATAAAATGGTTGAGGTTAGACATTCTACTCGTTTTTACTCATATTTTTTTGTTGTATTTCAGGGCACCCTTTGACTGAAACGTGCGTACACGTGATCAGTCGTGTTATTTACATACATATATTGCATAACATCGCGTTTTTTTTATCGGAATCGGCATATGGGAAGAGTACGCAATATTAAATATCTCCGATATTGGAAAATATCCTTTATAGGTCCTCGAGGCACAAGCACGCTTCGAATACACCGTGGCACAATGCAACAAGTTATACAATGGAACAGAATGAACAGAGGACTAGAGAAGGGTGCTGTGGGGTCCTACAACCGCTTGACTGAAGCATCGTTGTGCTATATACAAAGCAATTAGACATAAAGGCAAGGACCTGCTGCAATCTAGTAACGAACTCAACAAAAGGTTACACTGCTATCTCATAGAAACAAGTAGACTCGACTGTTTTAAGAAAACAAGGAGACGCATTTGTAGGGTGGTTTAAGAGCCTCATATAACAAGGACAAATAAGTTATTATTATATAATATTGATTGTCAGATGAATACTAGAAAGTCTTGGAATCGTTTCGATGACATGAGTTTGTTTATTTGTGAAAGTGAAATAAAATTGCAAAATTGACACAAAACATGAGTGAGAATGCTGAGCATTTCTTCATTCTCAAGAAGCCCAAGAAGCAACATTATGTTACCAGCGAAAAGCAAAAGTGTGTACGGTAAGGAATTGGTGGATAACTAGCGAAAAAAAGGGGCATAGGAAAAGAAGCAATTACAGAAGAGGTTACGATCCTCCTTTTTCAATGTGGACAAAATATTCCATGCTAAAGTCAATGCTGGAAGTGCACAAAGGGATTGATATTTTGAAGTATGGTAAACTTACTTCATATTTGAAAGAAGCATTAAGAAATTATAAGCCAAAGAAGGCAAAGATACTGGAGAGAAACCAAATCGAATTTTTGAAAAAGCACCGGATGAGGAATATTTACAAGTTAAGGTAGAAAATATACCATTTTAATATTTTGCAATTTATACATTGAGTCAAAGCTGTAGAAATGTGTCGAAACTACATCAATCTGCGACCTAAAAATGCCGGTGGGAGATTTCTCTTGCGATATGTGGCTGGAAAATGTACTACACAACATGTAGCATCAACACAATTTCGAAAGTTTTACCGGCATGAAATGAGGCATTCTTTGGCAACATTATTGGCCAATGCTGGGGGTGATATTATCACTACGAAGCGTGGTTGGAAATCGACTACTGTAGCTGAAAGTTATATTGAAGATTCACTAATAATATTATAATAAAGTATATTCAGTATAATAAAATTAAAGGGTAATTTCAAAGGTGCGCATGCTTTTTCTATTTTAAGAAACTGAATATTACTCTACGCTTTGATAGTACTCGTACTCTGTTTTCATATTGCTGCTGATCTGTACAAAGGATCTAGCGTGCCATACAATCCTGGCCTTGCTGAAAAACAATAGAACGTCCAGAGCAAAATTTCGACAGAGAAATCTTTGTGTTGCTAACCGTAAATTCGCATTGAAAAGGAAGTTAACGTTTGAATTAATGGTGTTGAAGGTTTTTTCCTACATATATTTTGTCATACCCCTGGGTAGCAAGTAACTTTTGCACTTTATCACATTTTTATGACAGCTGTTAAAGCCAGCATGCATCAGGTACGCCGCTTTTACGTCGCCAGTGAATCCGAAATCCGATATAAAATATAATAAGACGACTTTTACCCTCTGCCGTTTTATTTCGCATTTCTGATTTAGTTTGTCGAAGAGTCAAACGTTGCGATGCACATTTGCCAGCCTTGCAAACGAGGATTAATGTGTTTACATTGACAATGCAACGTTCGTATATTGTCGTTAGTATTCACCATATGTGTGTTGTTACATGGGAAACGTGGATATCGGGAAAATTATTTCATTTGGTTTGACTCGATGGAAAGCAAACAAGTTTTTACAGACGTAAATACAAAGTAGTATATTTCATTCAAGTTCAGACGATAGTTTTGATAACACGGACGAGAAAATCAGTTTGTAGATGCATATTGAACGATATTTTTCGTTATACCTCTATGAAATCGGCAAGATACAGGGTGTCCCCGGATACCAAACTAACTCCAAAGTAACACTTACCGGACTTGGATCTTCAAAGAATAATGAACTCTTGATTAGGTCGCCTAATTTTGTCGGTTTACGAGTTATTTGCATTTAAAATTTTCAATATATTTTGTGGTGATTTTCTTTCAGGCGCTGATATTGCTATTTCTTTTCTAAGTAGACTTGTCGATAAATATTAACGTACTTTGCGCGCGTGTGATTTATAATTCGTGCAATTATTGAGAAATTTCAGAATTAAATTTAAACCTTGAACACTCTGTATTTCTTAAACCACCGACATTCGTATCCTCAAGAAACATCTAAACAAACTGAGGTACGTGCCTCATCGTACTATAATAGCAGCCATCGGTTGAAACAAGTGTAATTTTCAGGCTTCTTAAAATAAAAATGAACTAACCGAAAAACAAGATTCCATTAATTATCCTCACCATGCCTATTTCTCTCACTGTACGTCTTCGGTATCTTAAAATTATGGGAGCTACCCGTCATTTTAAAACCGCGGAGACACTTCACTGATAAAGGGATTCGTTTTATCGACTTTTTCACCGCAAAGTCACTTTCCGGAAGTTTTTACCTCCGGAAATCAGTTCTGTAATTTAGCCCTTGAATGGGACCGAAGTTTTTAGCCTTCTCGACTAATTGTTCTATCTCGACGCTAAATCTATGAACGGGAAGTTTGCGTCGCGTCGCTTCGCGGTTGGCAGCACTGTAATGAAATTTACGGCGTACAATTAAATTTGTCGTCGAAGTTTTTGTCGTCGATAAAAAAGTATCCCCGCAAAAGTTTTGTCTCGAATAGGTGCATGCATTGTAGTATTTCTAGTCTTCTTTTTAATAGGGGCGGTTGTCATACACTACTAAGAAGCAAGGAACTTCATATAATCGTATCGAATTTAGTTGTAAATGAAGTTGATTCGATGCTGAAGATATAGTTTAAAAAGTAACTAGAAAGGTAGACAAGTCGGCATAATATCGTCGTCATCCTCATCTTCATCCTCGTCTTTATCCTCATCCACACCCTCATCGTTTCTACGTTTTTCTATGTAACACCAATGTTTTTTTTTAAATTGAGTACATTCCAGTAGACACTTTAAAATGATGAGTAGCAATTTCAATCAATTTTTTAGTACGTTTATTCATTTGTAAATAACTTTGGTATTTGTATACAGATTTGGAAAGTGAGGATCTTGATGGTGAATTGTGTTTTGCCGCTTGCGTGTATTTGTGTCATGCTACACGCATACTTCCACCACAGCGTGCTCCCACTGTTCGCATAAGGCAGTGTTGCCAGATGAAAAATTCAGTGCATGAGAATAATTTCAAAATAGCATGAGGATTGGAGAAAAAAGCATGAGATGGCTTAATTTATCAAAAAACCTCTTGACACAGCTAAATTTTTAATTACTTTTGTAATGCCATTTTTATTTCATTAAAAAGCATTATGTTATGCTATTTTATCATAATATTACATTGTAAGTAGGTACTTACAGGTACTTACTTAAAAGTTATTAACCACGTAACCTTTCTAATTTATTTTATTGTTAGGCCGGGCGAACGTTGAGGCGCAGTTGACGTGACGCAGGGTGACTCACGGGTCGTAAAATCTGTTGTTTCAAGAAAATGTAGGTACCCTTACGGAATAGAGTTAAGAATCACTGCAGTACAGCGTGAATACAGCACACACACCGCATATCCGTCGACTGTCATACCCGTTTGTGTATTCATTGCTAATTATTAAGAGAGCAGTCTACAATAAAGGACATTTCAAGTACCCAAATATTGTAGATACCTACCTCTATCTATTCAATTTTGCCCTCAATTTTGCCTTTATTTCTCGTTAGGTCTTTGTTTTGGTAGATTTCAAAGAGTAATTTTAATAATTTTATTATTTCTTTTTGTGTCTATTAAAAAGCATGATATTTTGTAATCAAAATATGAGAGCATGTGATTTGCTCAGAATGCATGAGATCTCATGCAAAAGCATGAGACCTGGCAACACTGGCATCAAGTGACCGGATTGAGGTCTGTAATCTGTGAGGATATCGTTTTTGTTGTGCGGCTCTCGTTAGCTCTTGCCTACCATCGGCCGTTATTGGGTATTGTTTCCCACCCTGCAACCATTCTAGTTGTAACTACATATATGGTTGTGGCAATTGGTTGTTGAGTTATCACCATCATTATTAACTATAACTATACAAAAAAATATAAAAATGCGCCTGAATAAAACTATGATGACTCGCATTTATACGGCTTAAAATTAATGACCGCGAACATTCCTCACTAAATCTCTAATTGAATATCAAAATACGAACCAAGCCACCCCACCGAGAGTATGTTAACGAGCAAACTTTTCATACATAAATCGCATTATCCGATCCACAATTCACGGGTGATAAAATTTACTACGAGCGGGAATGTTTTCTTTTTATTTCCTTTGAGTCCGTCGTACCTCATATATATTAATCTGGAAAACATGATTATATCGGAATTCTCATCAACACGGCACCCGTCAAGAAGCGGAAGTTGCTTTGGGAGAAACGAAATTAGTTGTAATTTATTTTTTTCAAGAGTCAGATCGGGATCTGGCTTAATTTCTTAAGGCGTTCACAGTGTGAAGTCGTTTCAGTAAGTGAAATTCTATAAAAAACGTTATATAAATAGAAGATAATCGTAAAATAAAGTTAATAAAGAACGTGATTACTTTTTCTTATCATACTTCGTTGAAGTTTCTTAAAGTATTATTAAGAGGGTATAGTGGCGGCATAAGTAGTGTATATGTCGTAGTCATTGGGCGTAATTCGTCATTTCACGGAAAGCCTAGTCATTGGCTGTAATGCCGGCAAAGGCTGTAATGGAATGAATGTAAATGGTTCATCGATTAACCGTTACAGCGCTTGACGGATTTTTGTTTAGTCATTTGCTGAATATTCTTGAAATGTAATACTACCTGCCGAAAAGTGCAAAATACAAAGTAAATAAAATATTTTTATTTTGGTTAGGTTAGGTTAGGTTAGGTTTGGTTGGGTTCAAACGCTGTAACGTGTAATCGTTTAATCTATTACTCTGATTGACGAGAATGAAACAGGCATTCCCTGAAATGACGGCAAAATTCAGTCAATCAAAGTAATATTCGTTTCATTACAGCCTATGCCGGCAATACAGCCAATGACTAGGCTTTCCGTGAAATGACGAGTTACACCCAATGACTACGACATATCTATAAGAGCGGAAATCCGCTGCTCAAAATGTGGTGAATGAGTCACGTCTAAAATAGAACATGACGTCATAAAAATAGCACGTCTAAAAATACAACATCCACATATTTATATAAGCTTTTACGTCTCTGTGTTTTCAAGTACAAGTACATTTCTCCCCTTGAGGCGTGCATGTACGAAAAATGACGTCTATGGTAATGTCCCTCTGGATTATTGCTAAAAGTCAGCTAACTTTCAGGTGATTTATTACCCTCTGCTAACCAATTATACTCTTAAACAAATATTTAACGTTTTTTTCGTCCCAGAATTGCTTGTTTCAATCATATATTGTTTAACGTGGTCCTAAAACAATAAGCCGGGTTAAAATAAATATCTACCGTAATTGAAATACGAATTTACCTACTGAATTTGCTAGCTTTCCCATTACCAGGATCGATAAACTTACCCTTGCGCACAAATTTAAACAAAAGTCACGGCTTTTTCTATATTAAATTAAATTTTTTGTATATAGTTAGTAATTTTTATTTTTCTTTTGGATCCTATACAGTTACCTCTGTCTATTCAGTGTGTTTTACCATGATCGGCCGTGACTGACTTATGGAAAAGTATATACAGGGTGATTCGGAAAATTTGCATATGTCAGTAAGGCCTACTTTTCAAAAATGTTTCTGTCAGTTCAAGTTATATCCGAGGTCGATACCAACTTGCTTATTTTAAATGGAACATCCTGTACATTATTGCATTTTGGGTTCTTCATTGAATTTCAAGTTAATTTTGTATACAATCGCGCAATGTTTTCGAGGTATTTAAAATTTTAAGTACGCCATATTCTTGAAATAGTAGTAGTGAAGAAAATAATGATTGAAGATTTTAAAATTTAATTTTCACCGAAATGTATCACCCGAGAAGGGGGCCGATTGAGTGGCCAGCCAGACCGCCTGATTTGACACCCCTAGATTATTTCTTGTGTGGATACTTAAAAAGCAAAGTATACGTTACTAGACCGGTTAATTTAGAATATTTAAAAGCAAGAATCGAACGAGATACATCGTATACCTCCTGAAGTTATTGATAATGTCCAAAAAGAATTTATTAATTGTCTTGGCTACTATCAGGCAGCCGACGGTGCACAATTTGAACATTTAGTTTAGTCGATTTTTTACATAATCATTATTATTTTCAGTATTGTGAAAATTAAATTTTAAAACTCTTCAAACGTTATATTCTTGAATTTTTTGTTATGTAACACCATCTCTCTCTCAAATGGCTCTTTCAAATGGCATGGTCAAAATTGGGGGTTGTCTTTTAGAAAAATTGTCGATGACGTCATATCTTGAACAACGATGACGTCACAAATGTGGGCCGTATGTCAAAAAGTGCCTTTTTTAAAAACAAAATCGACGTGCCAAGGGATTTTTTCGAAAACTTCTCGAAAAGTATATGAAAGTAATTGTTAAAATGTGTGGTTAGAATAGCAAAATAATGCGTGTCATACAAACGTTTTTAAAAAGTTGTTATTTTATTTGAGGATTATTTAAATAGTAAAAGTGGATAAAGAAAACATCAGAATTTTATTTTTGATATTACTTTTGTTGTACGTCTTTTATTTTTCGAAATTTCTGTACCTAAAAACACCACAAATTTGATCATTTTAAAGAAAAAGTAACGGTTACAGCACAATATTAAAAATGTGGTAATTTAAACAGTGAAATTTCAATTTCTACAACAATTATAATTCAGAAATTAACTACATCTGAAAATTATCGCATAATGTCTGAGGATCATTCAGGACTGAAAAATTTGCCCATTTCCCAGCCAGCACAAAACAGTGGCCCAATATTCTGCGGTCAAATAGTGACTTTACATTGTGTATGTTATCACGTAGACAGTGAAACAATAAAACACGATGTTTTCAAAAACTTTTGGAAGCGCTGCCACGGCTTACTTCGATTGGCGACTATTTTACTCTAGATAAATGTGTGGGAAACCTCGGAACCCATGCCAGTCCGTAATAAGACGTATAACGATTATGGGGAAGTCGATCACTGTCTGGAATACGTCTCCCTGTTTCACTTCGCGCGACATTCCACACGAGCCCTTCTCAAATCAGGGGATGCAAACGGAATACCAAGAGAAGATGGAGCGAAAAGGGGTTATCTTTGTACTTGGATATATGTAGCGTCGTCGGATGGAATCTGGGGAGCTAGAATTTCTTACCAAACAGTCTAAATACAATGTATACTCAAGTCAAGAATTCAGACGTCTTACGTCATACGAACAAATGAATAATTCAGTATATTTTCATCAAAATATTTATGAAACTACAACTGATAGTACTAAAACTATATACTACACTAAAAGTTTGCATTATGTATTGCACTAAATTGCAAAAAACGGTTGTTTTTAACGCGAATAAATATCGAAAATTACGTTGACAATAAAAACAAATGTGTAACGTCAGCCGTGACGTAAGACGTCTGAATTCTTGACTTGAGTATATAGGATGCTGCGTAAGTAATGGCTCGTGGAGACGTACTCAGTGATACCAGAGGTCCTCAATAAATGGTACCAAATCACAAGTTGAAATTGTACCAGATTTTGAACTCTTGCAAAGACTCTACAAAAAAAACTACCAACTAACACGAAACAACATGACATTAAAATACAATTTACATATCATCCAGCTTTCAGTTATTCCAGTGTCTCTAATAAATTTGCAGCGATATCTACAAAATGAATCACTGAGCAATAGTCACGTTCACGCGCGCCGGCCGGTGACGTAGGTTTTTTATTGGCCGGCGACGTAGGTAGGCCACTGCCACCGGTGTATTTTATCTATGGGCCACAGAGTTTTGTCTATTGAATGTTAGAAGGCGCCGGGCGGATGAACAGATGAAAAATGTACCAGAAATACTAAAAATGTACTTTGGTACAAACGGTTTCAAAATGTACCAGATCTGTACAATTGTACCAGCTCTGGCAACGCTGGACGTACTAGATTTTTCACTTCAAAAGATTACGATTTAAGCCAGGCTGTAATAATTACATTGTGCTTGGTTGTATCAACTTAAATTTGGGAATAGATAGATAGTTTTTGGATATGAGAAACCATGATCTGTTTTCTATTTCGACGTATTTGCTAGAGGGTGCCACATAACTTTTTGGACCTAAAGTTATCACGTTTTTTATTAAACAATCTTAAATCTACATTATTTTTAAGGAAAAAAGGTATACTTGTCATTAGTCCTAGAAATTGACCATTTTAGAGCAACTAGCTTCTCAAAAATGAGCTGTATAGTTCATTGTACAATATTTTAACGTAGTAGGCACCAATAGTAAGTTAAATTTTAACAAATGTTAGACAAAATTTATGTTAAAGTTAATAAGTGTTTCTAAATAATAATAATAATAATATCTCTACCCCTCATTCTAATCACGAGGATTAGCCCAGAAGTCGAAGACTTGTGCGGGAGAGGGGGCGGCATATTATTATTATTATTATTATTAAGCAGGCCGCATTTGCGCCCAGGAACGACATACGTTGGTAGGCCCTAACCACCATTCAGTGCAGGAATGAGGGAAACCTGGAAAACCTCATTAATTAGAGGGGTAGTCAAATGTCAACCGGTATCAATCTCTCACATTGACCCAAGTCAACATTCTTCAGAAAGGGTTTCAATCTCTTCACGAATATAGTTTATATACGGTCTACCGGCTGCGAGGGTCGAACCCACAGCGATCTAGTCACCTCGATTCAAGTACTGACGCCTTAAACCGCGCAACCACTGACCGATCCAATGTAAGGTCCAGTTTTGGTCAAGATAAATTACTTTACAAAATCGAAAAATTCTTACACAATAATTTTTTATATTCAGGAATGAGAGGTGACTGTTATTTGTTAGTAATTAAATTTCAATGGACGTGATGAGCAATGAGAATATTTTGGGGTATTTCGAAATAGATTACAACCTGATAATCAAAATTTAAAAATCTGTTTAGGAATTTAGCTAAAAATTTGTTCACATTGCCGATTATCCACACTTCAGGACGACCATCTGGAGCTGCAAGAATCAGTATGACTCAGTGGCGTAGCAAGAAATTAGACAAGGGAAGAGGAGGGGGTTCAGTGAACAAAGTTAAGTATTCCAAACTAGATTTTTTTAATAAAAAATAATAAATCATTTTTAATAAATTAAAATAATAAAAAGTAAATAAAAAATGAGTCAAACACAGTGGAAACACTTTTAAATTCCAACTTGATACCCTGTACCTTTGTATTACCAACATTTTAGTAAGGCATATTAGCTTAAAAAGTGCAAAAACTAGTATGTCTTAATGGCCCACCCTGTATATGAAACCTTGGAAGAGTAAGTTCATTTAGTCACAGAAGAAGGGGGTAACGTTACATAAATGATCCCCTACAGTAAATAAGTGGAATCTTAACCCAAAATGTGGCAATCAGCACGAAAAGTGTGTTAACTTTAATCTGATTCAAAGTTCTACGGTATGGAAATAAATTTATTAATATTTTCCCTGTATATTGTCGAGCAAATGAGACAAATCCGAAACGAAATCTCGCAATTTATGAATTCTCGAATGGAACAAAGTGAAAAGGAATCGTAATTTTCACTTGGATTTTAATATAACAAGTTTTATAAGCGGGTCTGGGGGCTAATGGAAACGAGGAGGTAAACATGGTGTTTTGAAAGCGTCTTAATTAGGATTACGGCGTAAAAAGGCTCAATTAATTACCGGGCTGTTTATTTTGTTGCCTAACACTCGGTGCTGCCAAATGGCGTTACGAAATGCATTGCCAAATTGGGGTTGTAAATCTAGGGGACTGCTTAGTTTTATTACGACATTCCAAGACTTTAACGACCTCTATCAAAATTAAACACACTGAAAATCGTACATTTTACAAGAGATGGAAATATTGTTCTTTTTGTGAGATGGATATTTAACCACACGCGGAACGAGTTGGAATATTGTAGGAACGAAAAAAAACATGTTTCGTATTAAGTACGAAATACTAGACTCCGTAAAAAAACCGATATAATTATTTTTTTAAAACCATTTTTGTTGCACAGAAACTTGAAGTATGATAAAACTGCTTAATGGCATGCAGTATTGTCAGTCAATGTACTATAAATTGACAACCGTGTTCTAGACGACCGTCAACATCGACCGACGAACGTCATAATGCGCGAGTTGAAAAAATAACCGCAGTGTGCAATATTTTGTTTAGTTTGGTGTCAATCAGTCGTGTTATAGCAACAGATGACGAAACATGGGTTTTAAGGCAATGCTTCTTACACAGTTCTTCCACAATTTCCATATTCGCCTGGTTTGGCTCCCTACTAACTTTTTCTTGCAAAAAGAAAGGTCCCGGATCTTGTATACAACTTTTTACATCGAATTTCATGTGAGCAAAGGACTATCTTGTGGCAAAATGGACATTTTAATAAAATGATTAATTAAATTACGTCATTTTCATGCTTTTTAGCTCGTTCTTGCTTGCCAACCGACATGTTTTCCCTAGCGAGGTGGTTATTAAATAATGAGCAGGACGTCGGTTTTCAACCAAAGAACGGCTTTGTTGCTGAAGAGTCCTCGGCGTCGTACCTTTTTAGTATTCCGGGAAAATCCGGTAGTAATAAAATATTCCAGTGCTGAAACGAGACGCATACAAATAAAAGAAGCCTCCGCCATCGAGCGGTACACATCATAAAATAACCGTGATATTATATCAAAAACTAGAACTGTATTAAAACTCGACTTCTCTAGTGTTACACCCAGAGAAATCTTTTAGTTGATACACAATGTCGTGAGTCGTGCATGTTGCGAATGAAATTTGTAGCATCTTTTAAACAATTGGAAAATTTTAAAACACGCATTACGAAGTGTTATAAATTTTAATTGTTCAAATTATTTATAGAGTATAACACAATGTATACATTTAATTTCATTAGTTTTGCCATAAACGGTTTTTAATAGTTTTGTATCAAATTATTATTATTACAAACAAAATGAAGGTTGCTACAAACAAATACAAACTATTCTTTAGCCTTCGATTGAAATATAGAACTAAAAACGAAATGATCAAACGACAAACGCTTTTTTAGCCTTCGCTTGAGGTATGGAGTCTACTTTAGATTTCGAGGAATTACAAACTAATTGAAAATTTTACAAACATTTCTCTCTGTGCAAACAGGAAATTTTTCTGCACTAATTCATGCTTTCGTATTTCAAAGGACAAACAAATGCAGAAAAATGGAATTGTAAAGTATTATTCACATAGGAAATAATCAAATGCAAAGATATTTTAAATAATTCAATATTGAGACATGGTGAGACATCAAGTACGTATTTATCAAACAAACTAAAGCATTTTGCAAAGGTCAGATGTGAGTTACTGGGTTCAAATGGAGAATAATTGAACAGGTAAATCATATTACTACGGGTTCCCTTCTCCATTTCCTCACAAGAAATGCAAATAAGAAAGGGAATATCGAATATGCAGTAATTACCGTTCCCAGGAATATAATGTTTTGCAATTTTGACAAAAATTTGATATGAATATTTCATCTTTTAATCGTTTGTTAGTCTTTAGCCTGACCATTCTTCAGAAATGATATACACACAACGTCAAAAGTTTTGGACCCCTCTTCATTCTTGTTAAAAAAATCTTTTAGTCAGAAAAACCAAATACATCTATAAAAGTATATTGTTTTCTGAATCTTTTTTTGTGAAAATATTATGTTCGATAAACTGAGTACTTCGGAAATTAAAAACCAGAAAATGTGTGACATTTTTGACAAAATTTATTAAACCAAAAATATATCTACTTGTCTAATAGTCGGTATGTGACCTCCACCACGTTCCAATAGCATTCAGATAATCAAGCCGTTAACGATCTCTTGCTGAATATTGTTCCATCCCTCTTCTGCCGCCACGACTAACTCATTTGCAATCTGATGTGGAGAAATATAATTATGAATGGCTCTAGCAACGAAATCCCACATGTTTTCATGTCATGTGTCCTGCTTCGAGTGTCTCCTGAATCCTTCTTGCACGATGTGGTCGAGCGTTGTCGTCCATAAACACAAAATTTTCACCTAATTCATTACGTAATGGGTGTAATAACTTGTTCGATGTCATATTCTGTGATATGCGAATTAATGGAGTGCAGCGGTTGAACATTATTCTACCTTAAAACATTACGGTACCCTCTTCATACGGATCAACTTCACGGGGAAAAAGCCAACCCCTATGCTCTCGCGCCCACTGGAGACGGGCAGCACGATTCCTTAGAAGTAGAGTGGGGACCCGTAATGGTTTTCTGGCACTTAAATTTGCGTTGTGGAGTCGTCTTCGAATAGTAGGTGTCGCTATGACATGGCAAAATGTACCTTGAAAGTGGGCCCTCAGAGCTGAAGCTGAAGATATGCGGTGTCTACGGGCACATTGCACCAAATACCCATCCTCCCTTTCATTAGATACTCGAAGACGTCCACTACGTGGTTTGTTTTACACTGTATCAAATTCTTCATATCTGTGTACTATTCGTACAACAGATGATCTAGAAATGCCCAACATGTTCGATATCTGATGATTAGAATGTCCTGCATCATGTAAAGCAGTCATTCGTGGTCGGGTAAACGCAGAAATTCGTCCTGGCATTATAATGTACAAAAGGAACACTTGGCTGAATACACTGCCAAACTGACGAGATTTGTAAAAACATTGATAACAAAGTAAAGGTCCATGGTCTGCAATTTTTTATTGTCTCTTTTGTTCCCTAAGTACATGTATTCTTGTACTATATTAAGAAAAACCAGTAGGTTTAATCGAATCATTTTATATACAGGGGATCCAGGACTTTTGACGTTGTGTGTATATTATAAACAAGGCGTTTAATTCTTATAATTAAATTACTATCAATATACAGTGCCTTCACAAATGATTACAAGCCACGTGATTAGGGCCGAGGTTCTCAAATCAATCGCAGAGCAATTCATATGCGAATATCCTTTTCCTGACTACGGCAATTGAGAGAGATAAGAAATCTATTCTCATACGAGTTGTTCTTCGAGAATCACAGTCCTGGTCACGTGGCTTGTAATCATTTATGAAGACTCTGTATATACTATGTTTATATTGATGTTTTATGTTTATACAGACATAATCGCTTGCTTTAAAACGTAATAGTGATAGAAAAGCTTGTGCTGTCTGAAATCCCATTGGAAAAATATATAAATTGTAAATTTACGATCATAAATTATTAAATTTAGGAGGTCTACTTGGAATTTGTGTGATTATCCTGTCAGAATCCAATTTACCGAGCCCGTTTTAAAATACTCTGCAAATATATATCTCTAAGTAGCAAAAAATTAATGGTGTTTCGAATTTAAACCGGCTCTTAGTCGGGCTCTGATAAATCACTTGCCAGACAGTAGTGCAGCAACGTGAGTTATTTCTTCCAATAAACAAAAGTGGGTGGATTTCAGCCCTCATTTTCAGCCTAATGCGAATGTAAACAAGTACCAAACATTCCTCTTCAACTGACAGTGATAAAATGATATATCTGATCTCTGTAATCCCATAAAATAATAATAATTTGTGTAAATGTGGAGTCTTGACTCCTTCTCATATAAGAATTGATTGTGTTTTTATTAATATAGTGATTTATTGTGGTTCAGTACCTACAGGGTGGGCAAATTTCGATGTTTTTATAGGTTTTGTTTCCATTAATATATAATATGTGGAGTTAAATATGATTATTCACCATTTTACTGAGGAAACAGTTTATTCCAGAGTATCAATTTAATTATTTAAATACTTTTGACGAGACATTTAGAAAAAATCAAGACAGAATGAGTTACTAAACAAATAATAGTATTATTATAATGATATATTCGCAATAACAGTCATTGTGAGACTGTATCCAAGACGTAATTAAATTAATGTACGGAAAAAGCTAAATAACGTTGCAGATATACACGGTTGGAAAACGGTGATGAGCCATCTGCCGTTACATGAAAGAGACAAAGTAAAGTATAGAAATCCGTGCGATAGACAAGGATGGCTATAGGACGACGTTTTATAAATTAGAAAAACATCTGAGCAGTCACCCCCCCTTTTATTTGTTTTGAATGGCGAAACGGGCGGTGACTTTTTTGATTTTAAAACATCGTCAAAATTGAGCTTCAAATAAAAAATGTCAAGATACATAAAAATTTACAAATCAAATATGCTATCGAATGAATGTAGTTTTAAGGCCATGGGCGTACGTTGCAAAATATTTGGAGGGGAGAAAGGGGTCGGACTTCTGTTATAAGGTTCTAATTATATTTTTTTGAGATTTCTGTCCAAAAAAGCTGCATAAAGTAAAAAATATGTATGCCCATTTTTAAATTTTATCTTTACAGTTGTCATTAATAAAAAAAATCATTTTTCTTTTATCTTTGATGCCCTGTATCTTGAAAACAGCATTTCCCAAACCATATTTATATGAACTTATTTTCTTATTTTAAAAAGTTCTATCGCCTGGTATCGCCACTGCAATTTAGGACACCCTGTACACATTTTTTCCGAATGATTTAAATAATTGAGCATACGTTAAACTAAAATTATCAACAATTTATGTTTATTAAAATGCACTTCTAAAGTGACAAGCTTCTCTAAACTGTGTACAATTTTAAAACATGATGTTACTTATAACTAATAGCAGTACCTACGTATTTTTTTAATGATTGCTGCCCCCAATAATTAATAACTATATTTTACATTATATTTTTAAAAATTTACCTGAGGCTAAACCCAAGGGCGAATATCCCTAGTCGATATTCGATACAACATGGAACTCACCATTGCATACTTTTAGCAGGAGTACGATTTTTTTAAACTTTCGAGACCTTGCAAGTTCGAAACTTCGTTAGACTCACGCCAATTGGCACAGAGATGCAACCCGATTCTAGCGAGAGCTCAGAGTGCACTGAACAGGCGCCGGTGTCGCCGGGACGTCCTGATTGCCAGCCAGAGCGTCTCTACCACCCCCTTGCAAAGGGGTGTGTATGAAAAAACGACGTTTCTCTGTTTTTTCTAGTCGGGTTACGTGAAAATCCGATTTTGCGTACAGAATATACAATCGTCGCAACATAAAGGTTTTCAGCTCCAATCAGTATCATTTTGTTTAAATTATGACAGCTTTAAATCCCTTATCTGTCACATTATGACTATACAGGGTGTTTTTAAATGAAGTAGCGAAAATGAGACCACAGATTCCTTAGGTGAAAATAAATCGATTTAACCTAACATACCATATCCCAAATCGCACAATAAAAAAGATACAGGGTGTCAAAGTTATAATTTTATTTTCAATATTTGTAGATAAGTTTTTATATATTTTTAGGTATTAATAATATTGTGTGAAACTAACTACTCTATGGACTAAAGCCTCAACCAGCGTTGAATTACACAATATCTACCCATATATTCTTTATTATTAGCTTCTGTAACATTTTTTACTGCATTAGAAAGGTATTTTAAGCTAATATAACTCAAATCTCCTACAATTCCTATCAATGAAGTCATATGTATGCTGTCTGATGCCAAACATCTAGGTATGCTAATGAACAATTCCACAGACAAACTTCTATTCAATAATTATTATCTAAATAAATTTATCTAAATTTACTAGCCTAGTTTAATGAAAACACTATAAATATTTAACTTTTGACAGTGGGAACTCGAAAATTCAACCACAATAGATAATATCTGACTTATTTATATAATAATTTGTAGTTAGATATTTGACTCAACTTAAAGGAGGCCGCCTGAAAAAGCAATCCTAAAAATGCAGAAATAGATCATATCTCATCTATTGTGGTTGAGTTTTCGAGTTTCCACTGTCAAAAGTGAAGTTAGATATTTATAGTGTTTTCATAAAATTTGTAAATCAGGGTTTTTTGCGGGCGAGAAATTCGAATTTGTCTCTAATTTTGACGTCACTAGTAGAGGGCGCCACTTATGGCACATCATGTTTCTTTTAAATGGCAGAACTTTCTTGCTGCTTAGTGTATCTATCTGACTATTGAAACAGCCGATTCTCCTACCTGTTATATCTGAAGAAGGTATGCCTTGTTGAAGTCGTTAGGAGGAACACTTTTCGGAATAACCCTATTTAAGATATTTAGAGTGCACCGATTGAAAACTGTTATCGTTTCAGGTAGAGTGCCTTTTCTACTGAAAATACAGCAAAATGCTACTTGAAAAAGTTGTTCAGAACGGTAAATTATGGAGACGTACAAAATATCAAAAAGATCGGCCTGTTTTGATAAAAATGGTGATTTGTTGAAAAATGGTTTCATCAAACCTTGCCGATCTTCTTGCACGTCTCCATAATTTACCATTCTGAACAACTTTTTCAAGTAACATTTTCCTGTATTTTCATCAGAAAAGTCACTTCCTCCACTACCTCGGTGCACTGAGCATTTCAAATAGGATTACTTCAAAAATGGTTACTCCTACCGACTTCAGCAAGGCATCCCTTTTTTAAATAAAACAGGAGAATCGATTGTTTCCATAGTCAGATGGATATACTAAGCTGCAAAAAACTGGTTTTTATTTCTTTAAGAAGTTACTGACTGCAATTGTGTCGAAAGTTTCGTAGGATACCTACTCCTGATTAGAAAAAGTAAAAATTTCTTAAAAATAAACTTATTAACGAACTTCTTCAAGAGCATCTCTTTAATATTTATAGTGAAATATATTTTTTTTATCAGTGACATAGAAGTTTAGGGCGGTCAAACGTGAACAAAACCCTATAACTACTCACTGGCTTAAGCTAAACACTGTTATTTACCTCTAAATATTAGCCTTACATTACAATTAAGTACTGTGTACCAAGTTTAAGTGAAAAATGTGTTAAGTATGTAGATAATGATAAATGAAGAAGGTATATTTATTAAAATTGAAAGCAAAACGTCATAGAGAAAAAATGTTATAGAAAAGACCCCTACTATTTTTCCATGCTCTATCATTTACCAATCATTGTAATTTTTTCACTAAATAAATATTTAGTAAATCTTTCAGTGGTTATGTGTTTAATTTAAAGTTATAAAATACGCTTATACAGAAAACTCAAGCTGTACCTATGCTTGCGTGGGGGTATTTTGATTAAAAACATTCCTTTTCTGGAATACACCCAGTATTATGATTTTTTAAACCCATAAAAATGTCATTACATTCTTTTATGACTCAGTTTTAATCATCCGATGATGGTAACTTGGTTGCCAAAACGTGTACCGAAAATAATAACCTAGTTTTGATTGCAAAATATGTGGGTTTTAAAATATATTAGGATGCGCCAACATATTAAACAGCTTTTATTAACGAGGGAATCAAACAAAGATAACCATTCATTAATATTTATAGACATATAGGTTACTTACCTACTTAAATATAACACCCTGTACAACTGTTTCTTAGATAAGTGGATTAAATGTCTATTTAAATTCGCTGTTGCACTAGGTATTATCACTAAATAGGTACACTACTATCAGTACTATCAACTGAACACTATTAATTAAATTAGAACATTTATTCACAAAATTCTCAAAACTTTTAGTTTCAAAACACCACTTTAGTCAAGAGGGCTATGTTTCAGCTCAAAGAGCGCTGCTATCGGTAGTGCCAAATCTGATTGGCCGTAGGGGGTCACATGCCATTCGCCGCCATTACGCGTCCTTTTGTTTCTTCGAGTGTGTCTAGCGTCGTGAACTTTTTTATATTCGAGTTTAATGTGCATTTTTTTAATATTTGGTGAGTATTTTGTGTTAAACGTGATCGGGTTGTGGTTTAGCGTAACGGGGACTACAATTTCGTGATACCCTCTGCGTTTCATTTCGAATTTTGCGGTCAACTTGTGGGACGCGGTTTTCTACATTCTACGGTAAGTTCCTAGTTTAGTTTCATTATGAATTAGTAATAATATTGTATATAACGAATTGTTATACAGTACAGGTATAAGATCTTAATTTTTGCAATATAAAGCCGAATATTCCATTTAGAAGCTTGTTGTCCATTGTCGGCAAAAGGCGATGTGATTTAGTCGTTTTCTCAGGCTTTATGCATGAAATATTTTTTAAAATAATTTATAATAGCTTCCTTGCCTTAAGGCACAGCGTTATCTTTCTTACAATATATAATCTGGTACATATCAGAGACATAAAAGTATGAAAATAAATGCTATTATAAAGTAAATTTCAAATAAGTTGAGAAGGTGGAGAAGTTTCTGTGGTGCCATCTATTGGACATGTAAGTAACTATAGCTAAAAAATTAGGAATTTCTGCTGCCCCATATTTGATTACAATAAAAATCATTAAAAAAAACTAGGAAGATTATGTATTATAGATTTTTTTTTTGTGAATGGCAATACAGTTTAGAAGTCAATCTTTATCGGTTATTTCATATTAAAAATAACTCTTTGTCGCTTCTTACAATACTGTATTTGTCTTTAGACTAAATTTAAAAATGATATGCAACAAAGTCAAGATTGTAACCTCTCAATTTTTTGTGCCAGAACAGAATAATGTGCACGTGACTTGTCGTAGCCGTTGAGTGATAAGTCTTATCACTCAACGCCGTAGCTGAAATCTTATTGTTCTCGCCTCAAAACCACTTTTACGACCAGTTTCTGCCGCACGAAAATAAAAACTATGCATTTACTTACATATATTTTACTGAGAGAAAATTTTAATTCATATTTCCTTCTAAGTACAGAATTGAAGACAAATCGCAAACTTATTTATTATCGTTTCATAATACAAAAAGAAGTAGTAATAAATCGGGACAAACTTTAATAAAACTACAGTAATTAAATATTTATAACTCTAGACAATTTCTGGACACGTGTCAGCAACAAATCTCCTTGCTTCACGACAGAATTAAATTGCGCGTTTTTCAAATCTGGCCTGTTAGTCTCTACGATTCCTCCGACTCTGTCAATCTTGCAATGTAGTCGACCTGTCGCTATGAACGTTGACAATTCTCTGAAAAATTCAATATTTAGTTAAGAAAAACACATTTTTCCATACGCTGACTTACTCGTCAATGTATTCGACGGTCACACCGAAGGCTTCCGCCATATATTGCAGTGTTAACGATCTGTAGGATTCGAGAAGTTGCGTGTAGGCCGAGATTTTCATTTCTCGCACGTAGTAGCGATAATGCGGGTTCAGGAAGTAGTCTTTCCTCAAAATGCTCTCGACTTCGGCTAAAAAAATTGCATTAGTTGAAAATTTTACTTAGTTTAACGCCATATGCTTACCTAAATTAGAAAAGAATTCGGCGTACTGACAGTTATAGAGTGAAAAAAGGTAGTCCTTAACAAACGGTTCAGAGTGAAGTACTTCTAATATTTCGGAGCCTTTCACAACCTACGACAAGAAAATTTAAACCTTGCTAGTACACCAAGTCCTATTTTCAATGGTTTTCATGGGTATCTCGGAAACTACTGAAGGTCAAAATAGTTTTTGCAGTAGTGTGCTATACTCGCGACACAAATTCAGATGACTTACGTCATACGAACAAATGAATAATTCATTATATTTTCATCAAAATATTTAAGAAATGGCAACTGATAGTAATAAAACTATATACTACACTAAAAGTTTGCATTATATATTGTAGTAAATTGCAAAAAATTATTGTCTTTAATGCAACCAAATATCGAAAATTACGTTGACAATAAAAACAAATGTGTAACGTCAGCTGTCTGAATTCTTGACGTAAGTATACTTTTTCGAGAAACAAATGAATGTGCTAATGGAAATTTCATAGCACTCTTCATATCTGATTTACAGAACGAAAGTTTATGGTTAGCATTATGTGATATCTAAACACTGATTCCTATATGTTTATTTCCGTAGAATCCAATGAAGTACTGAGTTTTTTCTAGAGGTAATACTCTGTAACTTATACAGGGTGATTCACAAACGGTGACCAAAATTGATATCTCCTATTCTTTGGTGAATTTTAAAGAAAGTCCCTTGTATACATATAGTTTTTATCTAAGATGATTTGTTGAAGAATTACATGGTGTTAAAATTACAACATTATTGATTTTTCAAAGTATTTTAAAATTTTAATGCTTCAGCTGCGGAATTGGTAGCATATTTTAAAAAATAAAATACACCACTGCTTTAGTGTAACAATCATGATATTTTAAAATTTGTCTTTTAATGTTCTATAAATTTACTACTCCTTTATATTTTACAGAAAAAAGTCTGGTTTGAAGTAAAACTAACAGAAAAAACACTTTTATTTAAATGGCATTACATACATTTTTTTTAATTATTCAGTTATTTAATTGAATAAAGACATCAATCATAATTTTCATGGTTTTATACACAAGTGTGACTACCTATTTAATAACAAAAATGTAATTTGTTCGAAATTTTTTGTTGCTTGAATCTGATATAAAAATCATTGTATTCTTTCTTGTAACGTGCTTTGACTCACTGGATTTCTTTTTTGTGGGTTGTTAAATGTCTGTACATTGTTGTAAATCGACATATCTTAGTCTTAACATACTTTGGTCAATATATTTTTCTAAAAACGGACATAACTTGAAGTTCTTTAGTTTTTTTAATGGAATATTGTTTGTAAGGAAGGTGTCTGTTAAGTTCATAGAAAAATACAGTCTTCAGCACTGGACAACGTACCAACGTGACACTGACTATTACAGAGTTCTAAATAACTAAAAGGAGTTGAAAAGCTAGGTCAACGACTCGCACGTTTTATCCTATTAGACTCCACTCTGGCACTAACTCTAGTAATGTCATTCGAATTAAAGTGTTTTTCAGTTAGTTTTTTAAATTTTACTCAAACACCACCCTTTTTCTGAAAATAATAAAGGACCAGTAACTTTTATAAAACTTCCGCCACTGGAGTTTCTAAATTTTAGGAAAAATATACAGATTTTCGACAATGTTCATATAAATCTATATGTCCAATTTTAAATTATTCACTAAGTAGTTTTACAAATACTTAAAAAATAATTTCGTAAGTTTAACAACCTTTATCTTTTTAACGAACTGTCCTACATACAACTTGAGAAATATCACCTACCGAAATAATTTAGTACACTACTACTTTCAACGAACAAAAAATATATGCAAATCAGTATTTAGATATTTCCCTAGACAAATTAGGTACAAGTGTGCAAATATATGCACATTTTTTAATATCCTGTAAGTCCGGAACGAAGAGTGCTATGAAATTTCTGCAATCACATTCAATTTTCTCGAAAAAGTAGCACACTATTGCGAAAACGTTCAGTAATTTTCGGGAGATCCACGAAAACCATTCAAAATAAGGCACACTGTACATTAACTAGTAAATTTACCTTGTCACGCAACTGATTCCTAGGTAAACTAATGATTGAAGTATAGACAGTATAACGGACGAAAGCTTTGTAGTCCATCAACTCGTATGAAGTGAAGGTGCTGACGGTATCCAAAAATAAGTTAGCAGCGGTTTTAAAATCTCTTACTGACATGCAGTAAGCTCCTTGATACACCTTAAGGCGATTTCTCCGATCCCAATCACCTCCTTCCTCTATCAAACTTCAAGAATATATTAGAAATATACGTTTCCATCTTTCAAAGTAATCTTACCTCCTTGCTTTTTCGATATTCCTAGTAATGAGATCATGGTCCATAAAGAACATCCCTATCCTAATCAAGTGAAAGATAATATCAAGCCGATGCCCCAAGGAAACAGTCTTGTCGTAAGTTTGTCTGAAGGTGCTGATGGCATTTTCCTTGTCCCCTATACGGCTGTAATATTCCGCTTTTCTCAAATAAGCCTCTCGGACTTCCATTTCGCCCAAGTTTTTCTCAGCATCTTCAATGGCTTCATCTAATAACTTTATCTTTTCGGCGTTCTTGGCTTTAAGGGTCTTCAGCATAGCGGGGTCCAGTTTCCAGCCAGCATCTTTGCATATGAGTTCGTACCAAGGAGCCATGTCTAAATGCATTAAAAAGAGTAGGTTATGTAAAATTTTTCGAGTAGAGCTTCAGTGAATTACATTAAATTTTATTTTATCAAGTTATAATAGTGAATTTTATCACAAACTTATTGATAAAGGGTTAAATAGGTTTAGGTTATTGTAAATGTAATGTAAAAGTCCTAAGTCATCATTTACATACCATCTTTCTTTACTGCTTCTGTTATTTTTGAGTGTACAGCTCTATCATTTCGGTACTCTGGCAAAGATAGAAGGAATTTGCAGTGGGCCAGCTCTAGGTCGGGGTTTTTTTCCAGACCCTGGTCTTCTAAGTTTTCCATCGGCATTATTTTTCTTGTATTAACACACAAATCTCAAAAACTAAACCGATGACAAGTCGAAACTGTATCAATTTGACAGTTTACCAGTTTACAGAATTCCAACTAGTGTTATACACATCGTTATGTTGGTAGCACTGAGAAATCTCTTTTTCGTGACGTGCTGGTTAGCTATAGGTAACCAGCCGGTATCCTTGTATGACGTCACTGAATAGGTTATTAAAAATACGTGGTGGGAACTTTGTTAAAGGAAAATATGAGTTTTTTTTTATACATATTGCTTTATTTTAGGTATATGTTTTGGTACAAATATCGTTGCATATAAGGTAATACATTATGACGTTGTATTAGGTTAACAGTCAATTATGCTACAATAATATTGATCCCATCTAAATGCACACACCACTATGGTTGGGTTCCGCGGAGCTTTTCGGTCACTTTCTATGTCCTATAATTTTACGGTATTTGCTGTGGTTTAACTGGTACCTGAAAAACTCCTTCACAAAGTAACATGCCTAGGATATTATACTGAAACGAAAATTTCTTATCATTGAGCAAATACGGTAGTGGGGCAAAACAATAGTTACGGAGTCCATTACAAGCTCTTAAATAGGTATATATTTCTTTTATATGTCTTAGGCCGTAGTAGCTAAACACCATAGGCGTACGGTTTTCTTTTTTACAACGCGTACCGCCTACTAAACATTAAATAGTAGTAGTATGGGACATTTTTACATTACTTATTAGAACATCGTTTGCGGCAATCTTTAGAGAATTTCAAATAAAATCCGTAAAGAAGGAAAAGCTATATTTGGTTTAACAATTTTGTTTAATATTATATATTATTCAGAATATATTTTTAATGTTTTTTTTATTATTAAATCAGTCTTTAAGCTTATATACAACTATGAATATTAAACGAAGTCACATAAACATTTCTCGAATATAAAGATTCACCTTGAATTAAAAATTGCTTTGAGAAAATTCAAGTCGGGCAGTTACTAGCGTTTCATTTTTTTTATACGTATGTCCTGGGTTAAATCTGTGAATATTTGTGGTAATATTTACGTGACTTGCATGTTTTAACAAGTATTTTTTAAGGTAACGTTTAGATTTGGTTTTAACAATTTTGAATAGTCGGTCGAAAGGGTTAGAGGCACAGCTTAGGGAAGGCATGCTGATATGATAAGGTTCTAGATTACATTATAGTAATTTTACACCTACATATACATAGCTAGTGTCTGGCCAGGACAAGCGTTAATATTTCTAGATATAAAGGTGAACGATTGGTATATGTAGATCTTTCTATAAGTCATTTTTGTGTTAATTTATTGGTTTGTAACATTTTCAAGTGTCAAATTTGTTGCAGTATTTCTCTTGCTAGCTGTTTTTGGGTCTAATTTGAGATGCCACCGTTAGATGGCGCTTGCGTCTGTCTCTTATCATGTTTCTTCATTCATCTTTATATCATTTTTACAAAATGTGGTTATAGATAACACCTTATATCGACCTAAATGCATGTCTAGTTCATTTTTCTGTTAAAATCTATCTATTAATTGACATTTGCAGTATTTATGTTACATTTACAAATAAACAATACCTCCATTTTTCGTAAACATAATACCAAAACTTTCTACGTCACTTTATATCGTTTATTTACAGATTTTTCGGTGGTTTTTACAATCTTACTTACGAGGATAGCTGTTCCATCATATCTTTAGCAAAAAGTTCTATCAGTTGGTATATTTGTTAACAGTTTATGGTACAAATCGATAGATGCAAATAAGACATTTTGGTTTTTCTTAGTTATTTTTACGAATATCTTATATGCACAGTGGCCACTTTGACTATACACAGTACAGGCATCTCGAAAACGGTATATACAGGGTGTTAAAAAATAGTGTATAATATTTCAGGAGGTAATAGTATGAACCAAAATAAGCAGAAAAGTCTTAATAAACATGGGTCCGCAAAGTAACGGTTGCGGAGATATGGACCACTACTCGTTTTTCAAACATTTAATTTTATTAGGAATAAACCGACAAAGGAAGCTTTTAACAAACAAAAAACAAAGTTACAGAAGATGTTCAAAGTGCCCTCCGTCCATTTCCAAGCAAGCACGACATGTTCATTTCAACGATACTTGAACTCTTTCAAAAAAATCCTCCCTGGTTTGGATTTCTTGACACTTTATTTCAATTAGAGGCAACAAATGTGGCTCCAGCATGATGGTGCTCCAGCTCATTTTTCTATAGCTGGTAGAGAGCATTTACACCAAACTTTTTCCACATAGATGGGTAGGAAGGACCAGACCTGTTTTATGACCTCCAAGATCGCCTGATCTGAATCCTCTAGATTTCTTTGTTTGGGGATATTTGAAGACATTAGTGTATGGTACTCCTGTAAATAGCCTGGAAGAGCTGCAGCTACGGATTAATCAAAAGTGTCAAGAAATCCAAACCAAGGAGGGTGTTTTCGAAAGAGTTTGAATATCGTTGAGACGAAGATGTCGTGCCTGCTTGGAAATGAACGGAGGGCACTTTGAACATCTTCTGTAACTTTGTTTTTTGTTTGTTAAAAGCTTCCTTTGTCGGTGTATTCCTAATAAAATAAAATGTTTGAAAAACGAATAGTGGTCCATATCTCCGCAACCGTTACTTTGCGGACCCATGTTTATTAAGATTTTTCTGCTTATTTTGGTTCATACTATTACCTCCTGAAATATTTTACTCTTTTTTTAACACCCTGTATACAGGACGGCTCAAATTAAAATACCATATATATAAATATTAAAATACATCACACAGATCCAAGATATTTGCGGGCGTTGAAATATTGTGGAAAAAACTTAAAATAGCTATTTTAGAAAACGTCATCTAGCGTTATTATTTAACAACAGAAAGAGCTCAAAGTTGGTACAAAGTAATACAAATTTATGACGAATCTATTTTCTATGAAAAAAAAAAAAAATCTACAGCTACCAGTTTCAGTTGTACAACGTTCAGTTGTTTTTTTTTTCTTATTTTGAGTAAGTTAATTTTATTGATCGATAATGATGCCTTGTCATCGATCTTAGTGTTTCATTTTTTCACTTCTCTAAGGATTCTGAAATATTTATAATAAATGTATTACTAGGGATTTAAATGTATGAATTACAGTTGCCAATATCTGTATTTTTCTATTTAATTATAAAGTACTGTGTTGTGTAAAAATATTTATAATGCCTTATAAGCTCAGGAATACGTATACGTTTTCAAGGTGTCAGTAATGGCAATGTAGTTTAGGCTTTGTCGGAGAGCACACATTTCCCAAACTAACACCTGCAGAGGCCTATAGGCGTATACGAATATGTCCAGGTTTATTATACGCTTAAATTTGTAAATAGGGAAATAAACTCTAAAAGTCGTAAAAAAAGAAACTCATAAATTTAAAATTCCACAGAATTTATAATTAAAAATTGTCAACAAAAAACCCAATTCGTCTAATGTTATGTTTCAACTATAATAAATGTGTACCTATAGGTATCTAACAATAATAATAATTAAAATATGCAATCTTTATAAAATAACATGTGTATCAAGCCATTCTGATGCATTTATTATCACAATATTAAAATTTGTATTAATAAAAATTTACATACTTCTCTAGCACAGCAATATTATAAATAACCCTCGTATATGGTAGCCGTAGCTAATATAATGTAGATCTTGATGATATCCCTCGTAACACACCGTGTAAAACAGTGTTTATATTTTTTAAGCTATGCCTGTACTGAGTGAGTGTGGTAAAAGTGACCACCCTGTATAGCAGCTTATCTTCATTTTACGCGATCTGTTTTCAGCGCCGAGTAAAAACTAAGGTGGTAATATAATTTTGAAATGCAAATCTCTCCCGCCGAGGTTGTAAAAGTGGATTTAATGTGTGTTTTCCATTTTCGCGTCTGTATAAATTTTATGTACCTACACGGGCTTGAGTGTATCAAATTGAAGAGAAAACGTGCGCCTAGCCTCGTATTGTGTTGGTTTTGAAAGAGCATCCAGACTGTAAATTACCTCAGAAATGTGGCATGCGAGAGAATAGAACAGACATCAAGTCCTGTGACGCGAAATCGATTTATTTTGTGTCTGGCGCGATTGTGGACTCATCTTGTTGCATGTTGCACATTGTCTGGTCTGAGTAAAGGCTGTGGTTTATAGAAAGAATATTATACAGTGCGTCCAAAAGTAACGTAAATCAGATATAGACCTGTTTAGAGAATTTTTTAATAATATTGCTTATTTCCCTAATAATGAATTTATGCGTTACTTTACGCAATGTATTTCAATTTTCACTTGACGTGAAGTGTAAGGAGGAGAAGTTTTGGAGCGGTTAAGAAAAGAAATTATTGCTGCGTTTGTTTAAATGACACAATCTGGTTTTCTTACTTCCTTGGATAGGTCTTAGATTTTTCCTGTACGTGTTTTTAAATGTGCGAGACGAGCGTATTTCGAAAGTAAGGGGACTGATTATAAAGAAAACAAATGATAAAATAAAAATGTATCAATATACAGGGTGTTTGGAAAATAGTTTATTATATGTTAAAATCAAGTTGCCTTGGCTACTTCAAAACCGGTTCAAATTAAAAACTCCAATTTTTGCACAAATGCAGCTCTGTTAATCTAAAAAACCGAATTTGACAGTTGATAGGAACCTACTAAGATAATTTTATTTATAAATTTATTTTTTTTTGTACAAATATGAAGAGGTAGATATTTCGGAATTTGTGTAGAGAGAAAAAAATCTGTTTAGAACAGGGTTATAAAAAATAATTTTTTTTTCTTCCACATTTTACAGTTTGGGCTGAAAAATCCACTGTTTTATTTTATTCAACTACTTTCGAAACACCCACTATGCAGTTGCTACAATCCCAGGCGGTGGAAAGTTATGAGAGAAGTTTGTAAAAATCTGTTCTACGATATCAAATGATATTGAAATGACATGGAGATGTAGCAAAATAACAACTATTATGTGCATTTAGGGAATTCATACATTTTCCACGAGCGTGCCTAAAAGCATATTTTTATTTTCTTGCAAATTATAATTACATTTTGAGAATGTGTTAGTTAATACGCCAAAGTTTTTTTCTTATATTTTCCTATTTTATACAAATCTTGTGAATCTAAAACAATGTTTATCATTTCGTTTGCACTATCTTGAAATGTAAAGTCAATATAATTCAAATGGAGGCTAAAAAATCGTTTGTAGCAATTTTCATTTTGTTTGTAGTTCGTCGTTTGAAGTATAGTGACTCTGAAAATTACTACAAACGATTTTTTAGTCTCTACTTGAAGTATATTTTCTCTGCGTTAAATTTCCTGCAAAGTTATACTATTTTCTTTATCAAAATTGTCACTGCTACATCAGTAAGCTAATCAAAGTTATGGAAAAAGTGACTGTTTTGTATACCAATTTAAAACAGGAATGATTTCATATATCTTTTTCATTACAAGCAACTACAAACGATTCTCTGTAAGAAATAATCATCAGATTTTTAGTTAGCTTCTACTATAAACGTGCAAAATGATTTTAACTGTACATTTAATATAAATTGTTAATAACAAATAATATTTTGTAATGTTTGTTTTCTTTTTTTAGCATAAATGTTCTTGTTATTTATTTTTTATTTTCATCACGCTCGTAGAAAAAAATTGCTCGTAACATAGACGGAAACTGTCTTTTCCGCACTCGACAGCTTAAACGGCAGTCGCGTGCGGAAAACTACCACTTTCCGCACTTGTAAATAAAAAATAACTTTCCATCGTTTCATTTACTTTAGAAAAGCGCTCTCTTTAGTTCTCTCGATGTCGGGGGAATGGATGGTTTATACTTTTGTTCACTTTTATGTTGAGTGGTTTTTTAGGTCTGCTCGCTGCCTATAACGACAGCGAGCACCGCGTCAATTCCAGCATCGTAAAAAATCTACAATTTACAGAACGCGTTTTGTCTCTAACGCGCACGTAGGCGATCCTCTCATCTCTCGGCCACCCCCTCGAAGATGCCGTTGTCGTGCACTTCGCACTTGTCGTCGGTCAGGATGTGGCAGATGTGGCCGTTGAGCGTCGCCGTCGTCGTCTTGTGCACCTCGCACTCCTCCTTGTCCTCCTCGATGATGGTGACGCCATTCTTCTCACACATTGCGTGATGTCAGAGGTTCAGCGAGTCCATGTCGGACACCTGCAACGCGAATTCTTTCATATTTATTAAGAATTTGGCGATTTTCCAGCGGGAAATACAGGATAAACCTTAATCATAGAACGTACAGGCCGTTGTCCTGCTGGAAGCGCTTCCGAAAGCGCTTCCAGAAATACTTTTGTACAGAAGCTTAAGTTCTGTTAGAGGAACGTACCTACACCTTTTTTACAATGTTACAATGCAAAATTTTATTTAGAATATTTTATTACTCTTGATAATGTTTCGTAAATTTGATTTTGACTCATCAAAAGGAGTTGCACGTTTAATTGCACATTTTTAAATTTCAAATGCCAAAAGAACAATTTGTAATGTCTGAGTTGCTCTAAAGTGTTCTAACTTATTTTATACAGAGTGTTTCTTAACATAGGGTCAGCCATATGTGCAATTTTTACACAAATACATATTTTTAATCAATTAAACAGAATATTTATACTAAAATTTAATTTAAAACTGTAATTTTATAATTTTAATTTACTAATTTTGATTGCTTCACATCTCCACCTCCGAAATGCATAAACGAGCTCTTTTAAATTAAGATTATCTGATATTTTGGAAAACCTATGGTCATTGCTTAATTTTTTTAGCCGCATTTATAATACGTCTCTTCAGTTGTTAAATATTTTCAATTGATTGGGAATAAATGTGAAAACAGTGAAGTCCAATAGACTAAAATCGGTTAAACGTGGTGGCCATGGAAGAGTTGCGTCTCTTCCACATCCAATTCATCGATTTGGAAAAACGCAGCACTACATTCTATCATTAAATAATGAGACAAAGCAATAATGCAATTGAGGTATACAATGTCTTTCCAAAAATTAAAGGTAATCGAGGTATAAGGTTTTAAAGGGGTATTTTTACATAAAGAATACGCCACTGATTTATGTCCTATTACTTAAGGTTTACCCTGTATACAGGATGTTGCGCTATTTAGTATTCGTCTGTGAAATTCGACACCCTGTATATTAAAAAACTGTTTCAAGGTAATAAAAAATTCAACCTCTACCAAGGGCCAGTCGCTCTCCGGGCTCGACGCCCTCGACGGCGACGACGACGACACGCTGACCACGCTGATGGGGGCCGGCTTGCTGGGGAGAGGTTTTAGCTTTGGTCAGGCTATCATCATCACTTGTCCTTCGGGTTCTGGTGACCAGCAGTTGTCCGATAGCCAGCAGCCTATGACGACGGTCACTAGGCCTATCAGTAGGGCTAGCATGATGTAGACCTCTGCGTTTCCTGAAATAGGATAGCTTAGAATGTTATATTTGGATTATACTTATTTAAAATTACATTTTAGAAGTGAAAATCTATATTCCTTCCAGTATTTATAAGCAAAAGTGTGACTGAGAATCGGCCATCGGGACCATCGTATTCAATAAAAATTTACCTTATATATTAAATATCTATGCTGACTAAGGTGTTTAGCCTTCCCTCCAAATATTAGATGATTATTACTGATATTTCAAAACTCTTGTGTTATTAGTTCTATTACATTCATTTGTTTCATCTTTTGTTAATGACAATAATGTAATGTCCTTATCAAGATCTACTTTCATTACAATGCCTAAAAGCAATATATGGTCATCTACATATTTTAAACTCTCTTGTGCTAGAAATATGGTCGAAATACACTCAACTACACTTCCATGACAATCATTTATAGTCCTATATTACCGACTTCATAAATAAATTAATCAGGTATGGCAATATAGATTATCTACATATCTTCTCTCAGGCATTTAAAGAAAGTTAAATTGCTATTGCAACATATATTTAAACACTAGATAGGTGCAGCGACTTTGACTAATAATTTTGCTGCAGAAACGATGCTAGCACGTCAGCGCTTGAGACAAACTGACGGGTAGCGGAAGTCTCTGCACCCTGAAATGGAAGCGCGAGCTACTATGCGCTACTTATTATTTCGACTCAAGTGATTCTGCTGGTCTGTATATGCTGTGGTAGAAAAGTTACACTAGATACAACTAGTAGAGCCTGATATTTATTAAAATGCTCCATAAAATACGATTTGCTTTTCGTTTACATCGTTCAAGCGACCTCTTCTTAATCGTTGAATATCGCTACACGAAAACGTAGCAAAAAAATCCCACAAAAGAACTTCATGCCTTATTTATAAAAGAATATAGAGATAATACACTCCGCTTTTATGAATAAATACTCGTTCCCCAACCCACCTACGAACAACATCTAATCTGCTTACATTTTCCCAGACAGGAAGGGTTGGGTGGCTTTGGCGACTCTGGCAAAAATTGAACTATACATAATTCAATATGTGGGACAGTTTTATATGAAAAGGTCGAGTTCGAGACATATTTTTCTTTGTTATGAAATATATCCCGAATAATTTACATTTCCTTATGCCTCTGTATATGTTTTCAACCCTGGTAGAGGGATCCAGTAGTATTCGTTTTCCTTCGCGGGATGGGTAAAAGTGGAATGGAATAACCAAATTTGTGTTAGGCATTTTACTTTAAACGTGAAATAGAAATCGTGAAATCCAAATGACGTAGTCGTACAATATGCTGAAGATTTTATTTAGATTTCAGAAGAAATACACAGGGTGACCGGATTATTATTATTATTATTTTTATTATTATTATTATTATTATTATTATTATTATTATTATTATTATTATTATTATTATTATTATTATTATTATTATTATAAAATAGTAAATTCTAGAGATGATTTTATATCGATTTGACATAAATCGTCTTATCCCTGTAATACAATTCAAACCAATTTAAAATTCATGCAATTCCCCCATTCTGCTTCTAATGAATCAATAAACGTTATCGAAAAAAGTTCTATAAGCTTCCGTTAAAATTCGAATATAATTGTGTCAAAATTTATCAGGACTATGAATCGTCACAGCCAACTAGCAGCTGGGTCGATGATCCCATTCATATCCCCCTTTTGGACATTATTCAGATGGCACGCAGAACGAAGAGTGGTCTCAATCTAGGCCATCTCGCGATTGCGAGGGCCATTAAATCTTCCCGCGGCCTCATCCGGGCGGAAAATGCGCCACCCCAGAAACCCATTGAGTCGCAATTCCGATATTTTTCTCGATTAATATCGCATACAAAAGTGGAGCTGCCAAAGGGAACAATAACGAGAAGACGGGATGAATCAATAGAGATATTATCTCCGCGAAAGCCGCTTTGTGGTTTTAATCTGCTTGCCCGCGTTCAATTCCACTGAAAAACAAAGTTGGTAGAGCGGATTAATGAATATGTCGAGTGAAAATACTATTTTCGTTTGCTTGGCGATCCGATTTAGTCTGCAGATTGTCAGAAAGAAATGCGACAAACGGGGAAAATACAAGTATCTGATTCGATATTACGCCAGAATTTAAAATTTGAGGTTCTCGTACTGTAATACATACCAAGATGGAAAGTGTTTCATTCTTGTCGAGACAATCATTTCCCGAGACAAGAATGAAACTTTTGACCGAAGTTTGTATACTATTTTATTTACATCCATACCTTTTAAATGCAAGAGACGGAAATAATTACGTGAGAAATTAACAAAGTAGGATCCCTGTATAACCAGATTACAGATGAAAAGACGTCAAGTTGGCATTTTGACAACAAGAAATTTGAGATATTGGAAACCACCCTTAGGATTGGGCAATATGAACGGTTCAATCAACAGTTCCTGCCCAAACATACTGTGAAATATAGATTGTTTTATTTAAAAAAAGTTATGGCTTTGTCAAACATAGTAATATTGCAGAAAAGTGTATATTTTTACTAACTACATTAGTATATACATCCATACCCAATTTGCTTTAAACTTATAAAAAAAACTCTGTATCTATTCCACTTCGACGATGCTATTATGAACAAACAAAGAAATCTCATTTATCAAAGTATTTCCTTTTTTGATGGTCCTGGCTCTGAAGTTCAGGAACAAATATTTCCCTGCAGATCATCCTTAATTGTCTGCTTGCAGAAGTTTGTAGCGCCTCACCCCATATTCTATATTTAAGTCCGAACTTTCGCTGTATCCTTGGGTCCCCAGCCATCAGAAGGGCTACCTTCGCGTTACAAAGGCCTATGGGAGCTTAATTTACACTTAAACTTCATCTTGGAGTTGCAAGTAAGGTTGTAGTTACTCGAAAAGATGTCAAAACTTCAAAATTATTTTGTCGGATTTGGTTCTGAGCCAAATGAAGCCTTTATTGTAATTCATCTATAGCGTAAACTATAGCCTTCATTCTGCTCCACAAATAGTAATCTATAGGATTTAGATCTGAAGACCGAGATGTCCCCTACTCATACGTCGAACACTTCCATGATTTCTCAAATTTCTGCGATTAGATACTCTACGTCTACGACATTCTTGTTCTCCACTTAATGAGTTTCCATTGCAAATGAATACATGTATTGAATGGCTCTACATTGGTCAAACGTTGTACTTTCTATCGAAACATTTCGTAAGAACACAGTCTGCTATGATAGAAAATATTTGACCCTGAAGAAATATTGCCCCCTAATTTCGGACACTCTGTATCTAAGCTTGTGTAGTAAATCAAGACTAAACTTAAAAATTTCCTCTCAGAAAACGTACAATTTGCCATGCTGCATTTAAGTGAAGCAAACAGATCCTCGTGTTTCACAGGATATTTTCGGTCTCTCTAATTTTTTTAATTGACTGCTCTAATTGACAGATATTGAATTTCAGCGGCAGCCACTCAGTTCTGTTTAACGAATTTAATTGTAACTATTTTAGTTCCGCTTCCGGTTCGCTTATCGTCACGGTAATTCACTCAGTTTGATTTATTATTTATCTGGCTACTCCAAAGTTTCAACCCGAGCTAATTTTAAATACTCCTGACGGGTCTGTTTGCTCGAAAAGGGCAGAAGTTATTAGTTTTAAATGGAATAGTGAGAAGTGTCGTCATATAATATATTTATTTGCTACGTCCATGCATGGATGCTCTGAGTATGACTAAAAAAAGTACACTGAGAAAAGAAAAAGAAGAAGATGATTAAAATAAAATTTCTCTAAGTAAAGTATCAAAAAAATATACATTGACGACTTCTAATGATTTCTCATGTTTGATGTTAAATCTGATTTATAGTTTGTTCCATCTACGTGTTATTCTTTTATATATATATATATATATATATATATATATATATATATATATATATTATTTTAGAAAGGGGCCCGGAGGCCCACATCTATAAGGCGTCCGACTGCGCCCATAAAATTTATGTTTGCGCAACTCAATTTAGTGTGTGTGTTTTCTAATCGCGTGCTCATTCATTTGATAGTAAATTTGACATTCTAAATTTTTACGTCTCTTGAGATTTTTTATTTAAAGCTCAATTTTTTAGGTGTTTTAAATTTTCTTAGTCAATACATTATTATTATTATTTCCCTAATAAGAGTTTTACGTTGAATTGCAACGTTTGAAGAAAGAAGCATAAAATAACAAATATTTGTGTCAAGTTTTATTTTTACAATAAAGGTCATTAATTAAAAAAAAGTTCTAGCACCTGTTTTTCTCCAATTCTGGACACTCTGTACTCTGTATAATAATAAAAAGAGTATTCTCATATCAAATATGAAAAAAATAATTTCTGCCCTATAAGTTTGATTGTATATTTCAGAATCATCCTGTATAAAAATTAAGAGAAAGTATCGTACACAGATTGTTTACTGAAATAGTTGCTATTTGAATTATTCCTCAAATCTATATCTTACTTATAAATGGGGAATCTGCATGAATTTTTTATTGGTAAAATATTAACATTAATAAATTGCCGTAGAATATAAACAAAACCACGAGGCCGAAAATGCTATATCATTGGTCTGACGCTACACTCCGTTCAACGTGGTTTATTTCTGTGGATATATGCAGGTTACAGTGTTGTTAATATGCGTTAGTTTAGTGTATTTTTGTGGCATTTGTGGGTCATAGATGCATAATGTAAATACTGTGTGTGTAGGTAATGTCACAATTATTAGTGGTGATGTGGTGAACTTACGGTATTGTTAAACGTAACTGATTCCTTCCTGATTCCGATAAAGTAAAATTCTATAAAAAAGTTGGAATTTCCCCATTATTAAAGAAATTGTAAAGTAGCTACACTAAATCCATCCATCCTTTTTCATTTTGGGAAGCTTACAGCTCATTTTATCTTGCCATCGCTGCTCTTCTTCCTTTTCGGTGGTATTAAATCCGACCAGATTTTCCGCCTGAACCATTATTAGCCGACTTTTAAAAACAATATTATCCGATGGAATTGAATCATAAATTTTAATTGAAGTTCAAACTTTCGGGACATTTTATTCGATGGCTGCGATAATTCCGTTATCAAACTCATTTAATTAATTTAGCGAGTTTGGAACTAACTTTGCGACGCTCGACTGGAAAAATTGCGGCCGTTTGGGGCTTTAGGAGACGATTAGTTGTTGCTCGAGACGCTTCTTCGGCTTCCCAAGATGATTGGGGGAGCTCGAATTTGAATGAACTCGACAAGTTCTGTTTATGTTTGTCATTTAAGGTCCCCGCGGCGCCTTCGTGAGCAGGCCGCGACAAACAAACGAATTAGGAAGAACAAAACACTAATTCTCATGGCACTCTTAGTGGGGTTGGGCTTCAAAAATCTTTGAAGTGGATAAAGTGGCATATACAGGGTGAAAATACATACTAGGAAAAAGATAAGTACAAAATCTACGTGTAAAAATTACTTGATCCTTAATTTTGGATGAAACTTTTTTTTATTTTTTTACAAATATCTTCAGAACCCGTAAGATTTCAATGAAATTGGTATAGTTTTGTAATTGAGAGCCTTTACAAGAAGCACCTGATAGTAGATTTCTGCTAGAAAGCTATTCGACAAAAAAGGCACTTTGTCGACTGAACATTTAACGAAAATTTTGATGACAGTTTTCGAACATTTCCTATTTGAGAAATAAAACGTGATCGATCGCTCGACAGAGACAAATTAACGGGAGAATAATATACGTTTTCATATAAACAACGCGCCGGTCCTATTTCATTTTAACGCATCTTTCTCGACGTAACCGTATAATAATTCACTTAAAGCTGCTTCCATTTCAAAAAGGAAGCGTTCGAATAGTTTTAATAAGCGTTGAGATACACAACAAAGTTTCTTAGCGAAGCCGTTTGTCGGGGAAGATGATAAATGACCGAAACCTATTTCCTGTTAGACTTCTAAGAGGATTGCATCCCTAAATTAACGTTAGCTGAAGGAGCAGGAGAGTCTCCTTAATATACAGGGTGTTCCTGTTTGTTTGGAACAAGTTGAAACGGTAGATAGAATAAGCAATTTTAAGAAGAAAACTTTATATGAATATGGTCTTTTTCTCAATCAGTAGTGGAGTTACGGGGGCTAAAGTTTAAAAAAATACTGTTATTTTTTTCATTACCAAGGTCATATTACACACAGCGCTTCCAAATTTGATACATGTACTGTCCTACTAGTCTCGGGTATTTTTTCAAGGATCTGCTATCATAAAACGCGTCATAATTTTTTTCTTGTACGTCCCTGGTAGAGTTTGAAATGTTTTTGTTTCCCTTGATTCATTGTCTAAATTTCGTCTCTCTCTTGACTTTTGAATGTATTCTTGTAAATTTTCTTGTAAAATGTTAATTTTCGTATATCGCAGCAAAACTATCAAAAAGTGTCATATTCCAATATTACGTACGATAATTTGTAAAAAAAAGAATTTTATAAAATTACTATATTAGGGTGCAACCAAATTTTAAGTGCAATTATTATATATTTTGAAAATACCTACAGCTTACGTCTTCGTATTATTAACTAAACGAATCTGTGTCGGATGCAGTTATTTTCCTGTCATATAGTCCGCCGGTTATCGGACAAGACTGTCACGGGTGTATTCCAAGTTTTCTATCATTTATTTGTATTCCTTTCAATTTTCTTTGTGTGTGTATTCGCGAAGTGTGTTTTGTTGGTAGTGGTTGTAATGAGTAAAAATATAGTTTTGACAGTTTGAAATGAAAAATATTGTAGCTAACCGGATTATCTCTTACCCATTATTAATAAATCTTTAGTTTTTAACTTTGTTTTCATAACCGATCGTCCCTTATTTCTGAACACCCACCTAGTTGCTTCCTGATGCCGTTCCCCATTTTGCTCCTCCATAGGCTGTTGATCAGCGTGGGGTCGGCCCTGCGCCACTCTCTCCAACCTGACAGCGTCCTGCGCACGCCCCCCACTCCCCCCGTCGGAAACGGGCTCGGCGTGCTCTGCGGAAGGCCCGCTTGTGAAGCACCGTGCACACCTTGGGGCGCTGGTAGACCTGTAGCTTTAGATAATCAATTAGCAAGATCAAATGTCAGCGAAGAGTGTCAGTGGGTAGTCTAGGAGTACTTTTGCTCAGTTAAAAGCAAGAAATGGGACTTTTCGAAGGTGTTGGGGAAACATTTCGACAGTTGGTAGCGTTGTCTAACGGACGAGAAATTTGTTTATTTATATATGGGTGCAGGAGATACAATTTGTTTATTTATCGGAAAATTAATGTATTAAGTATTGAGATAAAAAATACTCATACATGAACATATTCGATAAAATCTATATCAACTTTAACAGGTGGTTGTGCATTATTTAAGTACTGAACAGATGACACACTCACTTGAACTTATATACAGTGTGTTAAGTAAAGAATGAATCATACTTTAAGGCTAACAAGGATAAAGATAATGGTCATTAAATCAACTTACTTACCTTACAACAATTTTGCTTCCTTAAGAAGATTTTTTATATCATTTCTGTATGATAGCTGTCTTATTATTTACTGAACTCAAATTTTGGATTTGGACTCTTTGGATTAATAATTTGTTAAAATTTGCTTATTATTGATTCTAAGCTTGACAAATACGTTACTCGCAGTTTTCTCTAAAATGTTGGATTTTCCAAAAATTTCTATCCTTCAACAAATGTGAAAGGAATAATATAGTGGCACAGACGTCCAGAAAATCCTTTACATTTAACTCAAAAATCAATTAGATATTCGTGTTTATCTCACAAAAACATAAGAAATTTATTGTAAAAAAAAGAAATAAACAAGTACTTAGGCCTATAACTTATTAAGAAAACAAAATTCTCCTAAAGTAAGTTAATTCAAATCACAATATTGTTGTCCAAGAAAGCTAGCATTAAAATGTGACTCAGTATTTACTGAACGAACTGTACAGAAATTCCTATCAAGGTCCCCTTTGCTAACGGGGTGAAAAGAGAATATTTTTTGACCAAAATTTAAAATAACCGGTAGAAAGCACTAGCTAAAACATAGCAGTTTTGGCAATTAGTAATGGACAAGACCATTAACATGATATGAAACAGTTAAGATAGTTAAACATGAAAAGAGTTAACACAAATAATAACGATTTGTCATAAAATGTAATTATTCGATAAAATGGTGAAGGCGACGGTGTATACAAAAAATACTACTATCAGTACTACTGATACTGCTACTTCTATACTATTATACTTAAACAGGTATTTATTTCAAAATTAAATACTACGTTATAAGCTTTTTTTTTTGTTATAATTTATATTTGTATAGGTGAAATTTAAGGCTTCTTTATTATTTTCAAGTCGTCTCGTATAGACTTTGATACTGTCCTCACATTCCAATATTAACCAACAAATTTTTAGGTACAGAAATCTTTGAAAATACGTATTTATTAAATTTAACTGCAGATGAAAATATAGTTATAGCCTTTATGGCTATATTTAGTACTTTATATAAGATGCTTTTACTTATATTTGAAAATAATTGTTAAAATGTGGAGTTTAAAAGTTATTATTGTAAATGAGGAAAATTTAAATAGAAATAATGAATAAATAAAACATCAAGAATTTTATTTTTGATATAGGTAACTTTTGTTTCACATTTTTATTTTTTGGAAATTCTGTATCTAAAACCAACATTTATTTAATCTTTTTATAGCGACCTCAATTAAATTGTGCAATTAAATACACACAATAATGGGGCCAACTTGAACTGCTTACTGCAGGTAGCACTATAATTAATTTTTCTATTAATTTCTCTTTTTTTGCTCATAGAGTACGTAAGCTTCTGTAAAAAACGCGCGTTCTTGAATTTTATACAGGGTGTTAAAAAAGAGTGTAAAATATTTAAGGAGGTAATAGTATGAACCAAAATAAGCAGAAAAGTGTTAATAAACATGGGTCCGCAAAGTAACGGTTGCGGAGATATGGACCACTATTCGTTTTTAAAACATTTTATTTTATTAGGAATAAACCGTTACTGTTACTTTGCGGATCCATGTTTATTAAGACTTTTCTGCTTATTTTGGTTCATACTATTACCTCCTGAAATATTTTACACTCTTTTTTTAACACCTTGTATAATTTTGCGTGATGAAAACAAAGTACCTACGGCCCTGGAATGTACGATTTATGTACGGACCTTTCTAAGAGCAACACATACCGTGTGATGGATAAAAGCTTTATAATATAACTCTGCCGTTCGTAGGCGACTAAACCAGACTTACTCATGATGGTGATGAGGGCGAGCAGAAGTCCAGCCGTGAAAAGCCAGCCCATCACTGCCGGTCAAAAGCGTCGGGAGACACATGCAACCAGCATTACAATCGCGATCGTCCAATTGATAGCCGCGCCGCCTAGCAGGGCGATGTGTTCGAATGTTCGAATCCAGTCGAACGCACTGACGTCGGTCGGTGGCGATCCCCAGCCGCCGCAATAATTGCGATCACGCTGAATGGGACGTTTATCTGCGGCTGATTTGCTTCCTGCAATAGAGAGAGGAACAAGCCGTTAGTCTAAATGTAATTAGGGTGGGGAAAGCCACGCAAGGTGCTTTGAGGTAAAGGATGTTGGTAAACTCGGGTACATTTATTTGATAAATTTAGCTCAATATTGCAAGGGTTTCATACAGGGTTAACTATGATTAGGTACAGATATTTTAAGAGGGGACACAGAAAGAAAAAGAATTCACGGAATCACATGCCAGAGAATATCTAAACTTATTTATAAAGCGAATCTTTTTTCCAAAGTATATTAAAATGCCATTTATCGACGACAATGGGTCTGTCCTCCACGAGATTGTTTATTTGGCACGTTTGGAGAGTACGGCAACCAACAACAAAACTGCGGTGGATGGAAGATTGAATGGTTATATTCGGTGTTATCGAAGAAGATTTTATAAATAAAGGGTGCTGTGGGAGAATTCGAAGTTTTGTACTATCTATTATAAGTATTCTGTTCGTTAGATTTTCTTAGAATAAATGGGCATTTTATTTAACTGTACGCGGAGTTCGTGTTTTGTTGTTGGTGGGTAATGGTGAAGGACATACAATGAGTGAAAATGCAATTTTGACAGTTTGGAACGAAAAACAAATGCAAAATACTGCAGGTAACCGGATTAACTGTTACATATCACATATACAGAGTGATTCATTGAGAATGGGCAATATCTGAACTGGAGATACTACACACTAAAATATGGCGATTGAGCCAAATATGCCTTATTCGAATGTTGCTGGTTTAAAAAAATACAGGGTGTTCAATGCTAGAATTTTATTTTGAAATAACTTTGAAACCTGTCGGAGTATAAAAAGAAATTGGCGCAATTATGTTTTTTTGGCACGACATATAATTTTGAACTAATTTTGACGTCACTAGTAGAGGGCGCCACTTATGGCACAGCATGTTTTTTTAAATGGCAGAACTTTTTTGGTGTTTAGTGTATCCATCTGTCTATTGAAACAATCGATTCTCCTACCTATTGTATCTAAAAAACGTTATACCTTGTTGAAGTCGTTAGGAGTAACAGTTTTCGAAATAATCCTATTTGAAATATTCAGTGTACTGATGATTGAAAACTGTTATCGTTTCAGATAAAGTGCCTTTTCTACTGAAAATACAGCAAAATTTTACTTGAAAAAGTTGTTCAGAACGGTAAATTATGGGGACGTGCAAAATTTCAAGAAGATCGGCGAGGTTTGATTTTGAAACCATTTTTCAACAAAGCACAAAGATTTTATCAAAGTTATTGAGATATTTCGAAATAAAATTTTAGCATCGAACACCCTGTATTTTTTAAACCAGCAACATTCGGATAAGGCATATTTGGATTAATCGCCATATTTTGGTGTGTAGTATCTCCAGTTCAGAGATTGCCCATTCTTAATGAATCACCATGTATGATCAATAAATAACTTGCTACAATAAAAAACTGCTAAAATCAACTATATTCATGTTCACAATTTTATTTCTGCTACTGTTGAAATTGGCTACAAAATACATTCAGCGAACAAGTTGACAGGTTACTTGTGCTAGGTTTCTGTGAAGAAAACGGTAGAAGAAATGTGGAAGAATGTCGTAGGAGATTTCCAAATCGAATAATTTCCCATAGAAAAATATTTTTAATGTTGAAAGACTGGCTCGAGAAGCAGGAAAGTTTTTCAATAATATCCGAGAACATCCTAGTGTAATAAGGTACAAGATGAAGAAAAATTTTTGCGAACAGTTGAAGATGAAGCGCAAATATAAGTACTAAACATTTATCTCGATGAACTGGATTATCAAGAACTTCTATACACCGAATTATTAAACGTAATCTACTACATGTATATCACATTCAAAAAGTGTAAGAGCTATTGCCTCAAGATTTGGATTGACAAGTGACCTTTTTTGAATTTATCTTGCATCATGATATTAATTTTCATAAGAAAATTCTTTTCACTGATGAGGTTTGCTTCACTCATGAAAGAATTACAAATGTTCATACCTTTCATGACAATTCCAATGTAAAGCCCTATGCAATAACTCCTAAACATTTTTAACGCGAGTGTAAGGTAAATGTTTGGGTCGGTATTATTGATTGTTGTTTGATTGGTCCAGTTATTTTGCCAAATCGATTAAATGGCGAAAGTTATTTGGAATTTCTGCAAAATACTGTCCTGATTTAATTGAAGATTTACCGCTGCAACTTAGACTAGAGTTTTGGTTTATGCATGATAGAGCACCGTCCCACTTTAGTGCTACTGTTAGTGATTGTTTGAATTTTAAATTTCCAAATAAATGGTTAGGACGAGAAAGTAGTAAATTTATGTTTCAAAGAAAATGGTGGTATTACATTAAAATTTTAAAGACTGAGCCCTAGTACTGGCTTTTTGATTTCTTCTAATTAACGATATTAAAATCTTGTTTTAATTAAATTTGACGAGTAAAACATGTTTTAAATTAAATTATTTTTAAATTCAACGAACACCCTGTAGTGTTTCAATTTACTTACTTTACAACTCGTAGTCAAAGAACACCAATAACAAACCTAGCTTTACTCACAACTCTATCATTTTTTATTTCCCATTTTCGCCGAATGCACTGATTCCTCCTCTCAGAGAAACGGCGAAACTAAAAATAACCGGCTCCGGTCAATTCCGCCCGGAGCCGGCGGTCTACGCAGGCCATTCCCCAGAACGACGTCCGTAAGCGTATCCTAAACTCAAATTGGCAGCGGTTTTCCTTTGGCTACTCAGTGGGAACCGACGCGATCGGGAATTGGGGGTCTCCTCATTCGATCTGGGCTCGAGAGACGCGCTTTTTACTTACACTTCCCCAGTTTCGGAACGGCACACTAGATTTAGTCGACAGCCAGACAGGGAAAATTAGAATCACATCGCCTGGAAAAACTTGGCTTCCACGACGCGATCTGGGGTGATAAAACGAGTCAATTTGACGGCGATGTGGGATGTAACTAATTATAGACATAGCGATGCTGTGAGATATTTTTGCCCTTCAGAAGAAATTTTATAAATAAAACTTATGTATTTCCTTTGCCCTATATGGTTATGTGAACTTGACACCCGGATTTTAAATGTTCAATTTATTTTGGGTGATTTTTTCATAGATTATAGTATGCAGTTGTTTGTAATAATATAACATATGAAATGAAGTTTAGTTAGTACGACTTTTAAAAAACTTATACCTACTCGAATTTTACGACAATGATACCTGAAGGTTAATTTTTATTGAGAATCGTTTGTAGTGAAATGATTTTCGTCTGTAGTAGCATATATACCAAGTATATCATTGAAAAGGAAATCATGTTTTATTAATGGAAACAAATTCTTTCTTTACACAAAATATCTGTATCATTGCTTTTTCAAAGATATGGTTTGGTATCAAAAAACAAATATTTGTTTGGCCTTACACAAATAATTTATTTCCATGATTCAATTTTTTTCACAGGCACCAATTTTTTTTCGGTGCAGAGTACACTGACAAATATTATTTATGTAAATTTACTGGCGGAAACCTTCTTATTTCAAATAGAACACCCTATATTTTTTTGCTTCAAGTTGTGCAAAAATAAATACATTTGTATAGGTAATATAAACACAGCATGTTCCTAATTTATAAATTTCGAGTAAAAAACAAGACCACTTTATTGTATATTGACTAAAACTGCATAAGTTATTTTGTCACAATAAAAAATTGCTCGAATTCGGAATTTTCCAGACCCATCAAAACATTTCCTAAATAATTAATGAGTGTTTCTCCTAACTGTAATATTAATGACTCTGGAAGACTAAGTTCTACATTAGCATGACGCCTTAAATCTTATATTACATTGGCGTTCTACTGCAAACTACTTGATGTGTAGGCAGGATAGTATATTTTCATAGTTTCACTTCAAAACAAATCGATGAAAGTTGATAGTTTTATTTTCGGACTATTCCTATATTAACATAATTTCTTAGTTGTCTCAACATCCTCATAAAAGGGCATACTTTTCATTACAGATTTGTTAATATTATACTTCATTTTTGCACATGAAAATACGCTGAAAAAAATTTCTCAAGAACATCAGGCAAGGTTTGTTTTTCCAGTGCCTTGGTTATTTTATTTATTTACTTACACGACATGATAAGACTAGAAACGGTATCCACTAAGATATGAATAAACTATAGTTAAAGTACACATAGAACAATTTTACAAACATTAAGGAAATTTACAATATTAATTGAAATACTACCTAACGCGTATAATCATGTTATTCTTAGAATATATTGTAATATTTCTATATCACTTTGTAATTGATTGAGCAACGTTGAAATTCTGTTTGCTTACTGCAAAGGAAAAATATACTGATGGCAGGTCCAGTTATTAGCCCACATTAGAAATACATCAAAAACATTTCCCCCGTTTCCCGTCTCGTGCCGCAGCCATACATTGCGCTCTTAAATGTTAAATGTAGACATAAAGAATTTGCCCCGAACTAGGAACTTTATTGCCCGGAGAGATACAAAGGCATTTGACTTTTACTCCGGCGCAGTAAAAGCACGATTTTTATTCTTCACTTGTTCCGATCAGTCGTTTCATATATTTTTTGCTAGGCCGTAAAGCAGGCTTGAGGGACCGGAGCGTTTAAATAAGAGATAGGCACGGTCATGCCAGATACAGGTGCCTTCGTAGGAAGGATACACACTCCGTTATCCTGTCTAAGGGTTCGGTAAATATTTTATGAAATGTATTTAAAGATGTTGTTAACTTATGTGTATCGTGATGTCATTATCATCTAAATAAGTGTGGCGGCACTGGCGGCTCGTGGATGGTCAAACTGCTCATTTTGTTTAATATGACATAGACACTCTAAAATTAGGATTTATTTAATTTTAACAGTGTAACATGTCGAATAGAAAAGTAGGTATCATTGAAAATTTCGTCAAAATGCTGGTAATGCCTACATTATTTCAAACAGTCACTGATTATTACGATATAACTTCAAATTTGTTCATAAATTAGGTACTAATTTGAATATGATGAATGTTATGAAAAATCTTGAAAACGTTTTTGGGATTGTTATAAAATCCCAAATTGCTAGTTGGTTCCATATATCTCCGTGTTTCCATCCCACTTCTGATCTTCGATTTCTTGACATCCCACTTCTGATGTTCCAAACGTAAACAGAGATGCTCGTTACTTTATACTTTCTGATACGTTTACGATACAGTACATGATGATGATGAGAATGATTATGATCATGAGGATGAGGATTATGATGAGGATAATGATGATTATAACGATGAGGTGGAGGAGCGCGGCTTGAGTGCTACAGGCACGAGAGACAGGTCATGACGACGTATGCCGATTTACTTAATTTTCTAGTTTTCTATACATTTGCTGAAAGTCATTTTCATACACAATTGTGTGAATAATATTTATTTCTGGTCCCTATTACTCATCTTCATGTACTAATGGTTCAAAGTCTCGTAAGTATTTACGAATTTTTCACATTTCTCCCTTCTACGCCTGTTAGTTCGAGATATCCAGGCATATTAACTCGTACATTCGACCCCTCCTTGGAAGGATGTACACAAGCAGACGAACCGTCATTTGTTATAAGACGCGCAACTTTCTGTGAACCGGGCCCGATTTGATGGCTGTTTTTAGGGCGCTGGAACTGGAGCAATCAAACGTTTCGACATCAAGTTATCTTTCCGTTGCGAGACAAAATAACGTCCGTCCTAGTTGCCCGGAAATATTTTCCGCCAAGAGAAATCGATACAGCCCAAAACTTGTCCGTTTCTACCAGGCAAGTGTATTAGTAAAATAGTTTCATCATATACTTGCAAGACAGAGAGCAGTATGTTTTTAAGGGCTTGACTATATTTTAGAAACGTTTGGCATTCTCCACGGATCAAATCTCGGGCCGTTGTTGTTTTTGTTATTTATATATGACTTGTACGACAGACAGCAGTATGTGTAGCGACCTTTGGAGTTCCCCAGAGATCAAGTCTCGGCCCGTTGTTGTTTTTGTTATTTGTAAATGACTTGTACGATAAACATGTACCGAATTTGGTTATTCCAAATTAAAGTAATTCAGAGAAATTCATTTGTTTTTTAAATATTTGGACCTACTTTGAAGACCTGTAAAAAAGTATTTTATTGCTGGGTCGTCAATTGTGATTGCACCTTTTAAGATTCACTCATTCCAGTGGCTCCTCATGGCCAGATTTCCTAACTCAAATAATAAAACGTCTGTATTTCATAGAAAAAAAATGATAGACGGCTAATATAGGAGATAGCTACTTCCCTTGATAAAATATTTGTTTTATTAACCGCTATCACACTCACTTGCCCCATCCTCGTCTGCCAATCTACAACTCCACGCACATTACCGATAAATCAATACGGCCATTATATAGGCGGCATTAAATATAAATACGGGCATAATGGAAAAGAGTGGAGAAGACCGAGGGGCGTCAGCTAGCCATTCAGTGCGAACCACTCTGGATGGAAATCAATCATTCGCGGTGATAGAGTGCGTTTGTTTCGCCAGAAATCCCATTATTTTTGTAAACAGATCGAAGTACGACGAGAGTGTGTACTTCTGCAAGGGAAACCTGCAACTGCGGGCCCCTCTTTATACAGGGCCTCCGGAATGTTTCATGTACATGCTTTTGCAATAATAATGACACTCCCTCAAAACAGTTTTTGAACTTCTGGAAGTTCCGAGTAGAAATTTCATTAAATCTCTGTTGGTGAGTGAAACAACTAAGAACTAATGTTAAAAGTAAATTTTAGTCAGCAGTTCAAAATAAATCGCAAAATTCATTTTAAAAAGTGCCTTTATTATTGCAAATGATTCTACATATGTTAACAGCTAACAGGACATCAAGAGGACCTCGAAAAACCTGTTGTTGATGGGTCTAACCGTTGTCATTACCGACATATAAGGCCTTTTACCGATTTTGGCTATTTCTTTAACTTACCATAAAATGCGAATCAATCTATATAGTCAAGTGAAATAAGTATTCTACATACTTGTAGATCAGAAATGGTAGAGTTTATGGTGAATTTGTTGCAGATGGGCATGTAAGTCTTTAGGTTTGATTGCTCTTTCAAATATCCGCCTGTGACAAATTTCTTTAAGTAAAAACTAGTAAACCTACTGTTATCATCAAATTCGCAGTTCTTATTTTATACGTGAGACTAGCATTCCATTTGGGGAAAACATTTTGAACGGCAATTTGTGCATAGGTTAGCACCTGCCAGTGGCCTTCAAGGTCACCAGACATTACTCCTATTGAGTATTACCTATGGGGTCATTTAAAATCGAAGGTATATGAAATCAAGTTTTGAATATTAACTTAATTGTGCAGTAATTGCCAGAAATGTCAAATTTAAAATATTTATCAATTTTTAGTGCGAAGTAATAAGTATTTTATGTGTAGAAATAATAATACTAATAAAAATTTATTATTTTGTTGTAAAATTGAATGGTTTTTATAAATTGTCTAATTCAGTCAATAATGATCTAATACATGTAACGAGAAAAATAAAATAGTAGCTATACAACAGATAGCAATAAAAACAGAATACAAAAAATTATTTTTTTTTAAGAAAACACTACAATAAATGCTCAGTGTCCACCGTTATGATACTTTCACGTTCAATTTTATAATAACTGTTACATATATTATTATTATATTAGGATTATTTCTTAGTTAATGGCCTCATACGTAATAATCGACAGCAGTGATGTCTGGTGATCTTGAAGGCCACTCAAGAGACCCACCCGGATCTATGCACATGTTTCAATCAATCAGTGAAACGCTTTGTATCTCGGTAATGACAGTGGTTAGACCCGTCAACAACAGGCTTTTTGAGACCTCCCAAATTCCATGTGTGCCATGCACTGTTAACGTACATGCATTTCCCAATGAAACACCCTGTATATCTGAACAAAATCAAACTACGGCATTCATATTTCAGACACCCTGTATCCAAATATGTAGTGCACAAACGCAAAGTTTCGACTGTCGGAAAACTAAACCACTAAAGTTGTTTACATTAGACATAAAGTAACCATTTTTTATATATATGATACAAATTTTATCTGAATTTTCCTTCCATCTCTATTTTATCCTAGCATTCATAACAATAGACTTAGCTTAACCCCATTAAAGCTAAAAGTTTGTCGCAGTTTCGCTCTATAACGCTCTAAAGCTTAGATAAGATACAATGTTGTCTAGAAAGTTTCCAGTTTATAGAAAGTAGGTATATCTACTAGAAAAGTGCCTTACGTATAAACAAAAGATAAGAGAAAAACATTTTTATGTAGTCATTAATGTCAAGATAACAAAGCCATATTGTAATGTCCCAATAAACGAAAATAATAATCACTATACGCGTTAAGTATTTGAAATAGTGTTTTCTACAAATAACAAATAATTTTAGACATTTGAGAACTGAATAACATATATACCGATGTAAAACGAATATATAACGACAGAAAGCGTTCTAACCAACAAATTTTTACATACAGAAATCTTTCAAAATACGTATTTTTTTCAATTTAACCGCAGATGTAAATATTGTTCATAAACTTACATAGTTCTGCATGTAATATTGTTCACTTTTCTTTATAAGTATGTGAAAATAATTGTTACAATATGGGGTTAGAATAGCAAAATAATGTGTGTCTTATGAACACTTTTTAAAAGTTGTTATTTTTTATTTTATTTGAGGAGAATTTAAATAGTAAAAGTGGAGAAACAAAACATATGGCGAGGGTAAATATCGAAAATATGCTTAGAGAACCTTTCGGACCTGTTTATTAATCAACGGCAACAAAAAATAGATGCTGAATATACGTATAGGCTTGTTAAAGAACCTGTAAAAACAGTTGAAAGACCCGCAACGAATATATTCACGGTCTGAAATTCCACCGCCTAACAACAGGTAGTTTAAGACTAGGCGCCGCCTGGCTCAGATTTTCCAGACATTGACGTGGAAATTGGCAGAGCAACTTTGATAGATCTAATTTATCATGTTGAGCAAAGACGCGGCACGTCAAAGAGCGACAGCAGCAGCCATCTGAAGGACTTAACGGCATCAGGCAGAATTACTATTAAATCAATTTGCGTGGAACAAACTACCAGTATTGCACCCTGTATTATTATTTTGTACATTAAATAACAAAATATTACTATCAGTGATATAAAACAAAGTTTCTAATGCATACATTTTTTGTGTATTTATTTTTCTCTGACTAACTTGTATCTACTGTTTTATCGTATTTCTTCTACGTCATCTAAAATACTGTTTGAAGAACTCTACGCCTAACACGAAATACAAAAATGTCAAATAGCGTCGCATCCTTCTTCTAGACAAGCAAAATATCGGTCTGTTATATTCCAACAAAACCAATCCGTGATAAAAATCGTAAGGCAATTTCGAGGACAATTTAAAATCAACCCCTTAGGGAAGGACAGATTTTCTTAAGCGTACGAGAAAGAACAAGATGTGTCTCAATTTTTTCGCGAAGTGGATAAACCGTTTTTTATATATTGTAAAAATAGTAAAAGAAAGCTTTTTCTCACTATGCATACAAGAAATCAATAACATAACATTATTTAATTTGAAAGAAAATTAAATAAACTCGTGATTAAATAAAATACATTTTCTCATTATACGTTAGTCCATAAGACAAATTCTTTAAAAAAAAATTTCATATGAACGTAAGTCAATTTTTTCTATTGATCTATCAACGCAATAATATTCCAGCAGTTAATAATTATTTTCTAGAATAACCTGATCTGAATACAATTTTTTTTTTGTAGAATTCACCAACAAGCCGACTTCTTACACATTGGACATAAATGTAAAACATTTCATTGCGACATAAATGAATTTATTTGTGTATATATTTATACAAGTACTGATAAATCAGAGTTTATCTGACAACTTAGTACTTTCAGACGGAAAGCTTAAAACGGTACAATAATATATATGAAAGTAATACCATTTTTAAAGCCGTAAGATATTGTCATTCAAAATTGTCATCATCTGAACGAGTTGAATCCTTGATCATCTTCAACATTTTATATCTCTCGACATGAGTGTTGCAATAAAATTAAAAAATCAGAAAAAATGCCCGGTTATTGTTCAATTTTCTGCTGTAAGTCAAAAACAAAGAGTCATATGAACATTCTGTTAACACAGTGGTTTTTAGGCCTTCACGACCGGTGCTATTATTTGATATATAGTAATTTCCCGGATTATTATGCCATGACCTCGGTAACTCGACACCTTGGGATTGACATTATTAGACCGCTGACGAGGTCTCAAACAGCCTCATTCGCGGCGAAGCTTTTGCAGAGTCACCACTGAAGATGCCGACAGTGAAGACCGGCGAAACGTTTGTAAGCATTGGATGCGACTAGTTACAGAGGCGGCTATGGACCGTTTCGGAGGACCACCATTATCGGAGGAACGGTTTCGATGGTGGCAATCGTAATACCAACAATAGGGGCCGAAATCAATATATGGGCGGGTCCAGACATACTGATAGCGGATCTGTCCTCATAGGGCTTAGCCAGAGAACAACCAGAGCAGGTCTAAGAATTCCCACTGAAGCTAGGGACATGTTCTTTAATTCTGTTACTAGCAGTGACCAGCTACCGAGGTCACGGCACAACAACCCGGAAAATCACTATGTATCAAATTATGTATTATTTTCAGGGAAAATATTCAACATATTTTCTAATGCGAATGAAATAGCTACATTGCGATACATTTTTATATGATTAGTAAAATAATACACTTTTACAGAAAAGGATGGACAAATTCCATTAAAAAAATCTTCTCGTCGTGGGTGTTGTAATAAAATTAAAAAATCTGAAAAAATGCTCGGCTATTGTTCAATATTTTGTATGTCAAAAACAAAGAGTGATATGAAAAATTCGGTTAACGCATTCACTTGTTTTTTATTTTACCACCACATTTAGTAGTTTCCGAGATAACTATACAGGGTGGTTAATTAAGAATGACCAATCTCTGAACTGGAGATACTACACACCAAAATATGGCGATTGAGCCAAATATGCCTTATCAGAATGTTGCTGGTTTAAAAAATACAGGGTGTTCAATGCTAGAATTTTATTTTGAAATATCTCAATAACTTTGAAACCTGTCGGAGTATTAAAAAAAAAATTGGCACAAATATGTTTTTCGGCACGGCAAATAAGAATTTTTGACGTCACTAGTAGAGGGCGCCACTTATGGCACATCATGTTTCTTTTAAATGGCAGAACTTTTTTGCTGTTTAGTGTATCCATCTGTCTATTGAAACAATCGATTCTCCTACCTGTTGTATCTAAAAAAGGTATACCTTGTTGAAGTCGTTAGGAGTAACAGTTTTCGAAATAATCCTATTTGAAATATTCAGTGCACCGATTGAAAACTGTTATCGTTTCAGGTAAAGTGCCTATTCTACTGAAAATACAGCATAATTCTACTTGAAAAAGTTGTTCATAACGGGATATTATGGGGACGTGCAAAATTTGAAGAAGATCGACGTGCTCTGATAAAATCTTTGTGCTTTGTTGAAAAATGGTTTCAAAATCAAACCTTAATGAAAACCTGTATATGAAAAATGAGATACACTGTCCTTACAAGTATACTGGTTAGTCGTGATCTTGTCCATCTACCTGTAACGTTATGCGACAGCGATTTTTAATTACTTCAAATGGACCCTTTAACTGTTTTGCTCCGGGCTGGGTTTATCGTACCGGAGTTTATTTAAAACAGACATCCTGCGACACATACAGGATAACAGGTCCGCCGCCGTCAGAGTTTCCTGGCTACCAGCCAGGACGCTCCCAATTTTCAGGTTGTCACCTTATTTACCCGGCATCCAGTTTTATGCTCTTAACATCATTAAGGAGTCTCATTAAAATTTTAATAAAGCAACCAGCTGGCCCCGTATTTATCGGGTATGGCTTATTAGGATTTACACCGCGACTTTATACGCGTCGGGACGGCGTAACGATTTCAATTAAGGAAGCGCCGTTGATGTCGTAAAGCCTGCTTTATTGCTTGATTTAGTCACCGCTTAGAGAACTGTTAACAGTACTAATAATGCTTGACGAAATCGTACCGCGAAATGTACATAGTGGTTTAAATTGGTCGGTTTTCAAGGGCTACGTCTGTATCGGTTACCGTTTTTGAGATACAGGGGTTTTCTCGATTTTTAGCTAAGCTGGTGACCTATGTCCCTTCTAAGACATCTTAAAGCGGTTGAAACATTCTACAGGCACTTTTTTTAGATACATTCGATGTGTGTGTTTTTGTTATGTGACCACAACTTGTGTTTTTTTATAAGAAACACCCTGTACTTTATTTCAAAAGCAGAAGGAGGGCCAAAAATGCATTTCAAAAGTATATAATTTACTTATTATTTGTTGTGTACATTTGCGTAAAATAAAACAATTTCAAAACACCAACGATATTTTAATCCAGAGCGAGAAGGCTTTGAAAACAAACCAGTTTGACATTTAACACTATTAGAAGCTTGTTAACACAAATAAACTACATTCAAATTACAAATACGTACAATTAATTGAAAATAGAGATCCGTTGCTAAACCTGCATTTTAATTTCCTAGATTAAAACATTTTATGAAATTGTATGTATATATTTAAGTTTTCTGATTAAAAAGGCTTTGAAAACAGACCACTTTGACATTTAACAATATTAGAAGCGTGTTACCAATTTGAACCACCCTGTACAGTGTGTCTCAATTTCGTTATTTTTCTCATAACGCTGTCTCAGTTCCCAATAAATACTCATTTGTGTACATAGAATAAAACCATACTTTCTAAATGTTCGTCTGCAAACTTGAAAACAGTAAAGCAAACTTGTCCAACTTTAACAGTAGCGTATTAAATGTCAACGTGAAAAATTCATTTCAACGGATGCAGACACGCGACTCCAACGTCAAACTTCCTTTCCGCAAATAAACAGCGACGGAATGTTTGCGGACCCAATTATCCTTTATCAATTTGCACAAAATAAATCCGTCACCTGAACGACTCCAGCGAAATTTAAAACTTCCACAGACGGGGGGATACGTGGCTCCATCGAGTTTTATCCGGCGAAAACATATTTATTATGCGAATAAGGGGAGCAGGAGGACTGGCGAACAGAGTGGGTTGTCGAAAACTACGACGTTGTAATAAAAATTCGCTAGTCGAACTTCTAATAGGATGTTTTATGATACATTTTTAATTAATATGGAATATATTTGGTAGATATCTAGAACTTTGTATTGATTTTTTAAGTGCTAAGGCATTAGAGATCTAATACCTATTTAATGTTATGAAAAGCATGATCTAATTTTAACGAAAATTGGGAAATGCAAGTTGTTAATTTTGATCATTTACAAGTATAATTTAAATAACAATTATCTAGTCACCCTATTTTGTCGGTAGAAGCTAGTTAGCATTAAAGTATGACCCATTCCTTACTGAACACCTTTTATATATATTAACAATATTAAAGACTGACTAAACCACTTTACCTTCAAACCTATAATTAAAACGTTAAAAAATTGCTTCTCGCCAACCTTCAGGGCTGGCCTATATCGAGAGATGTGACGTCAGAGCCGAATGATACACAATTGAATAGATCTCCATCTGACCCGCTACGTGTAGTCGGATAGCTTTACTACTGTGTACGAGAGCTTTGTTTGAAAAAATAATAACCGAAACGGAGCCGCAACTTTCAACTTCTCTCTATTTCCGTCTACTCGAAGCAAGGGGGATGCATTATAGATGCGGATTTGCAGAGGTGGAGAGGCTCGGGAGCTTTTTCCGTTCTGTTTTAAGCCGGTTGGCAGGAAAAACAGGAAATTTTGTCGAAAAACAAAATGTTTGCTTTTCGGTTGGAATTTGAGTGGAAACTTATTGGAACTTTGTAAATAATACAGCATAATAATTAGAATTGCTAGGTTTGTTTCGATTGGAACTCAGAAGGGATGGATTCGAATCCAAATATATGTGAAATGATGCTTAATGAGAAAAAAATGATTGCATTTTAAAATAAATTAGTTATTTAGTAAATATAACATTTATTGAATGTATTACACACATCAAACGTTTATTATAACCACTGCAATAATTGCTCATTTCGTTCCAAAATTATTGCTCTTCACTATATGCAGCAACTCAGTTTTTTCAAACTAGCATTATACGCAATTTTATGGATTTTAAGAAATTCTTGAATCTTCTTTTTTATGTGCCGATATCTGGAATCTTTTCTGAAAGTCTTGAATGGTATAGAGCGTTGTCTAATACTATTATTAAATACGTCGTTTTTTCTAATGCCCTCTATTCTCCCTCATTGTGTTCTATATCTAATTAACAGAGATTGTTCGTCGTCCGCGTTAACCTCTGCATCTTCTTATTACTATTTGTTTGATCTCTACTTGTACTAAGTTGAGGTTCTTCTGAGAAATCCAGCCAAGGTCTGATTATCCGTATCTTATTAGATAATGCAATATCTAATACCACAATATTCTTAAGGCTAAATACTAAAGAGACGCTAAGTAGTAGATGTATTTAAATACACACAACAGCACAACACTGAGTACTCACAACACGAATTTTTAATGGACCAAAGATAACGTAAAGTAATTAAAAAACACTTAGTATATCAAGAAAGCAAAAATTATAACACGCTTGAGCCTGCGAAATCACCTAGCACTGAAAGTCGTTAATTGCCATCTTTGTCTTCCTTACGGTGTTCAAGAACAACGTATGTCGTATGTATTGAATTATTAAATTTTTTAAAGACATGGATCCGATTCCGTGACGCATAGAAAGCGGTTACCTTGTTTTGTGAGATGTTACAACGTTGCATTCAAATAACGGCTTGTAGTCGCCGTTCCGATATAAGTTTTTATATTGGAGCAGTGGGTTTGATTGGGTTAAAATACTACGGATTTGACGACAAGACATAGAATATATGATAATATTTTATGCATATATCCTGTACTGTACGTCCTTGTACCCCCCCCCATTTGCATTTAATATCAATAAAGGGCGGTTCACACCGACGATACGTTACTACTGTCGCTATAAATCTGTCCGCTCGGAAAATTCTCAATGACGAATCTCTCGGGCTTCTAAACCCGCATTAAACTAGTTTGCAGCGCTAAATCCTCCTGCAAGCTTTCTTAACGTTATCGGAAAGCGTCCGAGGCTTTTCTTGGATGGGGCGTCAATATTTGCCGGGCGTGATTGAAAAATGCGGCCGAGACGCCTCACACCTGGACGGATGGGATGTGGGAAAGCGCATCCAGTCACGTACGGGCGATTGGTTTTCCCGCAGAAAGATATTTAGAGAAACGAGCCGTATTTATTCTCTAAATACGCGCTATATGACAAGTAAACAAGAGTTCGTACTACACTGGAAAAAAATGTCTGTAATTTCACATCAATGTACGTTGGTAATTTGTGATCAGCCTAAAGTCACATTATAATTTTGTAAATGAGATAAATACACTGTAGTATTACAAAAATAACCATTGGTAAAATTTTATGTTGTACATATTACGTGATTTTGGTTACGTGAACCTGGCACTTGACTTTTAAAGTTCAACTTTTTTTTGTCATTCTTATAGATTACCGTTTACAGTAATATTTATTTTCGTTTGTAGTAATTTCAAAAAAAGTTATATCCGCATGCAAATTAGACTCTCGCAAAACACGACAAGACTCTCTTCTTTCAATGTCACGTATTTGATCTACTCACCTCACCTTCATAATTAAAATGCGATAACGTACGCAAAAGCAGTGACATTAAGTGTTAATTTTACACTGATAGGATTACATACATTCCATTAGAAGTACTTTGATAGCGACCGTCCACTCTTGTCATGGCTGCGAATGACATGAAACGCATTAGCGTCATCAAAGCTCTCTGTTCTTTGCAAGCGCCAACATTAGCGATGGTAGTAACTTGCAATTTAATAATAATATGCAATATTTTGATGCCTTAAAATTATAAGCTTCTATGTTACGAGGTTTGGGGTATTATTCTAGCGGAAATTAGAATAACAAATAAAAAGTTTTGATGTAAGGAAACATTCTAGGGATTTGATCTAGATAAGTCAATATTTGATTGATTTCTACTAACGAAATTACGTTAGTTTAAAAAAAAACATGTAACTTTATTTTAAAAAAAAATTGTATTACGAAAACCTTAGTACAACTTTTTTTTATCAGTGGCGGTGCCTAAGGGAGACACGCTCACGTAAAGGGGTAATCTCAGAAACAGTTTTTAATGCGTAACATCAAAACGGTTCAACATTAAGTCACGAAATTTTGGTGAGATATTAACCTTGACGTGTCAATATTTTCTACAGGGGCGTGAGAAAATTCAAGGCTCTGGTACAAATTTAATCATATCTTTTTTGTAGTTAATTTTTTCTAGTTTCTGACTCCAAAATATTAAAATATTAGTATTTAACATAAAACATGTACTTTTGTTAAATTTCAATAGAATGTACCGTTTTTCAGTAAAATAGATTTCAATCATTCCAAACGTGATTCACATTTAGTATCCAATACATAGCCAAAACAATTAATTGCAGTGTGCCATGGAGAAAACAACTAGTCTGACAGTTGACAGAAATGTCAAGTATTTTTAGTTTGAAAATTGTGTTATTTGAGTCCATGCAGTGCTATTTTATAGTGAACAAAAATAGATAAAACTTATTTAAAACTGCAACAGTATACATATTTTGAGTATGTAGATATGCTTTTGACGTTAAGTGGAGTGTCATGGGTGTGTGATAAAATATTTTTTTGCACCGAAAGGCGTTGTTTTTCTGTTATTATATTACGGTATTTTTATTTGTACTATTGTTTTTAATTGTTACTGTTAAGAGTGTTAAAAATACTTGACATTTTTGTTAACTGTCAGATTAGTTGTTTTCTTCATGGCACACTGCAATTAATTTATTTGGCTATGAATGTTGAATGTGGGGCACGTTAAGAATGATTGAAATCGATTTTACTGAGAAACGGTACATTCTATTGAAATTTAACAAGAGTACCTTTTTTATGTTAAATACTTCAAATTTCAATATTTTCGAGTCAGAAACTAGAAAAAATTAACTACTAAAATGATATGATTAAATTTGTCCCTTGCATTTTCTCAGGCCCGTGTAAAAAATTTTGAAATGTATTCTATGAGACTTATTAAACAAGTCAAAGTTAATATCACAGCAAAATTTCGTGGCTTAATGTTGAACCGTTTTGATGTTACGCATTAAAAACTTTTTCTGAGATTACCCCTTTACGTGAGCGTATCTCCCTTAGGAGCCGCCACTGACAAAAGTTATACTAAGGTTTTCGTAATTTTTCGACTTGTTTTACAAGCTCACAAGTTTTGAATACTTACTACTGATATACCTTGTATATTAAAAGTCAGTGACATAAGAAAAGTCCCACTATTTTGGTCCAATGAATGCGTGGTTAACGACTTGATCAACTAATTTGTAACACCCTGTTGAACTGATACTAATAAATTGTAAAAAGACAAAGCGCAGTCGTTAATCGTATCACGATGAGAGTATGGAAACGAAAAATTGCTACCAGTGTGATTGTCCTGGATAAAAATATGTTACTTAAAAAAAGAAAAAACGTTCAGTGTGTTTGAGAATGGATAATACAATTATTTCTTAGATTAGATACTTATTCAGGGTATTACAGAATTATGTAGAAAGTTTTTAATACATTGTTTTACAAAATAAGTAGGTAAATATGGCGAATTATTCCTTTGAAGAATTGGCCGAGAAGACGTCATTATGAAGATGCATTCTTTAAAGGAATAAGTTACCACATTTATCTGCATATTAAAAACAACACTTTGTGTTATCGTTTTTTGTTTAAGTCTGACATAAATTAATTTTTATCTTGAAAACCGTGCGCCAGGAGGAAAAAATTCAAGAGACACTTTTTAAGCAGAAATAACTTGGCTTTTAGAAAGCGATACCAATTTGTCCAAAAATCAGTGGCGTACATTTTTTTTTTCTAAAAATAAGTATTTAACGGTACGAACGCCGCTGTCTATAGTATGTAAAACATAAAATTTTAAACAACCTGTATCTCTAAAACGATGCAGTTCCGTACCCATGTTTATATAAACTGTTTTTCTTATTTTTAAACATAGAACCTGTCCTTCGATTTTCTAAACATCATTCTCTAACACCCTGTATACATTAAACAAGAGGGTGAAGAAAATTGGACTGTTCAAGATTGTTCCATTAACAAGAGTATACCAGAAAATGTACCTACACATATTCTGATCACCAAATATTGACGCTTCGACCGTGATGTGTCAATCCCATTGGGCACTTCACAAAAGGGTCCTCCTACAAGTTTAAAAATGGATGATACCTGGAGACATCTTTATCTGTATCCTGTCGTTGGCATCGGAAATATTGCTTAGATCTGTGCCGCCGTCAAAGTGCCAAACGGCGTATACATTTATAGCGGGCTTGGTTTGAATAGGAAATTTCGTTTGTGTACATTTCCGAGATACAAAGGCGCCCTCTCTCGGGCGACTGCAACTTGTAGGAAGACCGACCCGCTTTGTTATTTGAATTTAATTAAGTTTTTGCGTCTTATGAATTTAATTGCAAATAAACTGTTTATTAGCGTGTTGGCGACCCCCAGGAACGGGGCTCGATTTTAAATGCATTGTTGTACGCTGGAATACGTCCCTATTGCAAAAAATGTAGGAGTATTTAGATATCCTTTACAGGATAATGTTTTGTTGTTTTAAAGGTTATTTTATTATGGACATATTTTAGTCCTTAAGAACGTCGTTTTTGTAGGCAGTTTTCAATGAATTCATAGCTATTTTCAGACGCAGTGTAAACAAGTTAGAAAAAATAACTCTTCAGTGTGTCAATTGTACAAGTTTTCTACAGGGTATATAACGATTTGCAGGCTGATAAGTCGTTTATGATAAGAAAAAAAACATATTTTCACCTGTTATGTTTCGTCATAAAGTTTCCTAAATTTTACACGCTAACTGCACACGTAAAAAATTGTATACGCTATTGTAAATGTTAGGTCTGTTCATGCAGCGGTTAGAAACGGTTTGAAACTATCAGAAATATTCGACCAGATAAGTTGAGATTGAGTTACCCATGAATTTATCGCAATAAGTAGTTGGACGAATATTTTTGTTAGTTTCAAACCGTTTGCAACTGCTGCAGGAACAGACCTATTATCACATCGTGACATAGTTTTAGACTGTAGATCAGCTATATTTGCGGAGAGTGGCACCCTCTCTGTGGGTATGGTAGGGTGCAAGAATTTTAGCTTGGGTTAATTAATGAGGTTTCCCTCATTCCTGCACTGAATCGTGGTTAGGACCTATCAACGTAAGTCGTTCCTGAGTGCAAATAAGGCTTGCATAATACTAATATACCGCTCCCTCTTACGCACAGGTCTTCGATTTCTGGACTAATCCTCGTGAATAGAATGAGGGGTAAAGATATTATTATTATTAACTATTCTGCAGGCTAATGCCTCGACTAGCATTGAATTACACCTGGAAAACAGCTAAAATCACTTGTCAGCAGCCCACTAGACATATACCGGTTTTAAACTTACTAGGTCTCATCAGGAGGTAATCGACGTCTGTCTTAAAAAGTTTTTTTGAAATTTCATGGTTTTTGACGTTAAAACTAGCGCCAAACACATTAAAATTATCATAACTTTCCATAATTGTCTTCGTTTTGAGTATTTCATATTAGGAAACCGGCTAAATATGTGATTTTTTTATAGTTTAGCGTTGTGGCTGCCGTTTCTTTGACTAAAGTAGAAAATAACGAAACTTTTTCCGATTTTACACTTGTAGGTGAAATTGATAATAAAAAAATTGTGGATTACACCATTTTTATATAATGCCGTTTCTTTGGTTAAAGTCGTCTTTCGTGTATTTATACTTAAACTAAATGGCTACATAGAATCTTTCAAACCATGATGTACTGAACAAAGCCCTATTAAAAATGTCTATTAGACTGTAAAGCAGTTATTACTTGGTAAAAATGTAATCAATGTTCAATTTTTTAGACCTGGACACTCAATTAAATATAATATCAGTGGTCTCGTATTTCACATTAGACCACAACGTCTCTGTAAAATTGATAAGGTCAAACCCGAAAATCCCGGGACCAACCTGGCGCCATCTCGGGATTTTTCAGACTGAAAATTAGCAGAATCCCTGGTTCCCGAATTTTCAAATGTTTTCCAATGTAAAAACAATTTCAATGCAATCATTTTAATATTTTGACTCTTTTTCTGCTTGATGAGGTACAATTACCGCTGAACCGTCGTAGACTGCGTGATCCCATGGCGGGATTTAAAATTTGCTAAACGAGGCAATGCGTTAAAAATTTTATAATATACCTCACGTCCCGCAAATTTCACTGAGGGCCACGCGGGTAGACGGAACGCGCCACGTGTGGCGTAATTTTGCCACGGAACGGCTCCCGACTCGCCGATTAATTACGACAACTCAAAAACACTCCCGGCGATAAATAAATCTGCAAATTTAACGAATAACCCGCCATACATCACGTTTGCAAATTATGTTCGAATGCGCGATTCGCGATAAATCATTCAATTTAACTGTCGGTGACTATCCAGACAGCCGTGGGGGTGTTTCCGTACGCAGACATGTGGTAGTGGGTTGTTTTGCATAACTAACTAGATTTTATATGACGCGTGCTGATGGAAACCTGGCCGCCTTGTATCTTGGTATACCGGGTGGGAGCAAAACTACCATTTCGCGTTCTAGATACAAAAACGCCTATTTTTAATGTAAAATAACATATTCACTGCGAAATATTTTTTATCCTTTCATTTTACCTATTAATAAGTCCACGAGCCGCCACTGCCTTTACCCTACCACCCCCACATTAAAATTTCAACTAAATTAAATCAAAATTAACCGTACACTCTGCTCAGCCCTGCTTGTGGCAGATCTGGGAAGTCATTTATTTTTTGTCAACTTCGCGAGTGCTCCTCCAAATGAGAGAGGACCCGTTTGCTCTCCGACTGCTCCTTTTGTTTTTGTTTCTGCTCCACGTGAAGGAGCAGTAACGCGTCGAGTCCTTCATGTCACCGTGGCCATAATGAAAAACAAACGTTCAATTGTCTCGCGGGGCGGTGAATTCATTTGTCTGATGTATCGCCGCCGCGCAATAACGGAAAACTAGTGCCTTTATGCCGTTCGCTTGTTTTAGGTCGGAGAGCTGGTGGCTCTCGAGGAACTGCTTAATTGTTTTTAACAGAATGGAATGTTGCTTGGACGGGGAAATTTGGAATAAATTATAACTTTTTATGAAAAGCTTGTTGGTTTCAGTGAAATACAGGGTGATCCACAAACGATGACTGTCATGTATCTACTTTTTATACTAGAACAGGTATATAAAAGAAACTTCATTTCCTTATGTTCTGATATACATATGATACTGACTAATACATTATTTACCACCCTAGTGTGTATTTAAATTATACAAATACGTTACAAAGCGGCGCAGTCAGTAGGATCGGTCAAATACGTTACAGTGATCAAATATGAAACCTCGTATTTCATATAATGTTTTTTTATCTACATTGCAGCGTCTTAAAGGATAGAAAGGACACGTGTTAGGTGAAGAAATAGTCATAACTTTTTTGTCTTTAATTTTATTGAAATTATGAAGACACTTCCTTAAAGACAGATCATTTATCCAAAATTTTTATACTCTTGTTTGAAGTCGAAAACACCAACCGTTTGGGAGAAAACCGACATTTAAATTGTTTGGACATTCTGGTGAATCTTATTTCCTTTACGATGTAAACAAAGTGTACTTTGAAAACAATTGAATAATAGTTTTCATAGTCTTGCTTTGACGGTAATTTCAAACCTTATGCTTCGTTCATACAAGAACAAAGTAGAAGCAGAAACGCAATCTTTTTTGAAATAAATACACATTTAACTAATTTAAGTTAACCTTCGTAGAATAATTTCCGGACTGGTCGCCACGTTGTCGGTTTAGCTTCATTGATATTTTTTGCAATCATATAAGGAGGTAGAGTTTCAAAGTTATTTCTGAAGAAGAGATGTCAATTAATACATAGTCAACATGTCAACGATTCTTTCATATAGAGTTTTTATATAGGGCACTTCTTTAAAAAATACAGGGTGTTGAACTTTCAAAATTATCAATGATTTTTTAAGATATTTTACAAACTATTGACTGAAATAATTTGATATTGAGCATATGAACTTATGTGTTTGAATTTGTACAAACGCTTTTTAAATCCTTAAAATTCACCAAAAAATACGTCATGTCACATTCGGTCACCGTGAATCGCCCTGTATATATTCTTTGATACCAAACATCTAGATAGGTATACAAAATAAATAACGTAATAGACAATCGACCTTACTGGTTGTAGTATAAGGATACTTCCAACATTCTTCAAACTATCGGCATACCGCGTATATCATTTGGATGTGGTAAAAATAACAGGCGCATCATGTTTTGGACCATTATTTTGAAACAGATCATTAATTATTTATCAAATTCCGCATAACTGTTGATATGATGATATATTTGTCTTTAAGCGATGAAATGTCAATTTGAAATTTCATGAATACGTAAATATCACATAATTTAATCACGAACGTTAATTATTGATACAACTGCAATAAGCGAAAAGCAATTTTGTGGATGTTTAAAACTACGTACAAAACATCGTACGAAATACATTTTATTTAATAATAATCAATAACAAATAATTTTTTTCTCGGGATCTATGAGGCTTTTACAAACATTTTTTTACGATATTGATTCTATTTTTCATCTATTCATTGTATAAATCTAGGCATCATTTTGACTGGGTAAATATCCGTCGGTGACAGTCCTTGTCCATTACAATTAATAAAATTTATTCTGAAATGATGTTAACATACCGAAGTGGCTAGCTGATCGTTAATATTATACGACTACCAGACTAAATTATACCCTTCTAGGCGAGAATTGCGAACAGGTACAATGGGAGGGCTTTCCGCAGTTCGGCGGAAAGAATGAGACTTCATAAATTATTTAATGGATTCGGAACAACCCAGGGAATATAATGCTAGAGTACTATGGAAGGAGCGTGAGAATATCAGCAGTTATTAGGGAAGTTATTATGAAATTCCTCATTAGAGGAGCAGTGACATATGAGGTGTAATAGCCACATGCATGATTATCCTTTTTAAATTGAGGGAAATATATTAAGTCATTAGTAGATATTGTTTATTTCCAGCAAGTGCAAGTATTACTTTCCTAGGAAAATAACTTATCTACTTTCATTTTGTAATATGAATTTCAGTTCTATAGTTTTGTAAGGGCATCTATTACAATACTAGTGCTGTAGCAGATCAGTCATCACTAGTGGAGTAATGTGATATATTACCCCACTAGTGAAATATTAAAAAAAGAGATCACTGCTTAATGGTTATTTTTTATGAAGAACCAACAGGTTTATCAATTTAACAACTAATAGATAATTTAACTTTGAAAAAAATTTAATTGAATTACTTGTTATAAAATAAATATTAACAGCACAACTTTGGCAATTCGTAAGATTAATACCAGATGAATGCAGCTGGTCTGTATTTGTATTAACAATGTTTAAATTTTCTTTGTAAGCACGTGAAGTAGCTTCAAATGACGGTAATCTCTCTTTTGTGACGATTTTTTTCTTGTTTTCAAGAGACGTATCAATATAGCCTTCACACACGGTGTTGGACTTTCAACCCCCATGCCATCTTATAGTTAGAAGGTCTGCTCCTGTGTTGGCTAGAAGTGAAGTAGATGATCGTCGAAGACAGTGCCCTGTATATTGTTGAGGCTGTGATAAATTGAGAAAAAAAATAATCTTTGGCATTACAGTAAAAGTATTTATACCAACAGGAAGTTTCATGAATTTACCACCTCTGTAACCAACAAAAAATCTTCCATGATGGGCATGACTAGGATGCAGGGCGAGATATTTTCGTTTTACTTGGACCATATTCATATTTTTGATTCCCGCAGTAATGATAAAGAATTCTCGGGAAACTTTGGTTTTCGTCCGGTATGAAGAATGAAAAATGTTTCCTTAATTTTTTACGTTTTCTATCAGAAAATTAGTTAACTCGTCCACTCTGCATACATCTCCAAGTCCAATAATTAAGGCAGCCTTAAATTATGCATTTATGAATTTCAAATAGCAAACATTTTCTTGTTCCTATCTTTGTTAGCAAGAATTTTGTGTCATCGGTATTTTGTAAAAATTTTGAAACATCCTCTTTCGTTAATATTCTTAACATTTTTTGGTTTGTATTCTACTGATTGTTTTTTCAGAAAAGTAATAAAATTGTTGAATTTACTGTTGTCAATATTTTGCCGCATACAGATTGTAGACCGCAGCATAGAATAGAACGCCCAAAGACTAGATAATTTGTACTTCTTGGATAATTCTTCAAAAAATGCTAATAATACATTTTCTTTTGCTTCATGTTTTATATTCTTAGATCCACCAATCAGTGAATCGTTTATAAAATTGTTCGTCCTTGGCTCTCGATTTATCTGATAAAAGTGAAGCTACTGAGTTGAAGCACTTTCAATTTCAAGAGGCAAGTTTTCTGTTTCTGAATCACTAATTATTTCAATCAACACCACTATTTTCACAAGAACTCAATTTTGTTTATAAGAAGTTTGACAGGTTACCGTAACAATGCCTTTGCTTCTTGATTTTGAATAATAACTGACAAACGATCTGATTTTGAATTTTTCTCAATTTAAGGTAGTTGTAGATAAAAATGTTTGCAGTTCTATATAAAATTCTGTATAATACACCTGGGATAACGGCATTTTTTATTACATTCGTGAAATTACATTACAAATGTCTCACTAATGGATAATAATGCCTATATCCCACTTGTATTATAAATAACTATTATTATGCTTGGTATATGATATTGCAGCACTAACAAGAAACATTCCAACGATGATAAAGTTTAACTTACTAAAACTTTTTTATTGGTCGATTTCTGTCAGTGTATTCTGCTCGAAATTTTAGTCTACAGAGGTAACTTAGTATACTTTGTGCGGCGTTTTGCTACAATATACTAAAGGGAAAAGAACAATTAACGCCTCTCGACGACAATAAAACAATTAACCACTCTTAAATGCCCACATTTGTCACGGAGGCAAAGCCCGTATAGTGCACCACTCGCGCCTTTGTCCGTTCTGCAGCGACTTGTAATGGGGCACGATATCCAGCAATTAATTAGGCTGAGCTTTGAAAATTACTGCTGCTTTCTACGAGCCGTTTCATTAATGGCGTCCTTTGATTCTGCAGGACAACGGCCGTGTCGGTTCCCAGCCAGCTCACGAGAAGGGGGAGGGTCGAAATAAAAAAATATACGGCGAAAAAAAACCTCTAACATGTTTTTCCTTGCCTAATACACTTTGGCATTATTTTATACCTGTAAGCTGTTAAGAATTCGTTGAATATTGCATATATAAACGGCGACATTAAGACATCAAGCTATTTCACATGGAATACGGGTCCTAATAATTTGCAACTGCACCACCCTCTAGCTATTGACGCGGCGGCGGTTCCTTTGAACCCGCCGCCTCCTCCCCCGCCTCTCGCTCCTATTTGCAATGCCCGACCGGCATCGAGAGTAATATGCACTGCAGCGTGCATTAATGGAACACTTAATTCATTATTTAATTAAAACATAATCCTTCGGTCTTTCAGGTCCTGGAAGCCTTCCAAGGATGTCACTTGGGAAGTTCGAAGAGGTCCATGAACGAATATGTGACCGGAGAAGATCCAGTGATACGAGGGCATGCAGTGAACATCTCGATAAGGTAAGTCGCAAGATACTATTTTAGTTTTTTGTGCGAGATTTTGCGTACATATTTTCATTGGTATACGGAATTGTTGTAAAAATAAATAACTTCTCGATCCGAAGGAGAATTAAAGGAATAATAATACAATCTTGTTTAATACCGCTCAAAAGAGAAAACAAAAAGAAAAAACATTATTATCCAGGAATCAATTTTTTTAGTATAATACATTCTTTACTGTATTGTAAACATATTTGAGCTATTTCAAATCGATTTTACTACAGTTTCTATTAAGGAGGCTGTATCTCTTACCGTAAAATGTAATTTACACCTTTTTTTTAATATTAGATATTAGAATTTCTTCTTTGACACAATTTTAATTAAAAGTGGATTTAGTCGGCTTTTGGAAATAGGCAACTCAATTGTTCTTTAGCACACGTAGCATCAAACAACATAAATATGTGGTCATTAATTATAGGATCTGACGGAAAATTGATTGAATTAACTTAAATACCTTTACAATACAGTAAAAAAAAGACAAACAAATGTTAACACCACTTGACTGGATTACTAAAAATTAATGAAATAGATACAGCTTTATTTGTCGAACTGTGGGGTGTAGGAGAATTGTAACGAGTTCGATGTGCGCGTGTGTTCAAACACATTAGTTGGCCAAATACTCAGAAGTACTCTGTACACAATATAAATTTACTACGTGCCGCTACTTGATTCAACGAACGTATAGACGGGTCTTTTACTGAAATTGTGAAAGAAACCCTATAAAATAAGTCATTTGTGGCTTATAGCAATCTGAAAGTTGCTGGAAAAACGTTTTTATGTTCGAAAAATGTAATATATGAAAAATGTATGTCCTCGTCCTTAATATTACATTTTGTAACATGGTATAGGTAAATTTGAGGTATGCTTCATGAAAATTCTTGTTTTAGAATTAAAGAGTAATTTGTTATACAGTATGCTCGTGTTTAGGTGTACACAAGGCTTTTTTATCATGGAAGATACTTTGGAAGTTTGGTTTTTGTTTGTCTTGTACTGTAAAATGACAAGTTGGCAATGTAATGAGCGTTTATACAGGATGTTTGAAAAGTAATGGGTCACAGAGCACCGGGTAATAGTTTAAGCCAAAATATTAAGAATTTATTTAGAACATTGTTTTAATTATAGCTGCCTTGTTTAAATATGATAAGTTGTTGACTTAGGTCATGGTTTTCGATGCTTAATTTATAAAAAATGCATTTTAAAATAAAGGGAATTTGCATAGGTATCTATTTTTTAGGTATGACATTTTTTCCTGCAAAAGTTCAATATTTTTGAAAAAATTTTGGTCAAGTGTTAGGAAAAAAAGTGGTGTCTCCTTTAAGATCTCAAAAACCCTTCGACATCAAATTTGAAATCAACTGTAAAAGATATTAGTAGTTTTCGTAAAAAAATGTTTTACTTCAATTCCTTGTATCTCTCTTAATATTAACATTACCCCTCAGATATATGTCTATTCTTATTCTTTGGTCTGTGGCCCATTACTTATGAAACACTCTGTATAGAACTTAGTTATTATGTTTGAACGTTTTTATAATATTGCTTTTTATTTTATTATTTATTTTTCAAAAATATTTCATCCTTTTTATTATAATCTTTTGAAACATATATTTTTTATTATTATTTATTATCCCCTATTTTTTATTTCAAGTCCTCACATCATAAAATCATAGTACATACTATTATTTACATTAAGTGAGTTACACTTTTTAACTTGCTTTGAATTCTACCTGGCAAAAAGTACCTCCGATATCTAGTTTTAATATCTGCGACTTCTTGATTTCTAAGTTATGAATAAATAAAGAGTGATCCGCTTAAAGATTCAAATTCAGGGGAAAGTTTTAACTTGATTACTTTTCCTCCATTCCGACGAACGTTCTAAAAACGAAACAAATACAGGCGGCATTAAATATGTCTCTCTGGATGTGGAACTTTCGACCAATGGGGAATCGGAATTTTACTCAGTTTTATGCGCCGCATCCGTTTTTATCGACTTATCAGCACACGGCATAAAAAACCTATAAAAATATAACGCACAGAGTGTAAAACATAAATATCGCGTAAAGTGAACAATAGATGACGCGCTGTTTCATAATTTGTACACTGGATGGAGCTGTGATATACAGGGCTTATCAGCACACGGCATAAAAAACCTATAAAAATATAACGCACAGAGTGTAAAACATAAATATCGCGTAAAGTGAACAATAGATGACGCGCTGTGTTTCATGAGCTGGACACTAGATGGAGCTGTGATATACAGGGCGTCCGGGAAATCTCTCCGGTGCAGATAGACCAGGAAAAAATAAGAAGACAAACTTCTATATATTTTTTTCCCACAGGCCCTCCCTACGGAGATGTGTGTCCCTGAAGGACGCCGCTGGAAATCGGTTTTTCTTGAATAACTTTTAAAGTACTTAGCTAATATAATTTAATGTGATGGACACTAGTAAGGACCTCTTAAAATAGTGTCCTTGAGACTAAATATGTTTGTTTTAGTTTACCAGGAGCGGGCTAAGTTTTACAACCTGATACCTAAAATTTTATCACCCTGTATGATAAAGACTTTAAAATAATAAATCTGGATAGCTTCAACCTTAGACTAAAAAAGCTTGTTTATTGTCGGCAAAATGAACCGTTTACGAGAAAAAGTTCGACCTATGTTCCTTCTTATGAAGTTTTTCAATAATTTCGTTAAGGTGCCTCGTGGGACACCACTGCGTTTTTTTTTAAATTTTGTATTTTTTCGGATTAAACATCTTAAAATGAAACTTTTCTGTTTGAATGACTTTCGTATCGTACTTTGCTGCCGAGAAAAAAATAGAAATTATGGCCTCTTTATTAAAAATAAAACATGAAGTCGTTTATAAACGTAGGGAAGGCCTGTAGGAAAAAAATATAGGAACACATCTTCCCGGACACCCTGTATATTTGAAAAATATTTTGTTGGTAGGTATATTTTCACTAAATTAGTGACCTCTTTTGTTTCTTTCATCGCTAAGGCAGGATTTTACTAACCAATTTGCCATTTTCTTTGTATATCGTCCAGAAATTTGTATCTGGGAACTGTAACTACCTCTACAGAAGCTTTCGGAATGAACTTCTATTTCGTTTAGTCGTAAACGTAATAAAAATCAGGAAGTAAAATGAAAACAGGGCTATTTGAATGCAAAACCCAGCTCCCACGCAGAATTTGACTCTGTTCTGTACGACCGACGTAATCAATTTTTTTTGGGAGGGGATGTACTCTGGCATACAAAATTAAGTGAACAAAATAAAGTTTAGTCATAAAAAATTAACGGGCGGTGCGAAATTTCAATATATTGAAGAAAAGAATCATTAACAATGCCAATGCCTTTGTTAGGAATAATAATAGATTTTTACGCATATTTAACATAGTTGCAATGCAGATAAAATACAGATAAGATAACAAGAAATTAATATCTTAAAAACTTATTGAGGTAAATATGTGGCAACGTTGTACACCCACCATATCAAACACAAGTAGTATTCCCAAATATACTTATTTTGAATGGTTTTGCAAACTATTTTGATCTATAATTTGAACATAGCAGTAACATCAAACAAACAAATTACGTTAAAAAGGCTTTTGCTGAGTTTTAATTAATTGTACCTTAATTTGCAATTTCAAAAAACAGTTTTGCATTTTATTAGACATTTTTTTCATAAGAACTTTTTGTTCAATTTGGTCAGATATACAAACCAAGCATTTTCTTGTTTTTATTACATTTATACAGAGTGTCCTAGATTTTCGTTTTTAACTTTGAGACAAGATATATCATGAAAAAATAATAGTTATACAATAGTAATGACAGATGTCATTCAAATCAGTTTGTCAGGAAAACGTGAATTTGACCGGGGTGGTTTAGTTGCTTGGCCAGCTCGATCATCGGATCTCAGTCCACTAGATTTTGTGGTGGAATAAATAATGACTTGCTAATTCGTACAAGACGTTTCTCACTTTGAACACCATTTCAATTCAATTGTATATAAACCGTTGTTTTTTTGTTTAACAAATGTTCGACTGCAATTTTTGAAATTTCATAGCATTCCGTGTCTTCCCAAAGCTAAGAACGAATAACCAAGGACACTGAATATTTAAGGACCATTGCAGGGAATCGTAGAACAATTTTCTTTACCTACGGTCTTCGTTTTACGCTCACTATAACGTTGTTTAGTACTACTACTATCGTGTTTCCAATAATTCACGGGTCGACCTGGTTATCCCACTCATAAATTCAATTCGAAGGCGTATAACAACTACTAACAAGCTTATAGAGACTTCTTATCTTACCATCGATAACTGAATCTGGTAATACGGTTTTATATGTGCTGCTCGGCATTCGAACAGTTCGCCGTCGTAGTTTAAGATAACTCCCGACGTCTCCTGTTAAGATTGCGGTATAAACAACTCCGGGTACAATTTCGCATACGCTTGTAAACACGGCTAAGTTACTAATTGGTTTAATGTTTCCTAGAGTTGCGTGTCGCTAGGGGTATTTGTTAAATAATTGACGTAATCTGAGGCTCCTGATTGTTCACGAAGTTGCAAGTGACAGATATTAGAAGTTAAATGTTACAACGTAAGCACGCGACGTTTGGGGTGGTATTCTTCAAGGTAGCAGCGGCTTGTGATCTGTGTTATTAGTAATAGATACTTACTTTATTGCATTTTTCACTTTTATTACTTTTTAAAAGGATTAAACACTTCTAACAGAACATTTTATTAAATGACTGCACCTTTCCACAACATCATTTACCGATATATTCGTGATTAATGCACATAACTTATTATACATCGTTCTTTATTGAAATAACTTTAAGATGTTCACCTTTCAATTATTGCAACCTACTTAATATTCAATTTGTATACTTCGTAAACAAAATTATGCGACAGCTCTTCTATCGCTAACAGTGTGACAAGGACACGACGTCGATATTTTCCCCTTCTATTCGCAGGGTCATAAAAAAGCGCCGACAGAACCCTCGGCAATCTTATCTTGTGTTGTCGAATTCTCGCAGTAGCAGTAATAGTGATAACAATTCGTACAACCCTTAAAAGGGGCCGTCCACCCCTTCGGGACGCTAGCTGTCTCCAAAAAATCCCCAGACGTTCCATCGGCGTGTTAAATGAGGCGCGTACTTATTTCAATCTGTGTGTCTGCGTTGGCGTTGTTTTGTCAGAAGTGGGATAGAGGACGAGTTCGTTCTATCGGTTGGAAATGTTGCGGTCCGTTTTTTTTTCTTTATATTTGTAGGTTACGTTTGTAAATCGTAATGTAATAATAAAAACGGTGTCTTGTCGATGTGTACAGGGTCATCTTAGTGACGTTTGGGTGTACAGGGTGTTTTTAAATGAAGTAGCAAAAATGAGACCACAGATTCTTTTAGGTGAAAATAAATCGATATAACATACCTATATCCCAAGTCGCATAATAACAAAGATGCAGGGTGTCAAATTTAAAATTTTATTCGATATTTGTGGATAACTTCTTAAACTATCCAAATATTTATATAAAATTTGTAAATCAGGGGTTTTTGCGAACGAGAAATTCAAATTTGTTTTTAGGAGAATCGATTGTTTCAATAGTCAGATGGATACACTAGGCAGCAAAAAAGTTCTGCCATTTATAAGAAACATGATGTGCCATAAGTGGCGCTCTCTACTAATGACGTCAAAATTAGTAATAAATTTGAATTTCTCGCCCATAAAAACCCCCGATTTTCAAATTGTATGTAAAATATTTATTTTTTAAGAAGTTATCTACAAATATCGAAAAAAAATTTTAACTTTGACACCCTGTATCTTTTTTATTATGCGACTTGAGATATAGATATGTTAGGTCATATCTACTGTGGTCTCATTTTTGCTACTTGATTTAAAAACACCCTGTGTATTCACGACAATAAAATAAATACGATCTACGAAAAATGTTGAGTAAAAAATTTGTAGACACTTCTACTCTCAAACAAATGGAAACTTGCCAACTACGGTCTGTAGTATTTAATTACGAGTACATATTGGGAGCATACTAAGTATCGATAAAGTAGCATTCATTACAGTTTGCAAACTTATTTGTCGATATTACGATTGTTAGAGCAAGAGGAAGAGCATTAGTAAAGTTTCTATAGAGTATAGTGGGAGTGATATACTGTGTCTTCGGTGACGGCATCTACGTGTTAGTAAACAGAAAAGTTCCCTCTAAATAGGCACGGAACTAAACAATTCACGACCTACTGCGCCTCTTATTTGTAAAAGTGGGTCATATATTCCCTTCTATTATGAAAACATCTCGAAATTCTAAAGAAACAGCGCAGGAAAGCGTAACGGATTGGGGTATAATAAAACAATTCCACTCTGTTATCTTCCCGACTTGTTTTTCTACTTGATATGTATAAATGGATATAAAATAAGAGATTTATTAGGAATCGATAGTTGCCTCCCCACTAATTTTTCACGAAGAGGGCGCTGCGTTATTTTTTTATTGGATATCTCTCCGGCGTATATCCTCATGGCCTACTCGATTGGATATTAAGTGATTTACAGGTGGTACGTTTCCGCAATAAGGGATGTTACTGTGAGGGTTGTCAGGTAATGGGATCCGATAGATCGTTTAGCGCTGTTTTTAGTATTGTGATGCGGGAAAAACATAGATATGCATGTTTTAACTTCGTCTTACAAAAAATACTCAAAATATAACGATCTTTTGTTCAGTAGCGCCACGCCATCTATACAAAAAGATTTGAACTAACAACTCTGACTGCAATTAGAAGCTATTTGAGGGATCTAACAACTTCTTCATTTTCGAGACATTGGCAGCGGGACTGTTAAATGTCACACTATACAGGGTGTACGATTTCTACTGACGCTCGATACATCTGGCCAGAAGATATTAAACTTGTACTACACCGTCGACCTTTTGCAATTATTTTTTATCGATTCCTGGAGAAACAATAAAATTTCCGTAAAAAATCCAATTAAAACTTAATTAGTGTGAAAATTCTTTCTGTCTTTAATTGTTCGTTTTACAAATTTTCGTAAAATTATACCATCTGGCAATACTGCCAGCGCTAAGTCACAACTGCTGAACGGTGACAAAATTGAAGTTCGTTTTTTTGACAAAACGTGAACATAATACTTCTTGAAATAAGACGTTTTTATTCCGAATATTCCTAGGAATCTGTATTTTATTTTGTCTGCGTTAACACACTCTGTATATGTTAGCTCTGATTATTGCTTCCTTTGAAGCTGTCGATACGTTTGTTCGAATTATGCAATTCTTGGGAAAATTAACAAGCAGTTATGGGAACATTACAAATTTTGTTGTTCGCACTCTACTCCTAGAACTTTTACCTTTGCATCAGTATCAAAACTTCGGGGTGAATCACGTCCCTTAACCTTCTAGGAACACCCTCGCATCCTGTTAATAAGATATGCCGGTAAATCCCCATTCAGTAACTTCCCCTCTGGAACAAAGTTTGAGGCTACGCGAGTTTTAGTGGAAAATCCGTGTCGATTTATTAGTTTTCGCTAACACACGATGTCGCACGGTTATTATTATGTCTCGAGCACAGGCGTAGTCGGTCGTTTAATCATCCCTTCCCCAGTCGACGGATTCATTAAAAATAACAGGTCGCGGGGAAAAGTATGTATAGATAGCGTAATGATATTAGCCTGCGTTGGGGGGTGTATAATATATGGTTAGCTGGAGACACATTAATTACGGGTTTAATTAATAACCGAATGCAGTACTGGAAAATCCCGTCTAATAACTCTGGAGTTTGTGCAACTCAGACATATTGAGACTTGCATAATTTATACGTGTAGTTGGGATAGCAGCAACAAACATTTATCGCTGTTCGCCAAGTTACAGCGCTGGTCTGTGGGGAGTCAACACAGAATTCAACGTCGATGGTCGTTTGCTGTCTTTATTTCGCTCAGATGTATTTCGTTTTTATGGAAAAAGAGATGTGTGGTCATCTAATTACTGGTAATACTGTTACGAGGGAAGCATCTGCGTGGGCACGGTATATAGGATCACTTTTCATGGTGGATGCAAAACAAAGAAGAGCTTTCTGTGCAGTTATATAATATAGTTATACAGATTTGGAAAGTGAGGATCTTGATGGTGAATTGTGTTTTGCCGCTTGCGTGTATTTGTGCCATGCTACACGCATACTTCCATCACAGCGTCTTCGCATTAGGCAGTGTTGCCAGGTGGGAAAAATTCAGTGCAAGAGAATAATTTCAAAGAAGCATGAGGTTTGGAGAAAAAAGCATGTGATGGCTTAATTTATCAAAAAGACACCTCTTCACACTGCTTAATTTTTAATTACTTTTGTAATGCCATTTTTATTTCATTAAAAAGCATTATGTTCTGCTATTTTATCATAATATTACATTGTAAGTAAGTACTTACAGTTACTTACTTAAAAGTTATTAACCACGTAACCTTTCTAATTTATTTTATTGTTAGGCCGGGCGTACGTTGAGGCGCAGTTGACGTGACTCACGGGTCGTAAAATCTGTTGTTTCCAGAAAATGTAGGTACCCTTACGGAATAGAGTTAAGAATCACTGCAATACAGCGTGGATACAGCACACACACCGCATATCCGTAGACTGTCATACCCGTTTATGTATTCATTGCTAATTATTAAGAGAGCAGTCTACAATAAAGGACATTTCAAGTACCCAAATATTGTAGATACCTACCTCTATCTATTCAATTTTGCCCTAGATTTTGCCTTTATTTCTCGTTAGGTCTTTGTTTTGGTAGATTTCAAAGAGTAATTTTAATAATTTTATTATTTCTTTTTGTGTCTATTAAAAAGCATGAGATTTTGTAATCAAAATATGAGAGCATGAGATTTCCTCGGAATGCATGAGATTTCATGCAAAAGCATGAGACCTGGCAACACTGGCATCAGTTGACCGGACAGTTAGATTTGCAATGGCGAATTGGCGTTGACGATACGGAACCGATTACCGTAGTAGTGGGGAATGCTAGACCAATGCACGTCGCCGCGCCTCTTATACTTCGTACCTTCCCTGGGATGAAGCGGTAATTTCTACTTTCTCTGTAAAGATCCGCAATTTCCGAATCTATATAAACTTCATGTCATATTTCATTTACACTGTAAACGATTTTTAACAAATTTTCACTCAAAATCCACAGCGTTGGTTGTTACAATGAGTCAGCAGCCGATTGTGTTGACTAATAACTAACTAAATAAAACTTTTTTGGCAGAACTGAATAACTTTTAAGTTAGCTCTAAACTGTGTGTTGTTACAAATACAAAATTGAGTTGTTTTATTTTCCAATATGAATACCATTTTAATTAACAGAGTAAAAATTGAAATATGTGGAAACCTTAAAAAATGCTTGTATTACCTAAACATATCCAACCCTTATGATAATCACCATCTAAACAATTTTGATTTTAACTACATATTATATACAGGGCGATTAAGAACTTATCTAAAAAAATTCCCAAGGGAAAATAAATTACATTTTACAACACCTATTTTGATACAGCAAATTGAACTGCTTTTGCCGCTATTGTTATTAATTATTAATTTGTAGTTTTAATTAGTAAAATAGGATCTCTTGATGTTAATGCTTGGACACGCTGTAGATGGTACGGATATAATTGAGCCTCGTTTATGATATGCCACACTGCTGCAATACGCCGTGGACACCCTGGATCCTCCATCTCTTCCACGATTCGGTTGAAAATTTCCCACGACACGCCAACGTTTACACTACACTTGCCCTCACTGCAAAACGTTGTAAAAGTAGCTGCATTGTACATCTTTACCGGGAAATCGCTACAGCATTTTCACTTCACCATAAATTAGAACAATATCCGTCAACTGCGAGTTGCTATAGACGTAAGTCATTTTTGTTATTCGAGAAACTAATGCAAATACCTACATCACAAAAAAGTTAATAGGATAAATAATCGGATATTCGAAATCGCGATATTAAGGTTGATATAACTAGAACTTCAATAATTTTTTTCTCGGAAAGTATAAGGATTTTACACAATTTTTTTTACAATATTGACTCCATTTTTCATGACGCATGTATTCCTAAGTTCTGTTTGATAAGCTTTAATCACTCTGTATAGAATTAGTAAAATGATTTACGGTCTTGTCGTATCCTCGCCAATGACTTGTTTCGGAATACTCCAACCTTAATGGTTCCTATGTTAAATGAAAAAAAATAGCTGCCTTGAAAAACAAGAGAATTCCAGAAGAAAAATGCGGTTTGGCAACATCACACTCTTCCTCATTTTAAACATTACCCCATCGAAACAATAACACTTTTCTATTAACAAACGTCGCAAAAACTCATGATTAAACATACACAGTAGAAATCTTGGATCACGGCCACGTCATTTATAAAAATGTGTCATAAAATACAACACCTTACAGAAGCGTCGCTCCGTGTCTATACATTTTTATTACGCCGTTTTTCCCGGCTTAGGGATCGATTCATCATATAAACGTCAAAGAAAGCCTCCATTTTTTCTTCATAACCGACTGAGACTGAGGCCGGCGACAATAGCTAGACGAAAACATAACAGTAAATAATGTTAAAGGCAGAGCCAGACCGCGAAAAGGCCATTCATTCGGTTCTATATGGCAACCTGGCGTCGTATTTCTTCCGAATGAAAATACGACCTGTGATTCCTTTCCCTAGAGAGAGACAGAATAGTTTCCGGCAGCTCTAGACTGTAATTAAAATGGTCGAGAACTGAGTAAATAAATTTGGAGGGCAACGATTTTAAAATAGTTTTTAGGAAAGTCGTCGCAGCAATTATACGGATTATATTTCTATTGAAAAAGTTCCGTTGTATGTATATTTATGTATAACTATCTGTTTCTTGCTTTATACAGGATGATTACGAGGTCGGAAAACGACAACTTTTGTAGTGTTTCTCTAGCAAGTACTTCTATAAGCGTTTCCAGCAGGGCATAGGTATGTACGTTTTATAGTATATAGTATAACATTCGGATTTTTAGCTACAGCGCCCCCTTGATTTATACCCTTATAATTGGAGGTGTTAAACTCGCCCCTATTCTCGTACGCGTCGGAATTAATGGTAAATTGTTTCGCTCGATCATTCATAAGGCCCCTAACGATGCTCGAATTTGTTTCCATGAAAAATGATTTACAGCCGGCACATTTAGAACTTGCACGCCCGCCGTCAGACCAGCTTAATTTTGCCTAATTGGGCGGCGAAATTCGTGAGAGAACCCTCTACTGTCGTATTGCCTTCTCTAGCGGGAAATTACGGTATTATTCAGCAAAAATCCACACGCTCCGCCTCAGTAACGTAGGAAATTGTTGGGCTATGAAATATATTTCTTTACATCTTTTGAAATTTTTGGAAACGTGACAACGCCGCAAAAAATCTGATATGGGAAATTGTAGTTGCATTCTGTAAACATAACTGTATAATTACTTTAAAATTAAAGACAATTATAAAACATATTGTTTGCTTCGTAAAAAGGCATTTAATTTGAAAAAATCCAGTGAAAACTTTCAAAATTTGATAATAGTTTTGGAAAAAATATATATATAACTACTCTAAACCGTACATAAATACCTATTTCTTCGGTTGGGACCTGAAAAATTAAAAAAATAACGCAGGCCAATGTTACCAAATTTCCCAAAAATCTCTTAAAATAACGAAAGTCTGACAACGCAACTAAAATACGCCTCTGGTAAAGCCATCTGGAATATGATATGTAATATTTTTAAATGGAATACATGTCGTAAGTTTTCTCAATTCTTGGGCTAACTGAAGCCATTTCAACAACAAAATACATTTCACATGCAGTCGCCAACTGTTCTATTTGCTGCTGTTTTTACTGAGCTGGTGACACAATGCAGGGCATTGTTTCAACGTTCTGACGTAAGACAGTCCTATGCAATTCCTTTCTCGTGTCGACGAAAACGGACGTGAGGAATCAAATATATCCTTGCTTTCGTCTTGCGAAGGATAAATTCGGAGGGGTGAAGTAGGCGTGAACGTCCTCATTTTTTTACATCCGAATTTATTTGAAAAATATTACTGATTTCGTTAAAAATTATTTTTTGTATGGGTCGTTACTTTTATTGATAGGTTTAGCTGATATATGACTCGCATAATGGATGGTAAAAATTGTTCATCATCGAACCGTGTTTTTAAAGCTTTTCTGTGGAGGCCTTTGTATAAAAAATGATAGGAAACTCAGAAAATGTAAATAATTTGACAAATTTGCTTTTATATGCATGCAAGTCAATACCTACACGTTTTACTGTAATTTGTAGTTTTTTTTATCGCATTGGTGCGTGTCCTGCACTAGTGTGAATACTATTTTTGCACTAGGGTACTAATCGAAAGAAGCTATAGTAATATTAAGATTAATACTTGTTATTCACTTGCTTAGTTTCGCTATTTCTGAAATACAGTAGAAGAAGAAGAAATACTATCGTTTGTACACTATATGGCAACTATAATTATATAGCTATCGAAAAACTGGTTCCTACTCTTAATTATTGCACCCAACTAACCGGTTTTTCCCTCCTATTCTCCGACTGTAAATCCAACAATTTTTCCTAACGGACTCGATCGCAAACCAAGTCGCGCTGCTAATGCTTCGCAACTTTGCGAGTTTGCATATTAATAACGCTCATTAGCGAGCTCTAAGCAGGCAACTTGGCCACTTCCCGCCTCCCCAGTTTTTAACTGCCGAGACGCAAACATTTTGTTGTCCTTAATGTCGCCCTCAAACTAAGCGTAACGTCAACTTTCGCAATCAGCTTAGTAATAAAATTAAGAAAATTAGATGTCTCAATTCTATCCGTAAAGAAAATAGATATTTGTCCTGTTTTACAAACGCAGCTACTTTTGCACTAATGCGAACATTGTGAGCGAAAGTGTTACACTAGTGCGCATTTCTTGAGTTAATTCCAAATAGTTGCATACTAGTGTACTTTTTTGCTAGTTGGGAAAAGGTAAATATTTACACTAATGTACGTTTTGTCAATAATGCGGATAAGTTATACATTATTTAGTTGCACTAGTACTAGAAGTTGTACACTAGTGTGCATTTATTACACTAGTGGTAGTGGTTTGTGAAAGATTTTTAAATTAGTTTGAGTTTTGCACAAGTGCGAGAAGGTTGTACACTAGTGTGTATTCTTTTGCACTAGTGCACACAAAAGTTTTATACTAATGTGCTTATTGCATTTATGCGAAGGATTTTTACACTATATACGTGTTTTCACTGTACACTATTTATTTGCAGTAACTAATACGAAAAAGTTGTGTACTAGGCTGCATTTTTAATAATATGAGGCATTTTACTCTAGTATATATATATTTTTTTCAACAGTGCGGGAAAGTTACAAACTAGTTGCATTCTTTTGCATTAATGGAAAAAGGTTTTACTAGTAATGTGAGTTTTTGCATTAGTGCTGAAAATTTTTAGATGAAATGCGTTTTTCGTTATTGAATAAATGTTGTATACTATGTATTTGCACGAGTGCAAGAAAATTGTACACTAGTATGCATTTTTTTACTCTAGTGGGAAAATATTATAATATATTTAAGTGCCTCTTTGTGGAAAATTTTTAAATTAGTTTGAGTTTTTCAAAAGTCAATTCACTGGTGAAAAAATACACTATTTATTTGCACTAGTGCGTTATACTAGCGAGAGAAGGATTATCTGTGTTTTCACCTTAATGTGGACAATTTTTAAATTATTCTGCGTTATCTCACTAGTGTGTAAAAGTTGTACACTACTTATTTATTTACACTAGTGCGAGAATGTTGTACACTAGTGTGTTTTTTTTAAAAGAAAATATAGGTTGTAAATCAAGAACACCCTTTGTATTCCTATGCGTTTGAGATTAAAGTGAAAAAGGATAGACAGAAACAACGTATCCCGTTATAAGTAAATGTACACACGATTTAACTGAGACTGTTTTAACATTTTCAGCTGCAGTTATATATTTCCTTACCCGGGAAGTATTTAACGTGCAATTAATTTGTGAAGCAAGTTTAAGCGAGACACAAGCAGGCCTCCATCTAATCTCGTTAGTTCCGACATGGAAAACTCCGCCAGGACAGAATTAATCTGGTTATTACTGGAACTACTAAAAATGCAAATAATATTAAATTACCGCGCAATGTTTTCCTATGCACAACACTTTAATGTTTACGGTAGGTGGCAGATACTTTTAATCGAATTGGAAGTTCTGTATCAGTTTTACTTGAACGCGAAATTAATTTTGTAAATGCATGCAAACGGTGTCCTTAAATGACGCTTTGCACACTGAAAACATGATTTATGTAAATTTACCATGATTATCGTTGGCTTTTTTCATGCACATAACATCAATGACTATGATGACTTACGTTTTGTAAAGTTACTAATGTTCTGTAAAATTTAATGTAATTAAACAGATAATACATGTGAAGTTATATGTATTTTTATTATGGAAATTGCACGCATGCATTATTTTACAGCACAACTAAACTGTACACACGCTTCATATCTCGTATCACTTTAATTTTAACCGCACTACAACACCTATAACGCACATGGTTGTATAGACAAGCCGACCATTATTGAATCGGAACACTGTACGCGCATGCGTTGAAATACGTTTACCATAAATGTCTCTGTAAAAATACATAATAATGGTAATTATTATTAAATTTACACAGAACTTTAGGTAATATTGTAAATTTCCTTAATATTTGTTTGATTTGTTTGTTGCACTATTCCTTAACTTGTTTATTGCCACTGCACTTTCCATATCTGAACCTTTGCGATCATTACTGATTTATTAAAAACCGCAAGAACTTACAAAATTCGGTCCACCGCTGAGACAAATTGATTGGCAGTCGCTCTACGCTGAAGGTAAATTTTTCACGGTTTAATGAAACAATTTTTCACGAAAGAAAAACAAAGCGACGCAATTCCCTCCCCTGTATTGTGCTTTATAGACCCCACCTTGGAGTTAATAACGTAGATTTACACCCATTTACTCCATCGGAGTCGGTGTGTATTCTCTTTCGGTTGTTATCGATATCCCCGTCTTTGTCTGTCTCGGAGAGATACAAACGTAAGCTTCTTATGAAAAATTCATCGCAGGAAATTATATTTTGAGATTTAATAAGCCAGGATTTTGCTTTGTGAAAGTATCGGTCTATAAATAATTTCGCTTCGCTTTAGCAGTACGTGTCAGGCACAGTTTTTAATTGTACACTGGTGTGACATAGTACACTAATGGAAAACAAACGTCGCAACATCCTGCCAACTACAGAGCGATGATGCTTCACCTGACACGATTGTCCTCGTAGCTAAATTTACTACTACAGTTGTTGGGAGTTGTACTGTTTGCGTACACCTGTTAAATCTAATGTCAGGTATAAATCAAGGGGTGCCACGCCGGAATTCAACCCTTGTACGGACAGGGTTCTATCAGGCGTTGTTCTCCCTACACGTATTCCACTTTAGAAATATAAAAGTTCTCGGATACGTCTGAGGATGAGACAGATTTGATAAATTGTTTTGCTATATTCGTGTGGAACTTTTAGCACAGTACTATAGTAGTCGAGTTTTTAATCTGCTACTTTTTTATTAACTCTTTTAAAGCTTATATGCATTGCATGTAGTGTATTTTTGTACTAGTGTGAAGATATTCTTTACACTAGTGTACTTTGTACTTGTACAGAAAGGTTTTATACCAGTATGATTAAATGTGTATTTATGTAATGGTTGTTAGTATTGCGTTAGAAGGACTATACAAGTAAAGAAGGTTTCCAGTTAATTTCCTTAGAACGGAAACTTTTTATTATCAAAACAATTTTCTTTTATTTTTATTAGTAATATCCTTTTACGACGGTTATTGTTAACAGCCGGTCCCGAAACGCTAGTCTAAAGGATTTTATTTTTTTCTGCGGCGCGGATCGCTTGATTCCTTGGCCTCCTACACATTCGCCCCATTTAATCCAAACAAGGCGCCTCTTCCAAGTTTTAGCTCCGGACAAATTTCGGCGAAGGATAAAACGCATCAGCAGGGTCTATCCAGCCCCGCAGGACGGGATCCTGAAGCCGCGACCGGCTTAAACTTCTCCGAAGTACAGTTCTCGGGACATACTGACATTGTAACCGTAACAAGTTCCATAGAGAGTCGAAGGTTTTAAGGGGCGATCAAATTCTCGGCGTCGTAAAAGACGAAGCTCGGCTTAATAGTTGGGGTAGGTTGGGAAAGAGAGGTTTCTGGTACAGTAGTATCAAAAGCCTTGATTATGATTTAATACTGTTTCACACATGTTTTTATATTTATTAATGTAATATAGTTTCATATAAACATTATAATGAAACACGTATAACGTTAACTAATGTGTGTCATTCAACATTTAATCTACGACGGTCCAAATAGATTTTATTTGCATATTCACTTCATCTTAAAATATAAACTATTTCATAAATTGAAATTAAAAATTATTAGGTACTTTTATTTGATGTCATGGTTGATTGTTTTAAATTTGACTGACAACTTCATTATTGGCGTCCAATTTTGTGTCATACGTTCAGTTTTAGTAAAAAAGAAAATTAATGTGGGTGATTCTGATTCCGAGGGTGTCCCTTCGGATATCAATAAACTGAGTTTATAAAAATACAGTACACTTATCATCTGCTGAATTAATTTAATACATTGTTCAGAAGTTGTAATTAATGTTTACAATAAATAAATGTTGAATTCTTTATTGTTAATAATAATAAGTAAAAGTGGTGACTACCTTTGGTTTTATTTACTGTTGTGATAAAATTTGCTTGACTAAATCTTTTTATTTTGACGTATACAATCTACAGGATCTCTATGACCCATTAAATATGAGACACCCTGTACACAAATGTTTCTTTTTGTCACTGGCGCATCCGCCAAAATATAGACATTTTAATCTGTCTTGTTTCTGTTATTCTTCATTTTAAAAAAAATGTTAGATAAAATCTGCTCTTACTTTCAGTGTAATTGGGCTTAAATTGGAAATTTCAAATAAATTCATTAATTATAATTTGTTTTGAATAACAATTTCCAGTTATTTACTTGTCTGAAGTCGAATTCGAATTTGTTTGAAAAACGTTACTAGAACCGGATTAAATTCGAGACGATGTTTATAGTATAGAGGCTAAATATTTCCACGAGTCCTCCGCATTGTTCCTTTTCGTGCGACACGAGGAGCATAGTTCTGAGTTATTGGCTTCGGAAGGGGACCGAAAAGTGTTGCGAAGTTTTGTCGGTTCTCGAATCGGTCAGAGGTCACGGCTTAGCCGCAGGGATTTATTTCCTTTTATTAAAAGTCAAAAAAGAGTTCGGAACTCTCAAAGTCCGCAGACTTTCCATGCATTTACGTGGAGGAGCGAGGCAACTCGGGAAGTTTTCATGTAATTAGACGCAAAAGGTGCAGATATTTTTGGTATAGCGTTTACTTGGGTGGGCCTGATAGTGTTCAAGTTTTTGAAACTAAACTTTTGGAAGTATTCTTGTTGAACAAGCTGTGTCTTATTTTTTGTAATGCGTGGGAGAATATTTGGAGAAAAGTGGCCCGGGAAAATTATTATATTGTTGTGATTTTCGACATTGTACAAAAAATACACTGCCACAATTATAATTATACTTAAAATTTTCATATAATTTAATAACAAAGTAGTTTTATTGTAGTAAAATATATTAACATTGTGTTATTGAATTCTGTGATTTAAATCTACTTCTGTGTTTGCAGTTTACCACATTTTTATGTAGTTATATCAGATTCTTTATACAGGGTGTTCTGAAAAACACTAGCATACATTCAGAGTCTGATAGAAAAATATTACAATTTGTTCCTATGAATCATGGGCGTATCTTTTCCGTTTTCAAAATAATTTTCTAGAATCTAGTTTCCGTCATATCCACAAAATGAACTGAAATTTTGTTATCTGGGGTTTGTGGGGATGCTAAATGCTCTGGAGTTAATAACTTTTGGCTAAATCATATAGGGCGTTCACTACAGTGAACTATGAATGTATCAGGTCCGTATTTGAAAAATTTTAGTTCAATATGGCGATCTGTTACGTTTAGAATTTAATTTAAATGTCTCTTTCTAACCTCAGAATAGGCTCTGAGGCATATTCCATCGTGCTCATATTTCTATAAAATGGGTACCTATATATTACACCGTTTTGCCCCATTCGGAATATTATATGTCGGCCAAAATTTACAAACGACCTAATATTCTACACTCACGCGACATATCAGACACGTATTTTAAAAATAAACACTAAAAGTTGCCTCGTGGTATTTTTCTAGACGTAAATTTGATATTAAAACCCACTGCCTACCGTTTTACTTTATGATATTGTATTCTCTACCCGACACTGGCATTGGCGCTTCCGACGTTATTTATGTCGTCGAGACATTAAAATAAAGGTAAAAAGCACGCGATAAAACGTGTGCGGGAGACAAACGCGATTTGCATCAACAGATTTTCGCTGAATACCGCGTCTCTTTATTTTTGCCGACGTGTATTAAAAAGTATTTATTTTTTGTATATTTAAAACCGTAATAGACCACATATCCACATACCTGTTCTAAATGTATATTTGTTTTTGGTACAAGAAAACACCGTTATACTGTAACAATACAAATGTGTAATATTTCCATTCAAAATCTTACTGACCAGTATTCTTACGTTATATACCATGGTTATACTATGTATAACTATTATAATTTTTGATACGTTTGAAAGTAAGTCGAAACAAACGGTTCGATTATCAGGATGGAAAACACGTGATGCTGTGTTATAGAATATACTTCTAGAGTTAATTTGTGATACAGAAACAAGACGAAACTTATTTTTGGTTTTGTGTTATTTATAAGGTAATTATAGGTAGTTTTAATATTGTATTTCGTGTGTGATACGTTTTTTAATATAATTAATCTATCTGTCACAAAAAGTTTTACTGTTACTGTAATACATCATAACAAACTAAAATCTCCAAATTTAAAGGTATCAGAAGGTCTAATACAGGATTTCTGAACACACCTATTTAAAATATTAAATAAATAAAAGTATAATGCGACATTTAAATGTCGTGAATAAAAAGTTACAAATTCTACATTATGAATGCACTAATTTTTGAAATGGTGTTAATTTTTTTGTATAATATAGCATACTTAATAATTATGTATAGAATTAAGCTGTTAATGCAGTGATAAAAAAAACATTTAATTTTTTAAAAAATCGCAATTCACTTCAAATGTAAAACAACCAGGTTTTCTAATAAAATAAAAAGTTTGTTTTTAACATATCTATTCTAATAAAGAACTTAACAATAAATAACATTCTAATAAATCATAGAGACTCTACTATTAGTAATATTTTTATTAGCTATATACAGGGTTAACTATGATTTAGTACAATTTTAAGAGGGGATAGGGAAAAATAAGAATTAACGGAATCACCCTTCAAAAAAATTCCAAACTTATTTATAAAGGCAAAAAAAAATTTTTTCGATATTATTTTAAATCCTTATTTAACGCCGTCAATGTAGAGTAGGCAACCAACAAGCAAGTTGGTTACCTACTCTACAAGCATGCAACAGTCGCTCAGTCGGTATCGCTGTCATGTCATAATTCCTGTGTTTACGTTGTAGTTTTGTGTTCTTCTTCAGTTTTTAGTGCCTCCTTTAATTTTTAAACGTTTTATAGTTATTAAATAAATTTGTGTCGGGTGCAGATACATTCCTACAATATAGTTCGCCGGTTTGGTTTTCTAGGTTATGGGACAAGACTGCCGCGGTTCCATTACAACTTGTCTATTATCTATTCCTTTCGTTCGATTTTGTTATAATAAATAGGCATTTTATCTAATTGTTCCTACGGGAAGTGTATTTTATCGGTAGGGAGTGGCTGTAATGAGCGAATATGTAGTTTTACCAGTTTATAACGAAATAATGAAAAACGTATGCAAAATACTGGAGCTAACTGGATTAACTGTTACCTATCTATCAGGTATTATTACTAATAAGAATGTTAATTTTTGTCGTTTCTACATTTAGAAACGCTACAAAAACACGACCGCATGGTAGTTGACATTGTTGACAGATGTAAGCTTTATCTATGAATCTCAGTCGATTCTTATCATAGGCGCCGACTTTCCGTAGGAAAAAACGGTTTTGCTTCAATTTTTAAATATCGACCTAAAATTCTGGAATAGTTTTTTTATTTTTTGTACTTAGTCATAGTTAACCCTGTATATATTTTTACACAGTTTGTGTAAAACTAATAAGAATGTCAGAATGTTTTAAACTATTAACACGAAAAGTTTACATATCCTAAAATATACATTTATTATATCCAGAACTCTGTAAGTTTTTATTATAACAAAATTTACATCTACAGTTAAATTTACGTATTTTGATACTTGAGAATTTGTTGGTTAGACCGCTTTCTGTCATATTCGTTTTACGGTGACAGGAGATAACATATTATAAATGTATAAAATTATTTGTGTTTGTAGAAAACACTATTTCAAGAAGACGGAGTCCTTAAAGGAATCTCAGGCTTTTAGATAAAAATTTAACTTTCTTAAACCAGTTTTACAATTTTGCTCTAAGAACATTCCTATGACTTTATTTGCTTTTATAGTCCTTCTCTTAAAGATTAAATTGTTATTTAAAATATTTATAATAACAAATGGCATTTTTGGCGCTCTTTTAAAACATCAAAAACACTGCCTTGCCGCTTGCAAGAAGTGTTGTGGTTGAGATGTAGCGTATAAACACTATTAAAAAAAAATACAACAAACAGTAATTAATAAGGTCTATCATTTCCGGCTATGTTAACGTTTCGATTCAATTTTAAATCTTGAGAGATAAGTGGACCATAAATATTTAACAAACTAAACATATATCACTGAACAACAATATACTAGCTACTTTATACAAATTTCACCCTGTACAATTGCTGCGTGCGTTGAAATTTTCCACTGTCCCTCCTTTTAAAATTCCGCTGCACACGGATTTTGACCCGCCGCGGATAAAATCCTAAACCTCTTACCTAATAATGTCCTCCCCTAAACGTGTGATTCCGGGACCCCTTTTTGATTAAAATTTACACCGTCAAATTAAATCCGGATCCCATAATATTTATACGCGTTATCGGGCCTTAGGGCCGGCCGTTTCGAGGGGACTTATAAAGCGATTCTGCCGCAGAAGTAGGTACCTTCTCTAGGCCAAATCTTGCCGCGTAATCTGAAAGGGTCCGGTTCTCCCCTGCAATCCTTTTAAGTTAATTTGGGGAATGCCTCCGGTTACACCTAACGTGCTTCTTCCGACAATCCGAGGGTAAAAGGCGGCCCGCTTACCCCCGAAGCGGTGGTAGTAAATAAATGTTGTCGATCGAGTCGTTTGTATCTATTAAATACGTGAAACAATCTTAGAAATTCTGAAGTTAATCAGATATTGTGGTTGATTGTGTTAATAAAAAGTTTGAGTGTTGAAAAGCATTTAATGATTCCATTAATTATAATATATTCCTGTTGAGAGTCATTAATATGTTCTAGAATTAGGTCCATTGAGCCATAACTGCAACAAATTGAATTTTTTATCCGTGTTATGTCACATATACCACAAAATCTGGTCAACTGTGCCCAATCTTTAATTTTTCATTTGTCTATCAGAGATACCTAGATAATTATTTTTGAATTTATTACCTAACTTTAACAGTTTCCTGTACACTTCCGTTCTAGTTACAAAAAACCACTTCGCGGAGTTAAGGTACACAAAAACCAAGATTGCACGGCGCAATTCGCTTCCTTTTTATTTGCTAAAGCCGTTTCACTTGTATAATTAACTTCTATAATTAAATTAGACCCTTGAGTTAGTTCTTAATGAATAATAAAGTTATTAAAAAGCTCTTTTATGCGCAACGTACATTTTCCGATTAAGTTTATATTCAATTTGTGAGCCGGTTTATTTTTTTAATTAGGAAACCTTGCTGTAAAATGTACCTAATTGTATAAAGGAAATGTGGGAAAGGGGCGACAGGGTATTAGTTCGTCAATTCCGAATCTAATTAGACTTAACGGTTTTGATAAATATATAAAAGGCGAAGAGATTCAAAGGAATTTCATGGATTTTACAAAAAAAAGTATAAAATAAATATTTGAAAAGAAAGGGGATAGAAAAGAGAAAAGAAAACGAACGAAACTTCGGTTTAATGGTAATGGTTTCAACAAAAACAAAGTACAGAAAACGTTTATTTTAGGTTTTCTACATGTATTTTATTTCATACGCATCCAAACTCGTAATAAAAAAAAAATTAAAATATCGACCTCAAAAACTAAGAAAGTCATTCTATAGGAAAGAAAAATTGGTACTGAAAAAGTATTAAAATAATTTCTTAATTAAGTCAAAATATATAAGAATCAAGCTTCGATTGTTGCAATGCCCATTGAATTATTAATGTTTTCACTTTAAGCACGGAAATGACCAATTAAGGACGCAGTATTCTTGAAGTAGTGTTTTGTACAAATACAAGTAATTTTAGACATTTAAGAACTGATGAATAATATAGAGTTTAGCAAATAACAATCTCAAGCCACCTGCTAATATTCAAAGGTACCGAAGTAAAACGAATATATAACGACGAAAAGCGTCTAACCAACAAATATTTAGATATAGAAATCTTTCAAAATACGTATATTTCTAAATTCAGCTATAGATGTAAATATTGCTATAACATAAACTTAATAGTTCTGCATAATATAATATTGTTTACTTTTGTTTATAAGTACATATATGAAAATAATTGTTAAAGTGGGGAGTTAGAATAGCAAAATAATGTGTCATACAAATGCATTTTAAAAGTTATTATATTATTTGAGGAGAATTTAAATAGTAAAAGTGGATAAACAAAACATCAACAATTTTATTTTTGATATTACTTTTGTTCTACGTGTTTTACTTTTCGAGATTTATGGACCTAAAAACACCACAAATTTGATTATTTTACGACGGCTATCAAATAACACTTTTTGACATAAATAACCCATACGAAAACAAGACGATACGCTACTGCTACAATGATCATACGAGGTTACGATATGTAAATCCTACTTTTATTTTTGCATCGATTTTGTAAAGACAAGAAAAATCACTTGACTTTCGATCACTGTGTATATTTGCTTAGCATTTTCATAAGAAAATTGAATATAGCGGGTAAGACCTTAGCATCCGAGACTTCTCGTGGAAATTGTTGCCCAAGGCAACTGCTTTACAGTACGTGCAACTTGAAAATGAGATATGTATGCAGAACATGCAGGTGTAATCCACCTCCGGATGCCCTGAAACTCCTACTATAGGAACTCGAATTTACGAAACCCTGGGAAATGGTTAACAACGACAATTATGTACCTAGTTGTCCCCTGTACTTTATACGACTACGCTCGAACCCTCCATTTCCATTAAAGTAACTTTGTAATTAATATAAAGTGCACTGGTTGTCGTAGAAGCTTGTTTAGAGTACAATAATAACTACACGGATAAAAAATTGCTATAAAAAGTAATAATAAACGTTTTTGTTTTAAGATAGGTTCAATTTTTCCGTTGCTATGTAGTAGTACGCTTTATGCAGTATCTTCTTACTTCTGATGATGACTATATGGTTAGCCGAAACGCTGATAAGTTTCATTGAAATTCCTAGCGATTTATGTTTAAAACTATTATTTATTCCAATGTTGCTTCTACTTACTTTTTGTAGATCACAGAGTTATCCTCAGAATCTGAAAAGATAAATATTGTTAAATACACAAAATATAAATCATCAGGGAATAATAATTCGATTTTTCACTTTAAAGCAATAGAGTAATTTTTTACAGCCGATAAAATGATATTTTATCGTCGAGCGAAATGTTGTTTTATCGTGTGTAAAAACAATATTTTTTTTTTAATGCCCCAAATATGGACGCGTTTAGTATGAAGACAAATTTAACAATTATTTCAAGCGATTTTAAATTAGGGAAGCTTTGGCATAGTTAGCATTTCTATAAAATTTGATGTCTAAATGAAACACAAAAAAGTTATAGAGATTCTTACAAACCTCATCAACTGTCAAATAACTAAGAAACGACTAGCTTTAGGCATATGATATGCTACATTTTTTCGACTTAAAATTGTATGCCATTTTCAAAAATGCAAAAAATATTTAGGGTATTCCATTTGAAATAAGGAAATTGACCTCTACTTCCTGTATTTACCTTGATTCTAAGGTGAATGACCTTGTGTTTTGGCCAATAAAATTGTATGACATTTCCAAAAATAAAAAAAATATTTAAGGTATTGAAATAAGGAAGTTAACGTTTACTTCTTGTTGTCGTGATGGCTCTGTAATAATAAACCTTGCGTTTTGACCAATAAAATGACATGGACGGTCGTTGAAAGAAACGTATCTCTATTACGAATAGCATAGCTTCCTGTTTATTCGACTTTTTGCTAACCCTGCATTCTTTCGCGGCTGAAACGGGCCATTTGAATAACTTTCAGCTCCACTGAAGTGTGAGAGAAACACAGAACAATCCGGCTTAATGTCTTGGCAAGCTGGCTTTCAGCCGGATTCACTTCCCCCTCTCTGATATTGAATTTAGTAATAAATACAATCAAACAGAGGAAGTCTAGAGCTCGGGAGATTTATTATTTGGCTTCAGACTAAAATTCGTAAGGGAAATTAGTTGGTTTAGTTGACTAGCTGCTTGTGTTAGTTAAAATGTAATGGTAAGCAAGTAACCACACAGTTTCAGACGGAAGAATTTTAACTTTATAACAAATGGACTCGTTTAGTGTGACGTCACATATTTAGAAAACCCATAACAAATTGTCATAATTGAAATTGTACAGAACGAATTTGACAGCAGTACCTACTACAAATCTAAAATTATTACTTATGAATATGCATTTTCTTCTACTAAGACCGTATTGTACATATGAATTATGTATTTTTGGAAAAAATCATGTAGTCTTGCAAGAAAGATTGTACATTTACAGGTTGCTCACATCATGTATTTCTGTAGAAAATACCAAATACATACTGTATCTACCATGAGAATCTCCAGGTAAATACCGTACATCTTTCATATAAAATTACATAAATTTTTTTTAAATACATAATATTGTTGTAAAACTACACCTAAAAAGCGAGCATTAAATTGCACCAGAAAAATCTATAGCAAATAGTCTACGGTTTCGAGCTTATTAGCTCTCATCAGCTGAGTGGTGAGTTAATTGACGACTAACCTTGGCTGTTCATGACTCTCCAACCCGACATACCTGAGTACGCGAAATGTAGCACAGCTACATCTAGCGCGCATCTGTTGACAATTATTTTTTGTTTATAGGAAACAATTCGAATTTTTCCTTTCAAACAAATACTTATATACAATACGACTATATTAGAAAATTGGTTTTTTTAATTTACAGTTTGTCAAAAGATTATATAACCTATAAACTTTACAAAAAGTATTAAAAGATTACATTTTTTTTCCACTTCCTTCAATTTTGTATTTTTAAATTAAATAAATGCATTATTTGATTCGAAATGCACATTTATTTCAATCAAAAATTATTTTTTATTGCAAAGCATGATTTTTATATTCACTTGAACAAATTGTGTATGGAAATGAAAAAAATATATTTATCTGCAAATAATTGTTAAAAATTAAGTTTTTATAATCAATGTTCAACTGTTTGTTTCATTTAAACAAATACCCGTCAAAAAAATTATTTTTTCTAGCCAAATTAATCAATTTATTTTTGACAAAAAAGTATTACACCAAAAAAGATTTGTTTCCCGAGAATAAATTATGTTTAAATAAATTGAATGTTTGCTGGAAAAAAAAAATCGGTGTAGCTTCCTTCCTTCCTTAGGAACTGTATGAGAAAAAATCTATACTAAGGTTTTTGTCATTTTTTAAGATGTTCTTTATGCACTGATGTTTCAAATACTCCTTTTAAAAACACCTTGTATAAAATGAGCAATGCTACAGATGCGACCAAAATTTGTTTCAATTACAAAATCAGTCGGTACTGTTATGGATAATTCTGGGAATATCTGCATATATCCCGCTTCTGCTCAGCGTCTCGGGATGACCCTAAATAGAACCGAGAATTCTCCACCGACGCCGTAGAACATCGACCCTTGTCTGGGTCACAAGTTTCTGTGGGAGCAACTGGTAGTTGGAGTTTCCTCTCAGGCGAGTTTGGGAGAATGAAATTTAGACTTACGGACAACCTGCACGTTTATTTATCTGTTTATTCAAGCCTCATTTTTGTTTTCAATTATTTATTTTAGTTTAATTTTTCTTAAAATTCATTTTCAATTCGAGTTCAGAAATACACATAATTTTTAATATAAGTATTTCAAGCCTTTCGGTGATTGATATAGAACCGAATATAATAACATAATAATTATTTACACAATAAGTGGGATATAGACATCACTACCGTACGCGTATGAAGTATAAACACATAAGTGCGGTAATAAATGTACCAAAACTGATTGCACAATTTCTTAAACAGCCTAATCCAAATGCGTATCTTGGGCACTGCTTCTAACAATCTTCAACTCCCCTTTTATTCGATTGTGGGCAAATGTTTTGAGTATAAAAATGCATGGTGGCTGGGAGTTTAACGGTGGTATTCGTAGTCTGTCTCCGGTTGCCGGAGAGCGATCTCCGACCCGAAATTATGCGAATTTTATAATGAAATTTAAATAATTTCGAACGGACAATGAATACAGTGTACTGTAACAGTGGTATCTTATATCTTCTCGAAATTATGTGAATTTCATTATGAAATTCGCATAATTTCGTTACGGAGACCGCTGTCTGGCGACCGGAGGCAGACCATGAATACCACCTCTACCCATCTACTGAAAGCAAGAAACGAACTGCTATGAAAATTTCTAGGCGAAAGCAAGAATATTCCCTTAAAAGCCTAAAATATTCCCTCAACATCCAAAGTCATTTCATGAACATCTAAAAATGTTCAAGATAATCGATAGACATGTCAGCGTCTGGTATTAATTTATCCAATTTTAAGAAAATTGTTTTTCTATTCCAAAATGACATACACCGTGGCATAAAAAAGTTGAAGCGATTTAAAAGGATCCTAATGGTCGCTTGTGGTGCCCTCTTGAAGATATAACCAATTGTGCATAAAATTTGAATTTCCCGTCCCAAGAAACCTGCGCATAATTTTTTTTTTAACTCAAAATAGTCGAGAGTTATTAAAGAATATGTAACTTTTTTTTAACTTTCGTTTCCAGACATCATAGGAATTTTTTGCTTAAAATTGTACGTAGAATAACATACTGACGTATGTACATCTCCTCCTGAAACACCCTGTATGTAATAATAATTCTTAACGCTTAATAATATTGATAAAATTGGTGTTTGGTTCATCGAATCAAACGGCTTTATTATTACGAGTTTCATTTCAATCACGGTCGCCATCGATTACTGGACCCCGGATGCATTTGTTAATAGCAATTCGAATTTCATACGGCTGGTATTACCCGTAAACATATTTACTGTCGTGGTTACAAAGGACGCGATTAAATTTAAAATAACACCGCACAAAGCGAATATTAATATATTATAGGCTATATAATGCTCGTGTACATATACAAGCGTATAAATGTCTGTTGGGTGATCAATAGCAATCGTTTTAATAGCAGTATACACGTAAAAAAGTGTTCATGTTACAGTACTTATTTTATAGTCGATAAACTTTAGATCAAACTTTCATTTCTTTTTGTGTTCTCCGTTTTCCAAGTTTTAACATCATTCGTCTAGAATAAGTAAAAGAAATTTATAGTAATTTTATCATTATCTTTGCTATTTACTTTGGGCTATAGACGAATGCCATCCGGAAAAACTCAAGTTGTAATTATTTCAATCTCTTAGATTTCGCGATAAACCGGTCAGACTTACTGGCTGTCATTTTTTCGTTGTCAAATTCAATTACAAAAGAAAAATACAACAAAAGGCAGCAAGTCGAGGGGTACAATAGGCAACAATATATACTTTTTAATGGAACACTGATTTCAAAAATATTACATTCTTATCTTTAACCGTTTTAGAGTAATTGAGCATTGAAAATTAATAAATTATTAAGAAAACTACAAAACATTTATTTCAAATTCAATTGATTTGATTAAATATCAACATATTTTCTACAAAAACTTAAGTAATTGTCTCCCACTACAACAAAGGAACGTGGTCTCTTGGGTTTGGTATTGGGAATTTTTATAATTAAGTCGGATGTCACATCTTCAACATTATCAATTGTTAAATTGACTAGTTCATCTGAACGGCAAGCGCCTGCAACTCTCAATATTAGGACGACCTATAAAGAAGCTTTTTAAAAATGTTGTTTTTATTTTTAAAGCGTTTACCTTCATCCAAATATAAATTATCAGGTGCACTATTCAAAAAGCAATCAACTTACTCCTTTGTAAATACTCGCGTTTTTTCGTACATATCCCTCATTTTGTCTCTTGAGAAAATCACGTAACTTTGATAATTGCTTATATCAGTTCCCTTCTTTATATCCAACGTTGACTGCAACATTGAATTGTGACCAGTTTCATTTTATTTGCTAAGTTTGAGAAATACACCATCAATACATCTTCCGAATACAACTTAATGTTATTTTCTTTACATCAATCCATAAAATGTTGGTAGATACATTCACGAAAGTGGCACATTTAATCCTAACATAACAATATACTATTAGATGCTGCTGAATCATTGTGTGATTTGCTTTAGAATAAGACAACATCATAGGCCGATATTTTACGCCCTTATTGTTAAAAAGCATAATTAATTTTTTCGCGTCCCAGATAACACAGTCCACTTCAATGCGAGCGACCTACCGTATAAATTTTCGATGTCTAAACATCTGTTCGACATTTTTTGCCCCACCTGGGGGCGTATCGGGATCTGCAGACACAAGGAAACCGTTCTGCGGAATTATTTATTCGGGATCAAAGTGTTCCATAAAACATTTATCTGGGATTTGGCTTATCTTAAGTATTTACCTACCTCCGACTGTTCCTCCGTAGGCCACAAACCGTTTGCTTGACTTTTAAGAGGGATGCGCACTTCGGCAATAATAGATGAGGCCGCATCAGGGGTGTAATTTACATTTTGGCTGGCTAGAATTTGCATTAGAAGTACCCGCTCGACTTGGGCTGCCAGTAACTTTTATCCAGATTGATAATTGCATTGGAAACACAGTTGTAAAATTGGGAGACTGATTTTGATCTAAATCGAATTATATTGCACTACCTACGATATAAAGCATCTACTAATAAGTATGCCCTATTTTCGTCTGTACCTGTGAGAACTATATGATTAAACAGCGCGTACAAATTGTTAAAGTGTATTTTGAAAGTTTTGTAAGTGGTTACAATGGAAAATATCGGACAATGATAATCAAATATATTTGTAGCTCGTACAAAAATATTGTGTTGTGTCTCTATAGTTTATATCCATCACAAATTTGATAACATTCCAGATATGACGAAAACGGCAAAAACAGTAGAATTTTTCAAATTTCTCCAAAAGAGTAATCGCAACCTCAATAATGCTCATACAGATTGAAAGACAAATTCAGACTGCACAGGACAAAGTGAAAAAATATATTCAATTTGAGATAAAAAAAGTCATAGCATGTTTGAAGTTGTCAAAATGTAACGGCAAGAATAAAACGCTTGGTATAATATTTCTGAATTTACTCATATACTATAATTTAATATTTAATATATTTAATATTTTTCTTAACAAATTATTAATATTGCAAAATCTAACACTCCTGGCTATAGGAAATATTATACAAAGCGATCCTAAAACAACAGTGTATTGTAAAGCGACGACAATTATGCATCTAGGTTTGAAATGATTCAGCACGGTGTACCGCAGGGTTTCATTATTGGTCCAATTTTATTTTTAATTTTTATTAATGACATTCATAACTTTTTGTTGGTGAAATTCACACAAGAGTTTGTCGCAATTAAGAGAGGTTTCAGGCCAGTTAGAGGATCGATCTGAAAAGTGATTTACTAGTATCAAAGTGAATGCCGATAAAACTCAATTTTTTTTTATTTCCATAAATCGCGTAAATATAGAGTGACTGTGCAAAGCTGTTGGGGTATTTTTAGATGAAGGACAAAACCTTACGAAGTCAAGTACTATTCCAAGCACTTTTTTTATTCGACAGTTGAAACCTATAGTTAGTCAAACTACTTACTTTTTAGTTTACAAAAGAATCAATTACAGCTGTGGCTAGTCTAAACTGTAGATATCATTGTCAACGGTATTTTATGACTTACAATTTTGTCTCTTTTTTGCCTATACATCTGTTTTACACTAGTCGAAATTCACAAAAATATTGACAACTTTTCTCTTCAGTCAGATTTCACAACTATAACACAAGAGGGTGCATACAATGGTTTGCCACTTCCTAAACGAGAATTAATATGACACATTTCAAAACCAAAATTAAAAAGCATTTGCTTAAAAGTTACAGTTAGTTATTTTTTTTTATATATTTTCAGGTATTAACAATATTGTGTGAAACTAACTACTCAGTGGACAAAAGCCCCAATCCGCGTTGAATTAGACCCACAATATCTACCCATATATTCTTTATTATTAGCTTTTGTAACATTTTTTTACTGTTTAAGAAAGGTATTTTAAGCTAATATGTATCAAATCTCCTACAATTCCTATCAGAGGTTAGTAAATAGATTAAATTCTTTAGATAATTATTGAATAGAGTTTTGTCTGTGGATGTTCATTAGCATACCTAGATGTTTGGTATCAGAGAACATACATATGACTTCATTGATAGGAATTGTAGGAGATTTGATACATATTAGCTTAAAATACCTTTCTTAAACAGTAAAAAAATGTTACAGTTAGTTAGTTAAACACTGAATTTAGTTAGGTTTTCTAATTTTGTTAACGTGTTTACTTTTGTAAGAGATGTGTTACTTGTATTTTTTGTACGTTATTTTTATATAACTATTCTTAGTAGTGTTAACTGAAGTAGTGGTATCTTGTCTCAAATTTGAAAAAGTATTGCCTTGTCTTACAGAGTTCAAAACAAGATCAAGAGAAAGCAAGAAAAGATACAAACACTCGTTTTTACTTAGATTTTACCAAAAAGCTAACTTGATCAAATAAAGTCTACTCTATTCTAGAGAGTTCAAAATGTTTTAGTTTTGTTCCTCTAACCGACGCAGTTCCTTGTGGGACACCGTATACCGAGATCTGTTTCAAACGAGCTAGAGCAGAGATACATTTTTGCTATAAAATACAACCCCTTTTGAAATATACATCTTTTCCCCACTTTTATTGCTTTTTTCCTACCCCTTTTTCACGTTTTATAAGTGCGATGGCCTTCGTAGATGATAAACGGTTTCTTAATTGATACAAAAAACTACACTCCGCCCTGGCGTCGCGACAAGTCGTTTTTCTGACGTCTTCATCGGTCGAGATAAGGCCCTTCGGGCATGTTCGAGGGCAAGAAGAGAAAATAAAAAACGTATTATGGCCTGTGCTCAATCGGTCGTGATATATTGGCGAGGAATACAGCGACTTACGTGTCTGGAAGTCGATAAGAAGCTTGCAGCTGACCGACCTTTGCCATAAGATCGAAAATACAGTTGATAATTATTCAAACTGAGTATTTCTGATTGATGTGTTTCCAAACCAATTTCCACTTTTGATGTTTTTTTTTCAAATAGTCGTTTTAAAACGTGTGCGTTTGGGAACACGGGGATATAAAACAGCAAATGGAAGTATTAAATTTTCAACATTGCATTTTCTAGATAAAAATACGCTGCAGTTTTCAATATCCGTAAATTGAGAGAATGTTACAGAACGTTATTACATCATTTCTGTTTTTTCCTGTTCCTTTGTACCGAACATTGTACAGGCAGAGAATAATTTAATCGATATCTGCTGGCTGCCAGATTTTTAATTCAATTTTATCTTTTTTGTGTTGCAAATAAGCAAAGTACGATTTAATTGAAACTAATCCAAATATTTTTAAAAGAAATAAAGGATCTTTTAATAGTCATTTTGTGCTCGAGCAGAGCGATGAATAGCAATGTTGTTCTAAACTAGTTAAATATACTTAACTTCTATGCAGCACATAACATTTTATCTTCTTCAATAGTTCATGAAAGACAAATTTTATTTTTTGACAATTCTTGGTCAATTTACACACAAGTATTAATAATTATTTATGATATAAGTGCTGAAAGTAACATTTTATTTTATGAGAAGAGATACCTTTCCGAACAAAATAAAATCACTTTTAGCACATGTATCAAGCACCTTTTTTCTACAAATACCATTAAAAGTACAAATCAACACATTTGTTACGAAGATTTCCATGCACCATAGGTACATTTTTAAAGTTGTGATATCAGCTCCTGAATTTATTAATAGTGTAGCTGGCAATCTATTTTCTATATCTTCATCACATCAACACACCCCCGATATGGAAAAAATGCTTTACCTTTATACCTAAATACGTATCACTAGTGGCCTCCATTAGAATTTTATAAATTTATAATTGATCGACGAAAAAATTATGTTTAACTAAGCAGTAAAGTAGATTTAATGCCTTGGCTGCAGGAATATACTTCCATGCGCTTCGTCTATTAAATACAGAGCATATAAAAATAATTTAACAATTTGATAGTGTTATATTTTTTATCTAAATTTGATTTATCGAATCAACTACTTCTCGCACTTATGTTTGCAATATACGGAATGAAATGCTATCCGAATCCATTTTAAATTGAGGGTATCGTATGAAAAGCTTCCCGGGAATATTGTGTAGAGCTCCTAGTATTTGTTGGAAATGCATTTTGTGATTTGAAACATCTAGCTGCATTTAAAGTCGACTTTCAACCACAAAGCGTCGACCCAAATTATTTTCCTGGTTGAAAAATGTTTCAATCGTTTGCGGATTTACAGTAATCCTGGTTAATTTAGACGTCAGTTCGCATGACACATGAATAATTAGTTTTATGAAATTACAGTTTACGATACTATGGTTTTATGTAGAAACAGACAAAGTTAAAACATTGTTAATTGTGTCTACAGGAATTGTATTTTCATAAAGCATCTGCAATTGCTTTGTTGTTCATATATAGGGATAAAATGTGAACCTACCTGCTTATGTCCACATTTTCTTTAACAAACATTTTCTTAAGCTGTGAATAATAAGACCATAATGATGAAGAATTTTCACTTTTTCATTTTTCAGAAATATGCTTTTTGTTGCGACATTCGCAGAAATGTATGCACTTTTTCTCATAAAGTAACTTTGACAAGTAATTTATTAATGAAATTATTATTATTATTAAAAATTCTTTTAACTCGCTTGGTGTATAAACACCTATTATATCTACACCTTTAATGATAGAAATAACACTGAAACGTATAAAAGTTACACATACCAGTTATATCAAAGCAGTAGATTGTATTCCTTTGTGTTGAAATGTGTAATTATTTTTTTTTTAGAGTAATGTTGTCATTTAAGACAAAACTATTCTACAAATGTATATTATTTGCCCAATAACATCCTATTACTACTCCACTTTAACTATATACCGTGAATGCAATTTCGCAAATGCAATTAAATATTGTTCGAGAGCCGAAGCACTCTGACCTCATATTGTTTTAATTGAAAACAGAAACAATCCAGATAGGAAAAGATAATGTTGTTCTTTGTGTTTTCCTTGCTTATGGAACTTTTATCTCTATTAATTACATTCATAGTATTACAAATTTCACTCCTACAGTACAAACTGTTCCCATTCAAACAACAACACAAGAATTTTTCACGCAGGTTACCAATTTATGTTTTTTTAGCATCTCCGATATGAATTTAATCAATTGGTTGCTAATCAATTGTGAGAGCCTATATTATGTGATAGGGGTTAAAGAAAGGTCAAAGGTTAAAAATATTCGCGTGGGACTTATTGAATTGAATCTTGACGAAATTTTAACGAAGAATAGCAATGTAAAAATTGCCTACGTAATTTTTATAAAAATACGATAATTTAATCGTTTCGAAACATCAGCGAAATATTTAGTTTGCCCAGATAATATTTAATATTTATCTTAAAGTACAGGGTGTTTCAATTTCATAGTAATTGTAGGATGTGTCGAAAATTTGAAGAGATACAAGGATGCAGTTTTTGCAACACTGTCTGCTTGGTGAATCTAAGGCATTTGTACATACAGAATCGGAAATTGCGGATCTTTACAGAGAAAGTAGAAATTGCCGCTTCATCCCAGGGAAGGTACGAAGTATAAGCGGCGCGGTAGTATAATAGAAAACTAAATTTTATTTGTATATCTGCCCTATTCTTCTCAAAGTCCTTTTATTTCATTTAAAATGCTGACGTGTATTAATTTATTTGGAAAGAGTAACGAATAAAACACGGCGTGAATAAGATCTTTAAATTTTGAATGTCCATTTAGCGCGTCTACAATCTCCGATAACGGCCGATGGTAGGCGAGAACTAACGAGAGCCGCACAACAAAAACGGTATCCTCACAGATTACAGACCTCAATCCGGTCACCTGATGCCAGTGTTGCCAGGTCTCATGCTTTTGCATGAGATCTCATGCATTCCGAGGAAATCTCATGCTCTCATATTTTGATTACAAAATCTCATGCTTTTTAATAGACACAAAAAGAAATAATAAAATTATTAAAATTACTCTTTGAAATCTACCAAAACAAAGACCTAACGAGAAATAAAGGCAAAATCGAGGGCAAAATTAAATAGATAGAGGTAGGTATCTACAATATTTGGGTACTTGAAATGTCCTTTATTGTAGACTGCTGTAGACTTACAATGTAATATAATGATAAAATAGCATAACATAATGCTTTTTAATGAAATAAAAATGGCATTACAAAAGTAATTAAAAATTAAGCTGTGTCAAGAGGTGTTTTTGATAAATTAAGCCATCTCATGCTTTTTCTCCAAACCTCATGCTATTTTGAAATTATTCTCATGCACTGAATTTTTCCCACCTGGCAACACTGCCTTATGCGAACAGTGGGAGCACGCTGTGGTGGAAGTATGCGTGTAGCATGACAAAAATACACGCAAGCGGCAAAACAATTCACCATCAAGATCCTCACTTTCCAAATGTGTATTGCTTTACATTAGTCTCGCTGCTTTCTGGAACTAGTACCTTTGCCTTGGGTATGGATTACTTTAGAATATTTATTAGCCGCTTTTGTTTTTATTTAGAATGGATTTGTTAACTAGACACAGACTGGAAACTGGAATTTAATTTGTCACCGAGTAGTTCAGCTCGGCAAGGAAAGTTGCTTCACTTTTTAAAGTTCTCCGACACATACAAATTGTGCCTACCCGCAAAAAGGCGATACCGCTGTTGCCGTTCGGTCTATTCTCCAGTTCGGACACGTTTTATTTTATTACTAGGCTATCTGCTTCCCCTGCGGATCGTTTGGAGTTTGCGGGCGATATGGTTTTATTATTGCTCGGGCATCTTGCGACAAATAAGAAAACTTTTCGATAGAAATTGTTTCCTTCATCACATTTATGTAGTAGCTGGGGGAGTTGAACACCTAAAGTTGTATTAGTAATTATTATTGGGAGGACATTTCAATCGATTGTTTAGTTTTCTTCGTGCTTTATTAAAATTGTATCTCTAATGTGCATATATTGTTAATACGAGGATGGATCAAATATAAACGGAATATTTTTTAACACTCGCGCGAGAAGTACAGTGACCACAGATCAGTTGGTATTTGAACTACGCAGTGTCTGTCGTTTGTAACGAATTCTTTTAAGTACCACTAGTTCAATCAATCAATTTAAAACTGATACACCCTGTACATATAATTAAAATATCGTCCCACATGTTTCCCCGATTGAATGGCAAGTAGGTCACATTTCACTGTGGCAGATAAAGCCACAATATTTAACATGGGTTAGTTAATATTCCACAGCGATCGTCGAAACCGCCGATTCATCCCCGTATTAATAACTGGAGATTTTAAAACGGAACGCGCTGTCGATAACAGGATTCATTCAAGTCTTGAAAGCTATTAATCTCTTCTGATCTATTTGTTTCCTATCTTAACATGGAGTTTTACTCGAACTGATCAGAAGTCTGCACTGATATGTCTATCGGGATGAGTAATGGCGTGACACGACGACGGAGCAGAACTTGGAACGGTTCTCAAGAACAAAACGTCTGCGGTTATTAATAGCCCTCCTTAATATTTTGCGTTTTAGTCTGTTTTCGAACATGCTACGGTAAAGGGGGTGATAGAATCCCGTAAATGATACCGGTCTGCTCGTACACACGATATACAGTACCCAATTAGCACAATTTGTCGTTGGAACGTAGCTATGACTATTGTAGGTACCTTAAAGTATATTACCACTACCCATAGGCACGTAATACATGTCCACACGTGACATGATCGAATATGTGCATATATTATACAAAGATGAACAGAATTTCAACCTTGGGAAACTACATAGTAAAATTTACCTCATGGTGAATTTAAGAAGTGATAACCAACCTTTGTGGTTGCTGTGCGTGATGATGCTATATAGTTCTACAAGTAACGATAACGTTATTTGGACTAATAAATATCACTTACAAGTCCTACGACTTTAACGTAGAATTAAAGTATATTGTTTTCTGAACCTTTTTTTTTGTGAAAAGAATATGTTCGATAAACTGAGTACCTACTTAGAAAATTAAAAACCAGCAAATTTGTTACATTTTTGATAAAATTTATGAAATCAAAAAGAAGTAACAAATCAAGTTCTCTAGTTGACTAATAGTCGGTTCGACCTCCACCACGTTCCAGTAGCATATTGACACGTATGTGCATTGAGATAATCAAGCCATTAACGATCTCTAGCGGAATATTAGTAGTTTTGCCGTCACGACTAACTCATCTGCTGCCTGAGGTGGAGGAATATGGTTATGAATGGCTTCAGCAACGAAATCCCCATGTTTTCAATAGGATTCATGTCAGGAGAGTTGGCTGGCCAATCTAATCTATTGATATGTCTTGCTTCGAGTGTCTCTTGAACCCTTCTTCGCGATGTGGTCGAGCATTGTCGTCCCTAAACACAAAAATTTTACCTAATTCATTACGTAGGGGGTAGATAATGGGAGCAATAATTTGTACGATGTAAATTTGACTGGACATATTCTGTGGTATGCGAATTAATGGGGTGCGGCGATTGAACATTATTCCACTACAATATTATTACGAAACCCACTTCATAAGAAGCAACTTCACGGGGAAAAGAAAGTCGCTGTTGACGATCTGGTTCTCTCCAGACTCTTTGTCGGTTGTCATCATCGTCTGTAAATAACATCCACCGCCACTGGCATAAAAGCCAACCCCTATGCTCTCGCGCTCACTGGAGACGGGCAGCACGATGCCTTAGTAGTATATTGGGGACCCGTAGTAGTCTTCTAGCATGTACATTTTCGTTATAGTGTCGTCTTCGAATAGTAGGTATCGATATAACACGGCAAAACGTACCTTGAAAGTGGGCCCTGAGATCTGAAACAGAAGATGTGCGGTGTCTACAGGCATATTGCACCAAATACCGATTCTCCCTTTCATTAGATACTTGAAGACGTCCGCTACGTGGTCTGTTTTCCAATTTATCAAATTCTTCATATCTGTGTACTTTTCGTACAACAGATGATCTAGGAATGCCCAACATGTTCGATATCTGATGATTAGAATGTCCTGCATCATGTAAAGCAGTCATTATTGCTCGGGTAAACGCAGCGATTTCACGTCCTGGCATTATAATATACAAAAATTTAAAGGAAGTCTTGGCTGAATACACTGCCAAACTGACCAGATTTGTAAAAATATTGGTAATAAAGTAAAGGTTCATGGTCTACAATTGTTATTATCTTTTTTTTCCCTAAGTACATGTACTTTTTTACCACATTAAGAAAAATCACTAGGTTTAATCGAGTCATTTTATATATTCTTCAAGACTTTTGACGTTGTGTGTATATGGAAAAGTATATACCGTGTTGTTATACTTGTTGTTCAACTGTTCTCAATTGTTGGCAGCTTACGCATGCGCATATAAAATATCTATTTTGACACTATGAGGTTAGTGATAGGCGTCCCCACAAAGAGGACAAGCTCTTCGAAGAATTCGCTTCCTCAGGAGGTGTTTTAGAAAACACTATACTAAAGTGACTTGTTCTATACGCGTTTACATTATGATTAGTCATTTTTGAAACTCCTTGTATATTTGCATTCCGTTTAATAGCTTCCTACATCACGATGTTCCCGTCAAAGCCGCGCGTTCTAATATAATTTTCCTTTTATGAAAAAACGGAGGCTTCTCCGGAGTCCGGAATGACGTCCTTTCTCTAATTACTGGAATGCCGACTAATTAGAGGCGTGAGGCACTTATCACCTTTTATAGACTCGTTTTAAAGCGGGATAACGTCAAACGATAACCGAGGTCTCTCTCTCGCCACGCAAAACTCCGTTCCGAAATTCCCCGGAGTCTATTATATCGCAGAGCTCCATTTACCGAAGCATATACGGTTATACTAAATAATATCTTTTAGATCCGTATTTTTGTTTAGTAACTTATTTACTCTGGTGATTTAGTACGAATGAGGCCCAAAAAGGACCCAATTGTAAAATAGTAATGGCGTGACGTCGCATACGTTTTTCTCAAGGGAGGCAATGCGTTACAGCTCGTTTTTTGCCCCTCGTTATTCGAGAACATTGGGGCTCTAAGAAATAGCTTGGTAGAATTTCTACTTATTTGTACTACGTAGAAACTTTTGCATAACAAAAATGCTTTCAGTATTTGATTGTATAGTTTTTATATAAATTTTTTTTTGTTTTCCATCATAAAACGTCATTTATCTTGGAAACGGTTCGCCTTAGTTCTTTTGATGTTGAGCACAATTATTGTACTGGTGTAGAAAATATTAGCGGTTTAGAACCGTATATAAAACATGAAAGTTAGTAACCCTTAAATAAAAGTAAGTTAGTTTACTTACTGTTCTTGAGCTTCTAGTTATATAATACATAGAATAAATTACCTGAATTGGATTTGAATAGTGACAAGTAACATTTTGTTCTTTAAAATGAATATTTAAATTTCGATAAAGGATTGTTCTTAATAATTTGATGTTTAATTCGTCTATAGAGAGTGGGACAAATTAGAATATTTAAAAATATCCTCTCCTTAAATTTACTGTAGTTATCCAAAAGTTCTTTCATCTTTCGGAAATTCAAAATTATAATTCTAAATAAAATTTCAGCAAGCAAGCAAATAATATCACATTTAATTTCATTATTTTATTACTCAGAAATTCATAAATATTAGGTACACTTTTATTTGTACCAAAAGTAATAGTGAACCACATTATTCAAATTGATGTCTATGATTGGTGGGTGAGAGAAGTGGGAAACTGACAGAATGAGCAATAGTCTTTAGTTTATCTCCTTCTTCCTAAATCTATGAGGGTAACAAACTTTTAGCAGTTATAAGGCTCTGGTTTTAGGATAGGAGTCTGAACTTCCTCTATTATAGTCTCCCAAACATTTCAATCTTTTTTTGAACACATTTTATACATAATTCTGCATAATAGAATGCAAGAAAGAAGTACAGCTTTGATTTGGATCATCTTGGGACACAATTTGTGTAGGAACAATCAACAATTGTGTACTTATTCTTCAAAGAGTTTTTTAAAGAGTATGAAGCCAATAAAATAATACTCGTATCATCGTCGAAATATATATATTTAAAGTATCCTCGTATCGGGGACGCCTCAGATCTCAGATATAACGATGTCCCGCGTGGCATCAGGAGAAAAAAGCATCTCTTGTACGAAAGTCCCATAAAAAATTAAATATGCGGAATGAAAAATTGTTCACTGGCTCCGCTCGAGAGGCCCGCGGCTGTGCTCCAATTTTCATGGATCTGTAGAAGAATTGCGCGGTTTTCCGTTTAATATCTTGCATATGTTATTATTGTACGGCAATGAAAACAATTTATATCATTTGGCGTAACTGTAACTGTTTGGGACACAAAACATGATTTAGTAATTTGGCATTAATTAATTACACGTGATGTAGCACGTAGCTACATCTAGTGGCTACTGGATAGTCCGTGCTGGACCTGAGAGGTTCCAACACGAAGTGACCTGCCTTACTGTAAAGCGGAATTCCAGGAAACAGCTATTTTGGTCGCTAATGCCCCGTCAAGCTTTGAATTATACCTGGAAGACCTATAGCAAACAGTCAAAATCATTCGTCAGTGGTGCCATCAAACATACACCGGTCTTGAGTTTGTTAGCTTTCACCAGTACGACTAATCCCGGCTCTAACTGTTTGCGTTTGTCAAATCCGACAGAAGGAAACCTGAAAACACGTGACGTAGCTACATATAGTGGCCATTGGCATTGGATACAAAAACAATATTTAGATCTGGGGCTACCGTTTTTGATACACTATGTACTAGCGGCATAATATTTTGTGGAGTAGACAGAATGCCAAAAGTCATTTGTATTGTAATATTTGATCGGCTTATTCAAATGCTGTGTTGGCAAATTTCAACCTGGGTAAATATTCAGTCCTGGCCAGTTGATTATATGTATTTACCTACCACGGCGGTGTTTATTATTTTAAGAGCTACTTCAATATTGGATTAGTGTATGAGTATTACGAATTTGGGGAAAAGACTGAAATGCGGACATGTACAATATGTAAATACATAGGGTGTTAGGTATGTTACCCTAAGTAGCATTGTACAAGCTAGTACCGCAACTTCAATTAAGTGGCTACTATATAGTAATCACTCAACCTACCACCATATAACAAATGTAACTCCAATTTATATTAGCATAACCACTTTATAGTTTTGCAATTTTCGGTGGGGTGCTTTAGTGTCTGGAAGGTCCTCCGCATCACCATTATCCTCTGCATCATGGTCATCCTCCGCATCATCATCGTCCTCCGCTTCATTATCATCCTTCGCATCAGCATTATCCTCCGGATCATCATTATCGTCCGCTTCATCATCATCCTCCGCATCAACATCATCCTCCACATCATCATAATTCTTCTTATCATCATTATGCTCCACACCATCATCCTTTACATCACCATCAGCATCGTCATCCTCTGCATTATCATCATCATCCACATGCATCAAATGATGTTCCCCATCACCTCCACTTAATAGAACATTTTCTATCATGTAGCAGTCATTTTGGCAATACACTTTAAAGTTTTCAGTGAAATGACTGTTACGTTCCATTCACTAAAAATGCTGCTTAAGACTGCCATTAATATGATATCAATATGTGATCGGTTGGACACAAACAGTATTTTCCAGCATATATCCTATCTTTTTAACATCTATATTTATTCTTACTAACTTCTTAGCTCATAATAATTGATTTTTAAAGTTATCGTTAAACATTAATGGTTCTTTTGAGGGTGAAAACTTACGGTTTCAGCCGAATAGAGCGTTCTTTCTGGGTCTTCGGCGGCAATTCGTCAGCGCACTATCTGCAACTAATCACGGTAATGTGCCATTAAGAATAGGTTGAAGCAGTGCTGGTAGAAAAACAAGATTCGACGGCGTCGATTCATGAAATTCAACCGTTATTGAGGACCATTGTACTTCGAATTTATCAATCCAGTGCACATATTCATCCTAACGAGGGCCATTTGTTACATAAAATACCTTTAGAACGGCAAAGTTTTCATTCTTACTTCTTCAGATTCTGTTTAATTATATGTTAAGTCATAGTTCGATTTTATACCATTCCGTCCTAGCAGCACATGAATTTGACAGTTGTTTCAATTATTGTTTCGGGCATTTCATAGCCGCCTAAATTACCTAGAAGTTTATTAGTGATTAAGTTCGTCTGCAGGGTTAACTACGACTAACAAATATAAACGGAGTGGTCCTTCAAATAATTTCAAATTTAGTTATAAAGCCCCAACATTTTTTTCTAAACTATATTAAACCCCTATTTATTGACGCTCATGGTCTCTCGCATACGTCAAAGGTAGTGACGCAGCGCTACATTGGCACAAGTATCAATGTACACGCATTAAAAGAAAACTTTATAATTAGGTGGTTATACTTATTTTAATGTTTTGAAATTTATTGTGTAATGCCCATCTCTATAATAGTAACTTAAATATCCCTCTCGTTAGTTTTGTTGCCTATATCGAGCGCTACCTGGTGGTTTCTAACCATATTTACACATCATTAATGATAAAACCAGAACTTTCAAACTTACAACTCTATGAATGTTTGATACTCCGCGGCCGCAACGTTTCTGGGCCTTTATGGAAAGTCCGGGTTCGTTTTAATTAATTGTGTAGTACTTTTAATTGATATTTTAGGGAGGGTTAGGCAAGGATCAGTTCGCGAAATCATTAGGTTTTAATTTCAATTCATTTTTGGTGGTGCACGTTTACTTTGGCTCCGATACGAATAGTTATACATTTTCTTAAATAATCTAAATATTGCACAACATTGGTGACGTGCCCTGTATTCACTTTTCAAAATGTCCAGTAAAAATATCCTGTAGGGCCATGTCCTGCCTTGTCAATTTTAAAAATGACAAACCTACCCATATCCTTTCTAAGCATGAAATAAATCGATTCTAGTAACACACGCGACCTCACAGATTTCGTTAAAACAACCGAAGTGTAATATCTGCCAGTTTTACGGCAAAGCCGCCTTATTTATTCATTCCAAGGACGTCCCGTTCGGGGCGAAGATACCCCACCCCTAAATAGAGAGATACGAGGAGAGTTACGGATTAATCCCTACCTACGTATTACCGTCGAAATGATTCCAAACATAATTTCACCCTACTGAATTAATTCCATTCTTCTGGATAGGAGAACGGCGATGGAGGGGCGCATGAGAAGGGATTATACGTGTTGTAATTAATTTGGAAAGCGTCTCACCGGAAAAAATACATTGTTATGGGAGATAATGACGCTTAATGGTGCGTTGGAATTTATAGGGGGTGTTGTGCTGTTGAAAAATTAATTTCGTGTACAGATGAAATTGCGTTATGAAGGTGCCATACACGTTCTGGTTTATCCCCTCTGCTGTCTGTCTTTACAGTAAAAACATCTTTTTCAAGCCTATCAATGCAAACTTTATTTATGAAACACTGAAATATATACATTTTTATTTTAACGTGCAATTATTAAACGCGCATTCATTCGAGGAAGTAGCAGACCAGTTACATCTCAACAACTAGTAGTGCTTTAAACCTAAACAACTTCAGCGTACAAAATTGTACATTCATTATTCACGTTAAAAAGTGATATTATTAGTACAAATTTTGAACTTGATGTGATTTAAATTATATGTTTGAAGAAACATACTATACTATAATGCTAATAAGTAATTGTCAATAAATTCCTACCAGTGAATTAAAGTGTAGGTTTTTCCGGCTCTAAACAATGAATAAAACGTCAGTTACAGGGCAATTGTGGATAAACAATGTTGTGTTTATATTGACAGGATAAGTTGTGGGTATCGTCTCACGTTCCATTTTGCTCCTAGCCGATAAATATAAGTAGAAAAACGTGTTATTTTGGTCCCTGATCCCTAAAATTGAACACGTAGCCATCATGAACCTTCTGCGGATGAGGCCATAAAATGGAATTTCAATTTCGGGTGATATATGACAGACAGTTTTATCCACTTAGCATGTCTATCGCGAAGCCACGCACATATTAGCAATTTATATAAACGTTTTTATTTAAAAATTTAAGAGAAAATATGTACCTAAAAGGAAATATTTGTGGTGCAAGCTACAAGTAGAACTTGAGTGTAAAAATCGTAAAAAGTTTTTTGCGTGGCATCACAAAGAAAATAATAGTGGAATGTCGCCGTCTAAACTTATGTTTTTGAATAGAACATACTTTTATGTTTATCACTAGAAAGTTCCGTCAGGAATTGCGGCGTCGATGAAGATGGATCTGCCTCTAATGATGTTGGAAGCTACGCCTGAAAGACTGCGCTATAAAAATAATGTGACACATCTTATGCACTATTAATGATATTCCAGAGAAATATAAATACAAAAATGTTTCATAAAAAATTTATATGTTCCATATTTTCAATTCATTACATCAAATTGCTTTGATTTTAGCGTTACTACTCTCTAAGGATTAACTTAGAATCACGCGAATTTGTATAGCATAGTTCTATTATTATTAATTTAATTCCTAAACGTTACAAATTAATGTCTGTTATAGAAATGTAATGTAGGCATAATAAATTAGTTTTTTCTACGTTCATGCAAAAAACAATAGTTTGTTGAATTATATTTAGTGGAAAAAGTGATTTTTTATTGCTCTAGAGCAATAAACATTTTATTGCACTCATCTGTCATTCTACGACAGCGTTTTGTCATCATGACAAACATATACCTTCAAATAGACGTCACATTTTTCTAGACTTAGTGTCATCTAAATAACATTTTTTGGTTTTTGCATGAACGTAGAACAAATATTGTATGCAACTGGTACAAAAAGTGCTTATTGCACTCGACGCTTACTTTTTGCACTTGTTGCATAAATAACTATTTATTAATTTAAACTTTTTTGGAACGTTTGCAACAAAGAAATAACTTAAGGGAAAAAGTTTAACTCGAAATACTTAGTTTCCTGTTAATCCCATTTGTGGCGAGAGTACGAGGCAATTTAAATCCCAGTACAGAATTTGCGAACGTATTTTTCAGTAGAAAGCATTTGTATTTTCTTCTGATTCAAGAATTGCTTTTTAATATTTGAAAAGCTTTACATATGATTTAGTAGAAACTGTTGTTCCTTTTGTGAGAAGCTGTGAGAATGTTCATATTAATATTTTATTGCGGAGAAATAATGCTTTTATTTTAAAAATAATAACTTTGTTAATATTAAATCATATTTGTAGAATATAACACAGCATGTTTAGTTGCAATGGTGTTAAATGTGTATGTTAATTACTTTGCGTCGTAAATCGTAATATTTTTAAAAATCTAGTTCATTCCCATGGGTCATTAGTTACAGAGCACCCTGTATGTGCGTTTATATGGTGTCCTATTTATAATAACCAAAATATTTGTAAAACATATCCAGGGAAATTTTTTAATGTATTTAGTATTTAAAAATGCTGTCTGTATATCAAGTTACCTATAAACTCCTACGACAAAATGTCGCGCCGTGTAGACTCGACCTTAGCCCTCTTACCAAATCAAGGAAAACCAGATAAAAATTTCAAGACAATGCAGCTACGGGGACGTCCTCATATTATTCAAGCGGTTCTCGTCCAGTCAAAATACATCTTATCCCGCCGGATAAATCTTTTACTCCGGCATCTGAAGATTTTTCGTCTGCACTTTCGTCCCACTTTTTCATCTCTTATCAACAAATGCACCGTATTCTTCTTCTTTTTCGCTCGGCGTTCTATTTTCCACGAACAATCCCAGTTGAATATTTTATCGGCGCCGCTTTGGCGAAGCGGCCAAGAGCCACGCGTTACGATTCGTTCACTTGTTTCCAGCCGATAAAAAAGAGTTCTTGAGGGGCTCCGTGTCATGGTTGGAGCGAGATAATGCCCGGCGAATTTTATACTCTTAGCAATGCTCGAGTTCTAAAGTAACAAATCTTCTCTTCACGATGATCAAACTAGAGATGTACCGACTGCCAACGAAATTATACAACAAGTCATAGCACCCAGAGTATTCTAGATATGCAGGGGGTCCTGTACAATGTGTTACAAACTTTTGGTGCTGATGGTACATACAAAATATGACTAAAAGCATAAACATAACATAAAAATGGGTTCAGAAAATAAACATAACATTTTAAACGCACCATTTTGCAATTATAGACCTTAAAAGGTGTAACTACAAAATCACCTTTTGTCGATGGACATCAAAAGCGTAGTTTTAGTGACAGCTTCAGGCACTAAAGTATCACATTTACTGCCTAGGCAGTAGAATTATTTTTACTGCCGTTAAATTAAAATTTGTTCTTTATCGAAAGTAATTTAATTTATTGTAAACATTTATAGTCAAATTGGAACAGCTTATAAGGGATATCTCTTGTCCTGTTTGTTTTGAACATTTACTTCGTCTATGTAGGTTGAAGTGGTTTCACTAGTAGATGGTTTATGAACTATTGAATTCTCCAAAGTGGTTTAATTATTTTGAAAAACGTTTCTTATTAATTGGTTAGTAGTATCTATTTGTGTAGATCTTGCGGTATTTATATTTCCAATATCTTCAATATCTCCAATATTTTTATTTGAAGTAATTCATCACATCGATACATTCCAAATATGGAAAAAATCATAGCCACCTAAAATAATAATAGTCAGTATTGTTCGTTTACAAAAATGTTTTGCTTATAATTATTTTTGTACCTAAATTCCTATCATCAAGGACATACATTAGAACTATTTTAATTTGTACATTTTCGGTGATCGGTGAAAGAATTATGTGTTTACCTTGACAGTAAACTAGATTTAATGTCTTGGCTGTTTTAAATACCAGCCATAGGTTTAAATCTTGTACGCGCATTGTTTCAAAATAAGTCGGAACTGAAAATTTAGTCTTATTAATTTCTCTGACTGAGATTACAACTTATGCATTCATATTTATTATGCTTGTCCTTTTAGTAAGTAAAAATAAAATAAAAAAGACACATATTTCTCGTCGCTTTTACTCGTGAAAGAGCGCATTATATTTATTTTATTTGGTTCTCCCACGCAATATTTTCCCCCTTCAGAAAGGAGACGTTGAGAAGAGGGGCATAAGTGGCAGGAAAATTTTACATTCTAGAGAGTTATAGTAACCGATTCTGAACTAACCACGTATTTATAAATCTTCATAAGTGCGACAGTTTGTCATGCACGTGGAAAATGCAATTTCCCCGTTGTGCATGAGATTACAGTCAGGTTAAAGATATCTAGTGTTATTTTCAGCAAAAGAAACATACAATTTAATACAAAGCATGTTATATTAGGAAGTATGATGTACTAGTTAATAGTTATTTACGCTACATAGGAGGTAAGTTGTGGGTGGGTGAAAGGAGTGGGAAATTGGCAATTGCGCAATAGACTTTGTCTTATCTCCCTCTTCCTATATAAATCTATGGTAGAAAGTATATTCCAACGTTTGTAATATTGTAAAAATATGTTATTTTCTTTGTATATCACATTTTTTGTAAATAATTATAGAAATATTTCACCATCAATATTCCCTTGCATTCACTGAGCTGAATTTAGATTACGAATCGATGCTTCTGATAAAAAATTCCGCCGAAACATTTTACGCCTCCCGTTGGAAAAACTTCCCAAGTTATGAAAAATTAAGACAGGGTCAACGTGAACTTAATGACAAAAAGCGGTGATATTCCCCGGACTTTTTTTATTTTAAATTTCGTCCTTTCCATTAATCAATTCGTCTAATTAGCGATCCGCTTTGCATCTAAATCAATACAGAGGTTCGGTCTTGAATCAGTTCGCTGATATTCAGTTCGTTTTTATCTCTTTTTTAATATCGCAACGCCGGTATTAGGATTTATTGGAAGAACCAACGTTTCGCATAAATGTAATTCGTGTTTACTCGCAGTATGGCCGGCACTAGATATGTTTGGAAATGGATTACTGTCAATAAAATAACCGTTTTCGAGTTTATTTTACTGTTACATTAGAGGAAAACATACTCTGGTTTAAAAACCACGTGGAATAATAATTATCTATTAGTTTTATATGAATTTCAGAAAATGTATTGTCTCTGACTTAAGAGCGCTGTATTCTTAAAATCGTGTTTTCTTCACATACAAATGATTTTAGACATTTAAGAACTGAATAATATAGAGTTTAGCAAATAACAGAAACGTTATCTGGAAAAGGGTTATTTTATTCCCCCACCTTTTTCAGTGATCAGTAGTTGATCAATATTCTCAATTTATTCGGAAAACGTCGTCTTTCATAAATCTCCAAAAAAAATCCAATGGACTTAAATCGGTGGAGCCTGATGGCCACTGAATAGTTGTGTCTATTCCGTGTACATCTAATTAATCGATTTGGAAAAATTAAACTTAAATATACTGCGAAGCACCATCAAGTTATATCCACTTATTTTGACAAAGAATAAAATAAATTTGAAAGTTCGAGAAAGCAAAGTAGAGCAGTTTCAAATAATCCTGTATTTGTATTTTCTGACTTATCTATAAATAATGATTAAGAAAAAAGCTTCCAAAAAATGTTAATTCTGTACCTAATTTCAGCCTACTTGCCTCACTATTTTAAAAAGTCACGAGTCGCCACTGAATTCGTCCACTTATTACATAAATAACAATTGAAATTAAATTGAAGAATGAGATTAAAGTGACGTTATCTGGAATGAAATTTAGTGTATAAAATGCAAACAGAAAATGTTTAGTTCATTTTATTTGCGAAAGCGGTACTCGTTGTTACCTTGCAAGCAATTAATATAAAAAGTCCTTGGCGATATTTAGAATCAGCTTCTGTGATTAATGTTGTGGAAATTGAATGGGTATTGTTCGATACAGAGCGAGTTTGATGTCAGGTCAGATGAGGTATTTAATAGCTATCACGGCAGAGTTAAAATTGATACTTAGCGTAACGTTAATTGTTGGGTAATTAATTTTTAACTCGACTGGAAATTTAGATTATATTCGGACTGAAAATACTTTGGATCGTTTGTATATACCAGGTCCGATCAGAAAGTTCCAGCGGTGAATTCGTGCATAGTGTGTAGGGTTTTTATGAATGGATTTTTAACAAATAGGACCTTACACACTATTCATGAATCACACACAACGAATTGCGAATACACGCATAGTCTGTAGCGGGCCTTAGTAGTGCGATGGTCGATTGTTTCTTTGATAAAAAAGTTTAAATCCTTGTAAAAAATTAGTCATGACGCAGGTTTAAATTTTCAAATTAGCGCACAATAATTTAACATTCTTACAAACTATTTCTTACAGTGCGATTGCTCTCGTTAACGTAAACAAGCAAAACAGAACATTTTTCCCCTAAATATTCCATTACTGTGTTTTGTCAGCTCACATCCATCTTCAGCTTTAATTTGTCACCTGCTAATTGCGCTCGGTTCTTTGACCTCTCGGGCGGATTTCCCAATATTAATCCTTACCCACTCCCCCTTCCTTGCCGCCCCACTTCCCCCTGGCCACATTAATCCGCGCCTTATTTGTCGGATACAAAACACAAACAGGAGGACGTGCCTCTCTGCCCCTTTTTATAAATCTTCGTCCTCCTAACGAGATCTCGCAGCCCGAGAGACGAACAAAAAATAAATGATTAGAAGGATTTCATTTAATTAGAACCAAATACCTAAGGCTTGGGGAAAAATGTCCCCGAGCCGTTTGGTTGAACGCAGGCAAGGGAAAATCCGGTTAATAATTAAACGATTAATTAGTTGGGGATTGACACCGGTTAATTAGTAATTAATTCTTAACTATTAATAGGTTCGCAATTAGTCTATTTAGGGTAATTATGTAAAGAGAACTACACACAGTGTTATGAGTCAACGTTGTATTATTAGTAGATCAATCGACTTACCTGTAAGGAAGTTTGATCATAATTATATGAGCAATTTCGTCGAAGAATTATAAATTTAACTACTTGTAGTTTGCACTTTTCAAACTCACCCGGTACGTACTTTAAAGACAAAAAAACCCTTATCTCTTTTACCACACATTCCCAACACGCTCTTACTATCATTGTATTTTCCTATCTAGATCGCCTAGGGTGGTAATTTTGGGCGGTAATTTATAATTCTTCGACGAAATTGCTCATATAATTATGATCAAACTTCCTTACAGGTAAGTCGATTGATCTACTAATTATATTTCGCAATTTCGTCTCGAATTATAAATTTAACTACTTGTAGATGTTGAAAGAATTATAGGCGATCTAGTGTGCAGACAGAAACATTAAATCCTGCATCATACATATTGACCAGTTATCGTTCTTTTGATAATTAAAACATTTTTATACTGCTTTATATATGTATATACACAAATATACATACCTATATATTATATATCAAAAATATATTTATATTTAGCGTCTACCTGCATTTTTAGTTATATATTAATGCATAAAATATGTTGATTCCGTGTGACAGTAAATGCATCCACAATAATGGAATGAGGGGATTTCATTTCTACGATATCTTTTTTATTTATTATTATTTATTTTATTTTTATTTTATTTATTTATTTATTTATTTATTTATTTATTTTTTTTTTGTGCATTGCAAACACGTCTATTTCAGGCTGTTTGAACATGTTACATAATATTTCCAAAAACCCGTTTGAACGTTCGGTTTCTATTCTTAAACACCTAAATACTGTTATGCATTTTATTATTTTATATTTATTTGTTTTTTCCGGGTACACTAAAGGAAATATGTTTAGCCTTTAATAGACATTGTTTAATCCCAGCAAAATATCTGCATTAAATAGACTCAACTGGGACCCATTATTTTATTACAGTAGTTTTTGCAACTTTTGACACTAGCAAAAATGTATATTGCAACTGACAGTCTTTCATCCTAGGTAACTTTAGTCAGTAACTGTATAGCTACTATTATGAATTCTAGTTCATTTATCCTTTGTCTCCAAATTTTCATTTTACTGTAAAGAAGTTACCATCATTGATTATATAAGTTATATATAACTCAATGGCATGGTATATGGAAGATACCTACAGTTTGAACAAACTCGACTACCACTGGCCCTTCAATTTTAGCTTTTTTAATAGCAAACAAAAATTCGTTAACGTTGATGGCTAATGAACACTGTCACATGCCCTATTCACACTCTCTCATGTATCATGTATATATTATTGCTTTTTATATAACTTACTTCGCATAATGTATACATATCACAAAATAAATATTGTTGGTTATATTACCTATATTGGTAATAATATATTTTTTAAAGTCTTGTCCATCCGTTCTTCCTGTTGTAATGTTGAGCATAAAATGGCTATGCATTCGCGCATTTGTAAAGATTAGCCACGAGATAGATATTATCTATATTGGTAATAATATATTTATTAAGGTCTTGTCCAGTCCGTTCTTCCTGTTGTAATGTTGAGCATAAAATGGCTATGCATTCGCGCATTTGTAAAGATTAGCCACGAGATAGATATTATCTATATTGGTAATAATATATTTATTAAGGTCTTGTCCAGTCCGTTCTTCCTGTTGTAATGTTAAGCATAAAATGGCTATGCATTCGTGCATATGTAAAGATTACCCACGACGCGCTAACCAAATATAGCTTTGTTTCACAGCTTGAAGCCTTTCAGCTACAGGTAAATTATTATTATTATTTATATATATGCATATACATATATATCTATATCCTACTACGCACCTACTTTAACCGTTAATAAGTAGTCATTTACCTACTCATTAAGTTATCTAGTTACATTTAGTAAAAGTAGTTATAGAAAATACGTCTATTCAACCTGAGAGTCTATTGTTTGAGCAAAACTCCGACTGAATGTAATAAAATCGGGCAAATAAATAAATTATTCTTGGTACATGCATTGCAGTACTACTAACAGAATATTCCAACGATGATAAAGATTATATTAGCAAACTTTTTTATTGTTCGATATCTCTCAGTATATTGATGTAGAATGCATATATCCCTATTTTTCTTATTTCACACCATTCCCATATCTCTTTCCCTACGTTATTATTAAGCTTTATCTGTCTACACACAGTACACAGTCCCCATCAGGTTATTACAAGAAATAGCAATTGTGTTATCGATTTGCAATAACTAACATTTTTGAAAATGATTTTTGAGCATTGAAAACTGTTAATAATTCTTAGGACAATATGTAAAGCCCATGTTGTCTTCACCTCCTGCTCTCCCCTACAAGGGAGGCATCTAAATAGATTTCTAGAGTTGAATATAGGATTTTTTTCTCTCCATAAAAAGTTATCTCTATTATATATTTAAGAGCAAAATATTTTTCTTTTGAAGGTCTTTGTATACCTTCCATCCAGAACATTACTGCAGAACGAGCTGCAACTAACGTTCCTCCAAAACCTAACCACTCTCTAATTTTACAGCAGGTGTGATTTCAAATTTTTATTTTATTTAATCATTTTATTTTATATATATTCTTTGAAATGTCCTCTCTCTCTGTCAACTGAGTGTAAAGTTATTTGTATTATAAATAAAACTTAGACCTTACAGTCCCCGTTAGGTACAAGCAAAGCTTGACTATTTTTATTAATATTTTTATCGTTATAAAATAAACATTCTGTTTGATATTTTCCATTTATTAAAATATCATTTAAATATTATGTGCAAGTAATTGTACCTAAGACCTTAAAGGTTATAATAAAGGTATTAAGCATGTCCGTAAACACATAAGGTGCCGTACAGAGGCAAAAAGTAGTGTTGGATGGGAGACAAAAATTGTTGCAAAAATTTGAAAAACCTTGTCTTGTCTTGCAGAAGAAAACAAAAGTTTCTATAAAGCCTTGTGCTTGCTTGATTTTTCAACATTATGTCTTTTATATTGTCTTGCGAAAGGTCTCGCAAATTTGCATGATTCTTGTGAGACTTTTGCATAGAAATCAGAAACATGAAACTTTATTACCAATCTAATAACAGTGGTAGTTACTTTCGGTCGGACATGGTGCCGCTCGGAACTTACTTAGCTCAGATATTGGTCGATTGGTAAACGTTATAAAATATAGAAACGGCTAGTTTTACATAATAAATAATAATAATAAGCAATGGACGAGATAGGCGTGCCAAATCGGAGCTCTTTCAGTCAACTGGCACTATAATTAGTTGTTTTGAGCAGAGCTACACCTAAGCTCCTTGAATTTTAATTTTATATGCTTAATTCTTTTAAATATAGAATATGCCTACATTAGATTTGCAATGTTTGTTTATTTTGTCACTTATTTATTTATTTATTTCAAATATCTTTAATTTAAATTTCACCCCAGACTTCTAGCAATATTTCTTGCCAAGTCTAGTCTTGTCTTGCGGGACCAAGACAAAATCAAGACCAAGATGTCACTGCTAGCCAAACAGTTACATTAATGTTTCTGTTTTATAGATGTTATATAACACTATGCGTTCTTGAGATCATTGCTTTAGGATTTATTTTTAATATTGTATTTATTTTATTTTTAAGACCTCTGTATAAGTAAAATTCAATATAGAGTGATAACCCTCTAATCTGGGGTGGGGATTTAACGATTATAAACCTAAAATCCCACACTCTTTTGATAGCAAATATGAAGAAATAAATTCACCTCCTGTCTCCAAAAGTTGGTTAATAACTTCTATCTAGCAGTTTCACTATTGTTTACCTGCTTCAGATTTACTTGGGTCCTCACTTTATTATTACCATTACATCAGCACTTAATCCAGGTGTGTCCCTACACCTCAGATTTTGCTTTGGAACTCCTCCATGTGGAAGTCGTCCTATGATGTTGAATCTAATCGATATGTGTATAGAAAATATGAATATGTATTCATCTATAAACAACAGTAACAACAGTCCATTAGACGTTGTATCTAAATGTATGTATAACTCTATACATTTCATTATAAAGATATTGAAGGTTAATTAAAATTATGTGTGTTGTGTGTAATATTAGCTATTATTATTAGCTATATGAGTCATATCTACTTTTCTTGATTCACCCTATATTATATGTTTATTAATAGTTTTAAAACTTTTAAGAGAATACTCCTATTTTATATTTTTATCGGTACAGTAATTATTAAAAACTGTTGGAGCAAAACTTGCGAACTTGACAAAACTGTCAGTTCTATTTACTTATTGCATTATTGATTCCTTCTATTTAACATTTGGGGATATTATAACTCATATATAATTTTACATTTACTCAGTAGATTAACCCTTTAATTATTTACTTACTTGCATGTCCGGATACATATGTACAGGAGTTAGAAAGTATATGCAAGTCATGTGACTGCGAATTAAAGTTCACACATATGTGGAACGTACTTTCGTGTTATATGAGAGTTCATGTGAACCTCGAACACCAGAGAGGAATATATATATATACATATATATATATGCATATATATATATATACATATATATATATATCCTTCTATAAACTGCCCTGATGAGTATGTAGAGGAGTTAGGAAGTATATGCAAGTCATGTGACTGCAAATTAAAGTTCTGTGGAACGTTCTTTCGTGTTATGTGAGAATTCATGTGAACCTCAAACACCAGAAAATAATACATCCTTCCATTGACTGATTTCTGAAAAAACAAGAAAACGGAAAATCTACATACTTGAAGAACTTGAGCATTTTTCTAAATTTCATCTTCAGATTTTCACTTTTATGCCCATTCATTTTTACAACAGTGTGTCATATAATAACGGTGGCAGAAGCGTTATATTGCAACTTCAACCATGTTTTCCTGCGAGATTCCTATTTCGCACTATTTCCGACACCAATAAACACTTTTTCACTCTGTCTCTCTTATTTCACGTCGTAGCCGGGCCGGTACGAAAAATACAATGATAGTAAGAGCGTGTTGGGAATGTGTGGTATCAGAGATAAGGGTTTTTGTCTTTAAAGTACGTACCGGGTGAGTTTGAAAGTGCAAACTACAAGTAGTTAAATTTATAATTCGAGACGAAATTGCGAAATATAATAAGTTTCTGCTCCCACTAGGTATGTAGGCTATTGTCATGTTACAGGCCGGACTTAGTTCGTAGATCTCAGGTCCGGGCTTGGCGACGACCTTAGTATTTACATATACTTTATATATATTAAATCAAATTTAATCTTATTCATGCCAGCTTCACGGCAGAAACATCCCATTTACCTTAAATATGGTACATAACTCGGCAGATATAGTAAAATGCCATATATTTTAAACCTCTAAGTGATAAAACTCAAAAAAATATTTAACCTTAAAGATATTCTGCCAATTTTATTTCTGATTTCTTATAATATTATTCAAATAATAAAGAAGAACGTGAACAAAAAATGTATTGATAGTAAATATATTTATTAAATAAAAAAGATGTCTTCTCGTAATGAAAAGACAAGAATTTACAACATAGTCAACGTCTAAAATCAACACTTTAGCTTTAGAATCCCTATCTCAATCATCTTCATCATCATTAATATAATTCCCGCTATATTCATCATTTTCAGTTCAAAATTAGCTGTCATTTATTTACAGTTCCATTTATTATCTTAATTCCAATCCACAATCTATTTATGAGAGCCACATCTGTTTTAACCGATACCCTATCCCATAACAACGTATTCTCCGCGTATCATTTGAGGAATTACGAGTACAATCAATTTGAAAGCCCGTCCTGAAATTGACAGTTTTTCATAAACGTTCCAGGTACCGAGATACGTATAATTCCCTATCCATCTCGGGAGATCCAGGAGGCTTTGTTCCAAATAATTACCGCCCTCGAGGTATTTCTGGCGCTTTTATGACCGAGAATGGAAAAACTCAGACGCAATTACCGCTAGAGGTCGTTGGAGTGAGATCTTTACAGTGAACGTGACTCGATTTTTTTTTTTCAGAGATTGGGCTTTTCTTAGATCTAAGACGCAGAGTTAAAAGTGTACAGGGTGATCACGTGGAAATGTTAGATTCAACTGTAACTTTGTTATTTTAGGAGAAACGTGTATTCGTTGACTAATTTTTCACAAGTATTTCAATTTTTGCCGCCCCCTCTCCCGCACAAGTCTCCGACTTCTGGGCTAATCCCTGTGATTAGAATGAGGGGTAGAGATATTATTAATGGGTTATCTTTTACTATTCGCGAGGGATTGATAATTAAGTAATTACATAATTAAAATTTTATTTTGTTATTATTAAGAATGCAAAACTATATTTGAATTCATTTTATGAAGCAATTTAAAGAATAAAGTGTATAATTATTGTTCAAACTCATTTCTTTGCTTGACCTATCTCGTTTTTCCAGATTGTTTAAACAATTAGGCATCATTTTTGGGTCAAGTCACTCGTCAGCAGCTGTCATTAGTATAGCATAGGTGAGGTAACCCACGAAATATCCTAACTAATTGAGTCTCTAACTCGACAGAAGGAACCGTTAGTACGCGGTCTAGACAAGCTACATTTAGCGGCCATTCTGGTGTCTGGTGGGCTCTTGACGAGTGATTTTGGCTGTTTGCTATAGGCTTTCCAAGTGTAATTCAATGCTGGTCGGGGTATTAGCCTGCAGTGTAGTTGTTTCCTGGAATTCCGTGTTTGCAACATATCGTTTGCGTCGAATAGCGATAGAGGTACGTGTCAGTTAAAGAGGATGTTATAATTTTCAAAGCATATAAGCGCGTGTCGGCGCAGGAAACCTGCATCCACTGCGTTTCTACCTTTACTGTGACGAATGCGAATGTCTTCGCGTTACTGTCGAAGAAAAAATGGAATGCTCGGGCCATTCCCGCGTTCCTTTGGCCGCAGCACCGTTTTGGGCCGGGCCCAGCTCCTCGCCTAGTGAATAATTCACCCGCGTACGTAATCCAGTCTAGCCCGATGAGTCGGGCCGGAAATTTAACCACCACTTCCGGCGGAAATGAGGCGATTAATGCGGCCTGAAATATTAAAATACGACCTGGTGAAACGACGCCGTCGACGGTCGAACGCCGCAGACGCTGCAATGGTTCTGCCAGGGGATTGATTTAAGAAAAAAAATTCAATAAAGGGCCGGTAGGCGACGCCGTAAAATTTAAATTTTAAAGGGTTCGCGCCGTAAAAAGTGGGCGGGCCGTGTACAGTTTTATGCCTGCCTCCCGTCTTGTATGAAAAATTCAGCTCCTGGTACCGTGTACGGGGTGGATGTCGAGTAAAATTTAATGGGTCTTACGGCACTTCAAAGCGTCCGTTATGGAGATTGCGTTTAGGTCTGTACGTTCGCCCGTTTATTACCTGTCTTTTGAATGATTCTTTATGACCGTCCCTGAGGATGAATCGCTTTAACTTACTCGAAACGTCGCGACGATTATCCTAGATATGATACTTCAATAAAACCAGGTCGTAAAATTGCAACAGAACAGACAGAAGAAGTTCTCTCGTTGTATTACAGGATTTCTGACAATGTCACTTTGTTCTGTTGAAGTTATACAGGATGATGAATTTAATTGATTTTCAATAGTAAGTATTTATACAGCAATGGGGACATTTCATGAATTTTTCAAATACGTGCAGAACAAAGAATGTGTTATTTTAATCGAAATGGAGTTTGTTTTAGACAATTTTGTGCAAAAATAAGCCTAAAAACGGTAAACACACCACAAAACGGTCGCCGCCATAGCGTATACCTGTGACGTCAGTCGCCGCTCGCACGACACAACATTGTTCTTTAGTTCATATCTGTATACGATTTTCATGCTTTCGGAAAAGTTAATTTATCATATGGCTACAGAAAGTGTATCTCACCGGGCACATAAGCATACAGCGCCTAATAAAAATATTTCACCGTGCCAAAAATGTGATGTAGGCCGATGAAGCGCGGCGACACAACATTGTTTATTCGTGAAGACCATTTTAATGTAAGTTTAATTGGAAATATAGGTAGGTTTAAGTTCATCGAAGAAATTAAAATGTAATGTTGCAAAGAATTAATTAAATTGTTCAAGCTACCAGAATGTAAACAGGACGTTTAGGAAATCAATGGTAAAGCAAACATTTGTTTCCCATTCTATATTGTAAACAAGTGAATAAGTTACGTTAAACAATACCGCCAGTTCACCACATCACCACTAATAATTGTGACATTACCTACATAGTAATTACGTTACGGATCTATGACCCACAGAACGCAAAAATACAATAAATGCCTGTTTGCATCACCATCTTCCTCTGGAATTTTGGAAACTAATTGTAAATATCCTTCTGTACAGAGTATCTTGGAAAAATAGACTATTCATTGGAGGGTCTATAGAACGAATGGAATGCGAAATAAATTCTGTAAACTAAAACCTTAAAAATTGTTAATACAATAATTCTAATAACGTGGAAACTATGATAACATGTAGGTTGAATGCATATTTCAAGCCGTTTTACTATAAAATTGAAACCCTACTCTCTCCTATTCTAGGGTAGTTTTGCTTCCGGCTCTATTTCCCGCATTTGTATTGTATTTATTAGGCAAATATGGAATGCCCCGTTGCTAGTTATGTGCCTACATTGTCAATATAGTGGAGCTACCTGCAGATGAAATGTTATTATTTCCGTTGTTTCGGTATTAATTTGGTCTGTATGTTTACAACAAACGTTATTAGCTTACGTACACTGACAGAACTGTAATCTTTACAACTTCAAATTAGCTTTAATACTGTCAGATGATTCTCTTACAATGTAAATTATCGTTGCAAGATATATTTTAATTCAGAGCTGTTATGAATTGTCAGTTAAAAACTGTTTGGAAAAAAATTCTTTGTAATTAAAACATGTTTTGAGTTTTTTAAATATAGGTACTACTTATAACGTTAAAATAGTATATTTATTTACTTTTTTGTTTCTCATACTTCACTGAAATTATTCAAATATGACCTTTTTTATTAAATACTTCAGAAATAGTAACTTTAGTCACATTTGCATTGTTAATTCTGTCATGTCTCCCTGTGTTGTGAAATTGACAGTACCAACAACGGCCAATAGTAACTACTGCCGCTTAAATATAATTCTACAGCTAAGCGTCGACGCATACATCTCATTCTCTAGATGATTTTTTTAAATTCAAATAAACGATTTTTCTCTGTGTAACAATCGAACCGTCATTGAATTTTTTTCCTGGCCAACAAAAATCGCCGATACGCTCAATCTGGAAAGACTTCGATATAGGTAACGAGTTTCCAGCTGCATGTTCAAGCCATTAGGTCCGATGTAAAAAGAGCTTTGCCATGGAAATGCGCCCCGCCTACTAAACAAATAACGCAGGAAAAGACAAACAGACACAGTGGCGGCCCAAGGCTATTACGTTTTGTAGCACGGGAAAACTGCACCGAATTTATAGTGCCATTTAGCACACCCGTCAAAATCGCCCGCCTTGATGCGACACGGAAAGATATAGGGGCAAGCTGGAAATGTGCTGTTAATATTACGCCTAAAGCGTATTACATAACCAGTGATTTATTTTTGGAACGTTTCCAGCTACCTAATTGCTTTTTTGCTTAAACTATAAAAGCAGTGGTATCAGGGAACACTGAGAGAAATGTTGAAATTAAAAGAAAATTTGGAAATCACGTTTGTTAGTAGACATGTAACGTTCTTCTATATTATTGCTTTGGGTTATGTTATTAACAAGCAATGTTTCTCAATCTGCCTTGTAATGTGGATGTGAAATTAGCTTACTCATTATACAGGGTATCCCAACGAAAATTTGACCCTCCCTATAATTGGAAAACCGAATAATATTTCAAAATTCGCCGAGACCCGTCGATTTTTGTTCTTGGGGGGAGCTTTTTTAACAGTCAAGCCAACTCGATATGTTCACCCCCCTAATGCCTAGCAACCCCAACTTAAAAATTTCAAATGCAACTACCCCACTTGTGGCACATCATTTTTAAGCCCTTTTCATTGCGAATACAGTGACGTACTGTTTTTAGAAATCGGTTGAGATTTTACAGAATTATTGGTTACAAACGAAAAGATGACAAACCAATTTAACGCGTAGTCATTTCTACACAAATGCCCACCACCAATAAGTTTTTCATCTACCACACATGACCGCATTACCTAGTTGTTATTGATGTGTCTATCAGTTTACAAAAAAGCTGAAGCAAATAATAAATCAGATTTATTTGATGAATTGCTCAAAATGACCCCGTTAACTTCCAAACAATAATACAGTCTGTTTTCAAATTCTGTTCGAACATTATTAAAGACATCCGCAGTTATTAATCGGCATTCTTCTACAATTCTCTGACGTAGCACTTGCAATGTTTCCGGCTGAGTGGCGTACACTCGTGATTTTAAATGACCCACAAAAAAAGTCCAAAGGGGACAGATCCGGAGATCTTGGTGCCCATTCGACGAGACCTCTTCTGCCAATCCAATGCCCCGGGAAATGGTCATCCAAAAATTGTCGCACAGCAGCAGCATAGTGCGGGGGCGCACCATCTTGTTGGAAGGTTATTTCATTTTCTAGTAAATTGTCGTCACTTTCTAAAATTTCTGTTATCCTAGGATCAATTGTACTTTCCAATAATTCTAGATAGGTGTTTCCATCGAGATTACCTTGGATGAAATATGGTCCAACAAGATGGTCGCCCAAAATGCCTGCCCAAACATTCAATTTTTGAGGTGTCTGAGTATGAAATTCCCTGATTAAATGCGGATTAGTATCACTCCAATAACGACAATTGTGTCTATTCACTTCGCCATTCAACATAAATGTGCATTCGTCGGAGAAACATGTATTGTAGAGAAGATTTGGATTCAGTAGAAGTTCACTAAAGTATTCGCAAAATTGATTACGGCGATCAAAGTCATCTTCATGTAACTCTTGAACCAGCGTCATCTTAAATGGATGAAACTTGTGTTTTTTCAAAATTCGATAGACACTGGAACGGGATACGCCAGAAGCTTGAGACACAGTTGTAATCGATTGCTTATTATCCATCTGTACATGACCCAAAACTGCCACTTTAACTGCTTCATTTCGAACTGGCCCAATTACTTCACGTTTCTTGTTTAAAAGCGAACCTGTTGCAACAAATTTGTCAATCAGGTGTTTAACGTACTGGTGGTTTACATTTTTTTCAGGATGATTGGCATTAAAAATTCGTGCTGTAGCTTTAGCGCAATCGTGATTTCGATAATAAATTGCAACAATTTCTACTCTTTCCGCGATAGAATAAACCATTTCGAACACACGTTAATACTTTCAATAACGGCTGAAATTAACGATTCCTTGGTCACAAGCAAAAAAAACACCGACTTTTTTTGTAGTACCGATTTTTTGTTATTATGAAAAGGTCTGAATTCCTATAAACTTAAGTATGTGCCACAAGTGGGGTAGTTGCATTTGAAATTTTTAAGTTGGGGTTGCTAGGCATTAGGGGGATGAACATATCGAGTTGGCTTGACTGTCAAAAAAGCTCCCCCCAGGAACAAAAATCGACGGGTCTCGGCGAATTTTGAAATATTCGGTTTTCCAATTATAGGGGGGGGTCAAATTTTCGTTGGGATACCCTATATTACCAAAAAAAATAGTAGTAGCAATTTTGGGCATTATTTTTTGTAAGAACGTAAAAAAACCACCTTGTATTTAATTTTGAACATAAATTATTAATAAAAATAAATAAAGAAAACTAGTCGATAACTTTGAAAATACTTAGATAATAATCACTCGAGAGCAGTAATGTCACTTTTTGCTCGTAATACATGCAAAGTTTCATCTACAATCACTCAACAATAATAAAATTTTAATTATTAACTTTATTACAACGAGAGCATTCATTATAAAAAAAAATAGAACAAAGATAATAAATTTATATGTTAGCATTCGTAATTTGGATGATGAAAGAAACGTGTTTACAATCTTTAATAATAATTGTCAAGCAAAAACCCTACTTTAATTAGTGATTGTAGATAAAATATGTTATGATTCTCCTTCATGGTAAGAATTTATATCTATAACAAATAACCTTATTTAGATGTGTAAGAGTACTAACTAGAAAGATTTTCAATAGAAATTTAAGTGATTTAAATTAGTAAATAGTTTTCTAAGTATGGGATCTAATTTTTAGTGCTGGATACTAAAATTAATATCCTCAAAATTCAAACTAATTACTTAACAGTTAGTTGCTAACTGTGCCCCGTTTATTAGCCGTCAGATATATAAATCCCGCCCTGCCATGAAATAAATTTAACGACAGGCGCTAAATCCGCCGCGGGAACCGAACGGAATTATTTCAAGCAATAATAATTTAAAATTAAAAATGACGGAACCCATTAAAACAAATGGGAAGGAAACGGGGGAAAGAGGGTTTATATTATCGGTGTTACTCTTCGGGCAAACAAGTTTAATAGGCGTTTTTTACCTTATATAATGGATATTGATGGTAGAACTTAATAGGGGGCGAATTTGGGGAACGGTAATGAAGGAATTTTTACCGATGATGGTCGCGGTATAGCCGAAATTATAGATTTTGTATACTTCTATATTTAGGTACACATTAAGTATTATACATAATTATTTCAATATACAATATTGTCTACAAATTTGTACAATCTGACTGGCTGTTGCACTGAAATTATTAGATTTGTTAAGTTTCATTAGTTATGGAGAGCGGCACATACTTTAGCACCCTTTCTTCATTAAAAGTACATGAATCTACCGTTCTCTACCTAGAAATTGATTATATAGATAGTTGTATCCTTTGCCGGGGTTGTAAATATACGTTTTAACCCTTATAATAAATCTGAAAAAACATTGTGTCTTTGCATTTAAAGAAAATAAGTATGCAAATCACCCCTTTCGGACCGGGTAACATTTTAATTCGTATTTTACTTAGTTTCTACCTCCCCGTTGAATATTTATGGATAGTATTTATTAATAATTCACTTCGCCTGTAGCAGAATCCTCGGAATACATGCATACCTAAGAGGTAAATACTCGGTATACGCGAACGTACAGCGTTATAGATACACTAATTCAGCACTTAACTGCATATTTAACAACCCGGAATGTACGTATCAATATTTCAAGTGGAACCTAATGAGGGATCCCGTTCAGATTATTAACCGTATTGATTTGTTTAAATTTAGAAGTATCCGGCGCGTTGAGAAATTAATACTTTCAATTAAATAGGAAATGGTAGCGATTAAAAATTCATGAGGACGGTTTAGTAATAATAATTGTTACAAATATACGCCAAGAAAAAAGGCAAGCTACTTCGAAGAATATACTTTTCAAAAATAAAGTTATTTATTAAATAGTTATTCCATTTGAACATTTTATGACAACTTTCTTTAAAAAGATGGTTTTCAAATAAATATAATTTTTCATTCCCCTAAACAATTTGTTCAAATCTCTATAAAATAACGTTTTTACATAAAAAAATATATTTTTGATTGAAATCAATGTGCATTTTGATTAAAATAATGCGTTTACTTAATTCAAAAATGAATATTTTTAATTGAGGGATATGGGAAAGAAAAATATGTAATCTTTTACTTCTTTTTGTAAAGTTTTTAAAGGAAATTTTATTAGGTTACATAATCTTTTGGAAAACCGTAATTTAAAAAACTGAATTGCCTAATCCTAGTCGTATCGTCGAAAAAAGTATTTGAAGGGAAAAATTCGAATATTTCGCGTACTCAGGTATATCGCGTTTGACATGAACAATGATGGTTCGTCGTCAGTTAACTCACCACTCATCTGTGGCGTACTGATGAGAGCTCATAAGCTCGAATCCGGTATACGTTGACTATTTGCTATAGAATTTTCAGATGTTATTCAATGCTAGTCGGGACATTAGCTAATAGTTGTTTCCTAAAATTCCTCAGCAATAAGTTGTTGATTTAAATAAGCAGGTGTTTAATTGGAAAAAATTCTTTGAAAAAATATACAAATATTGTTTCATCATAGAATATCAACACGAATATCACAAGTGTATCATAGAAAAGGAATGTTTTTTTAATTTAAACAAAATATGCTTTCTTTACACAAAATATCAGAATTTTTGCTTTTTCAAAAAAAAAAATGATTTCATATCAGAAATTAAATAGATATTTATTTGGCCTTATACAAACAAATAACTTGCATGAAACAATATTGTTTTACAGACACGTAATTTTTTTTCGGTGTACCTGTAAATACCTTCAAATTATTTCTTAATTGATATTGTAAAATAATTTTATTAAGGAACATTACAGTTTATTTATATAATCATGAGTAAAAAATGTAGCAAAAATGCTAAAAGGGGAAAGTGTTCCTAAGTTGCTAATGAATTTGACTGCATGTTTTTCAGTGTATGTCAATATGTAGATATATAGTCTAATTATCGTCAAAAGATTGTTAATATTGATTTGTATTAATTAAAAGTTTTTAACATTGTGTATTAATAATATTCGATAAATTAATTTATAAAATTACAGAATTATAATAGACAAAAATTCGTATTTTCGGAAATGAGGTAATTTCATTTGTTATTATTAGTATATATTATAGAGATCAATCAACAATTTTATAATATTAAAATATAATTTTTATTACGTATTGTGTATTTACCATCACTAAATAAATATTTTAGAAAATGCCATACGTTTCAACACAGATAAATTAATTTATCTGTGGTTTCAAGCAGATTCGATAATTTGGCGGATGCGCCAATGTTCAATCCAATATCATTATTAACGAAGATTTCATTATTTTTTACCCATTATTAACAAAATAGTCATCTACATACAGTCATAACTGAATATCTTCAGAGTACCGCTTTTCACTCTTTCTGCAAATTATACCCCGCATTCAGCATATTTTTCCTATTGTTCTCTTTCGCTTTGTAAGCACGTTTTCATTACAGTCGTTTTACTTTCTTTCGGAAATATTAACGCTAAGAGACGGAAGAATGATATTCTCGCTCTGGAAGCCGTCAGGAATCAAGCAGACTGTAATGAGAAGTAGAATAGTTAGGGAAAAATGTTTTAATTACGCGTCTCTTTCAAAAACAATTATCAAACTGAATCAATATGAGTATAATTGTATTTAGATTTAAAACTTAATTGACAATTTCCGGATATCAATGTATTTTTTAACTTTAGATGTAAAACTAACAAGCTATAAATAAATATGTCCCAATAGGGTTTCATTTTCAAGGTTTTTAACAAAACTGCAGTAACAAAAGTTATCGTCCCATCATATATCAAATTAAAGCTTATTGGGTGCCATTTTGTAAAAATAATTTATTTTTGAACAGTACAATGATACCTTCGTAAAGATATCTTAATAACAGGACAGGATATGGATCATTTGAAAATTTTGAAAAACGTATTATTTTAAGTTTTTGCGTACGTCAACCAGGACAATTTTTACAACAGCATAAATCTACAGATTAAGACCTGGAAGCACATTTTTAATCATAACTGTATCTCTATTCATTTAGACAACGCGTTGAAAAGCTTCCATTTTATTTGCAGAAGTGATCCGCATGGGACAGCGTGTGTCAGTCTTAGCTGCTCTATTCGACAGTAAAAACGACAACTGGAGTGTTTCTCAGTTCAGAAATATTTAATTTATGTTTTTATTAAAGGAATATGTTTCAATAATAAATATTTATTTACGAGTTTCTTAGGAAATAAATAACCAACAACCCACCTTGTAGTATCGCTAATAATTTTTATCAGTGTAGGCAGCTTGTAATGGCGAACCTTTTTTTTTGTTTTGCTGGACTTGGATTATAAAATAGAGCAAACAAATTTGTAACCACCAACGTTTCGTATCTTTTTCGAGAACTCTTCAAGACCTGTCGCGTGAATGTTTCCCTCTAGACAAAACGACCGAACACCGCGACTGCACAGCTACAACCGCCCCCAAAAATTGGCTCTTCTAATATTTACGGGGAAATTTAAAAGCCACCCCGTCCTAGTACATCAATCATCTCGATGGGTCCGGCTAGCCGGTGCATTACAAAACGATTCCAACGCCAACTTGATCGTCTGATTGATACGAGGCGGCCGCGCTACCGTCCCGACGCTCCCACTGGGGATATTCGGATGCACTTCAGCCTTAATTACGGTTTAACGATTATCGGGGGTGCCCAAGGGGTAGGGTTTGGGGCCGGCGTCGCGACCGGGTATCGTAAATTCATGTGTCGTTTGTTTTGACAGGGCGCCTATTCTACTGAAAATACAGCAAAATGTTACTTGAAAAAGTTGTGCAGAACGGTGAATTATGGAGATGTGCAAAATTTAAAAAATGTGGAATCGTATTTCGAATAAATTTAACGTTTTAAGAAACGATCATCATTTATTAGACACAGTAAATTTCATTTGCAATATTTTGGAACACCCTGTATATTGTTTTCTGTAAGTATATTTAGGCACTTTCATAGTTATCTGGTAGTTTTCTTTATTTGCTTTTGTTTTACCGATTTTATGTGCGAGTATTTTCGAGAATCTTTACTTCACGCTGTTAATCTTGTCGTCTATTTCCTCATCATCCATGGCCATTATGTAATATACATAATGGTATTCAATGCATTAATGTAAAAAAATACAGTGATATAAATTACATACCTTTTTCTGTGTCATTTTAAAAGTAGAATTCTCTTATGAAAAGACCCTTTACAAGGTTGTGTAAGAAACGGGAGAATTTCTTTATTCGGGTTGTTCAGTACTTGAGCTTTATATTCAACGTACGTATGGTATCTAATAAATTTCCATAATTTTGAATAAGTCGCGATCTGGAGCAGTTTTTTTTTGCCCAATCGAAGACCTAGATGTGAATCCATACGTCGGTGTATGTGCAGGTTACTTTGGAATGTGACCAGAATCCGAAAAATATTTTGGAATAATAATTTTGTTATTACCGCGATTCGCATTAGAATTTTCAATACGTACAACAGCAGATAAAAAGTGCTCGAGTGTTCTAGTGGAAACGGCACGTGTTCGGTGTATCTATCTACACATATGAGGCGTGGAAAATAAATTTATACGGTGGTATAACGAAAATGTTTGGCTTGAATTTAATACCAGGTTATGATCATATTCAACTGACCGTTTCTATACTTCTATAACATCTGACAAATCGTCAAAAATAAATTGATTTATTTGGTAATATAATTTAATTCTTATTCTTCTTCTTCTTATTGAATCAGTCTGCATGTTGATAATTATGTGATATTATCCTCGAAAAGATTGAGAAGAAAATAACGGAGGTTTGTAGAAGGTTAATATAGACGAGGGGCACTAAATTTAGAACAAGTCAAGTGCAATCGTGCCTTGTATTTATTTATTAATAAAATCTTTCCAGACTTTGTCTCTTGCATTCTTTACCCGAGTTCATTTAAAAAAATATGCATGCTGTTTGCTGAAGTATGTACAGGGTAGGCAAATTTCAATGCTTTTATAGGCTATCGTTGACTATAGAAGATATAAAAAAATTACTCAACCACTCCCGAGCTCTTTTTTAAGAGAAAATTAATGGAAAATGACCTCTGAATAGTAGGCAATAAACAAAAAATTTAAGTTCTCCACTTTTCGATACATGTCTGTAACTCGGTTTGTAAAATTAGAACAGAATAATTGATACGTCTTTCAGACACTTTTTTGAGTAGAGTCCAACGTCGTGCCTGATTTTTTTAAAGCCTTTATTATATTTTTGAGTTATGTTTTTTTAAATACAAACTATAAGTAGCCATGAACCAGTTGAAATTGTTATTTTTTCTTTTCATTAATATACAGTATGCGCCAAAAGTATGGAATAAATTCAATAAAAACGAAACAATTATTTTTTGGGAAAAATTCTCGAACACGTCGATTTTTAATTTAAAAAATACATATTTTAGCGTAAAATGCGATTTTCAAATGTCATTTGTTTTCGAGTAATGACGTCATCGATTTTTTTTTAAATGGCAACACCATATTTTTTCCTTGATACTGAAAGATCGTTTAATTCTCTATCAGACAGTACTAAAATTTTGCCCTCTTACATAAGAAAGTTTTCGAGTAAATGACGATTCAATGTTAGAAAACGTAAATTTTATCCATAAAAAAGTAACAATTCTGAGGTATGTAAAATAAACACAATTGATTAAATTTTATACTTAAATTAAATGTTCGAATTGCCATCCACCAACTTCTTGACAATGCGCAAGTCTGTGAAGAAATTCTTGTTGCACATTATGAATGATTTCTGGGGTAACTCTGCGTATTTTGTCCCGAATGCGATTTTGAAGTTCTTCTAAATTACGTGGTTTATTAATGTACACTTTTGACTTCAAGTATCCCCATGAAAAATAGTCAATTGTATTTTATTTTACATACCTCAGAATTGTTACTTTTTTATGGATAAAATTTACGTTTTCTAACATTCAATCGTCATTTACTCGAAAACTTTCCTATGTAAGAGGGCAAAATTTTAGTACTGTCTGATAGAGAATTAAACGATGTTTCAGAACCAAGGGAAAAAATATGGTGTTGCTATTTAAAAAAAATCGATGACGTCATTACTCGAAAACAAATGACATTTGAAAATCGCATTTTACGCACAAATATGTATTTTTTAAATTAAAAATCAACCTGTTCGAGGATTTTTCCCAAAAAATAATTGTTTCGTTTTTATTGAATTTATTCCATACTTTTGGCGCATACTATATAATATATGGGGTTAAATATGATCATGACATAATCAGTTACTAAACTGATAATAGTATTATTAAAATGATATATTCGCAATAACAATCATTCTGAGATTGTATCCAAGACGTAATTAAATTAATGCACGGAAAAAGCTAAATAACAGTGCTGATACGTAACAATCGAGAGGAAAATGTCTAAGAACGGATTAATTATATTTTTCTAACTTTACAAACAACCAATTACAGACATGTATCGAAGAGTGGACAATTTGAAATTTTGTTTATTACTCGAAAATAAAAGACGATAGATCATTTTGATATTGGCCATCAATTTTCTATTAAAAAAAGAGATCGAGAGTTGAGAAGTATTTTTTTCTCTCCTATAGTTAGCGAGATCAAATTGGGAAATAAGATCATTTATTTCGTGACCTAAAAGATCTAAATAACGTTGGCCGTTTAAATTTTCCTGTAAAAATATTATTCGATGACTAGAGAGAAAGACCCTTTTTTAAAGAAATATGTTGTGGACAAAACTTTGCCACCTTTACCACAGTTTTATCTTAAATAAGCAAAACACCAGGAGTGGAAAACCCACGAAGAATTAAAGAAATTAAGAAATGAGGAAATATGTATATCATTACATGCTTGGTATGGTGGTATATATGCTTGTAGAGTAATTGGGTCAATATTTATAAAAAATGGATTCGAATATAGTTTTGTATTCGTTATAATAAAAAATTAAGATTTTAATTATGTTCGTATTTGTACATGTACTGGGTGTCCAACGCTCTCACTCGATTTGTGGTTTTAATGTCATAGTTACAAAGAAATGTCAAATATAAAAATTGTGTCATTTTTATAGATGATTCGACGTGCCTTAGAAAAAAAAAATAATAGAACATCGAATTAAAACAATTATTTACCGAAGTTCAATTTTTTAAAATGCATACATTTTCCTTTATATCTCAGTAACCACTGGGACAAATATATAAGTACTTATATCATATGGATGTAATCAGAATTTCATGCTTTTTCAGAATTTAATAAAATACATAGGGTATTGCATTTAAAAAAATTAAACTTCGGTAAATAATTGATTTAATTCGATGTTCTATTGTTTTTTTTTTTCTAAGACACGTCGAATCATTTATAAAAATGACACATTAAAGCCACAAATCGAGTGAGAGCGTTACGCTGGACACCCGGTACATACATGTTTATATCAATGCAATCAGGAAAAAAGTGGAGAATTTAAATAACAAAAAACAAGTTGATATCTTGGCAGTACCCTGTACACTACGTGACGAAATAAACTTTTATCTATCTCAATTATGACTGCCCTTTTGGTGCCGTTCGTTCCCACCTTTGTCAGTCGTCTTCTTCGCGCAATTACCCGCACACGTAGCTATAATATGATAATTCCTGCCCCCTTTCGCCCGCGACCGTAGGTCAACCCCAGCAGGTGTACTTACATCGAAAATCTAGTCACCATAGGCACCTCCTGTACCTGAGAGTTCGCACAGACCGTCCCCTGGCTAGCCGGCGGTCGCACCAGGCTCGACAGGTTGTTCTCGGCGCGATTCTTCGGGGAAGCCCGTCGCGACGTCAGCTCCGGAGCAATGCCCGGATTCTTCGGGATACGGGAGAGCACTGGCCTAGGCTGTATCGGCCGGGACGCGCGCATGGCCCCCGCGAGTTTACTAGGTAGTACGGTCACTGGAGTGCGACTCCTGATTGATATCTGGAGGCTGGATGAGGGGTCGGCACCTGAGAGGGGCGACGTTTGGTGCAAAAAACTGGAACGATAGCCGAAAGTCATGTAAAATGAAATATTTTTGTTTTTTTTCGAAATTGTTCATCAAAAGTCGACATTTCCGATAAATTTTCAGTCGATAAAGTGAATCTTTTTCTTCACCTAGCTGCGACATAATTTTATGTTCTAGAACGCCAAAGTCTTTTGCGTTGTAGAACATAAAACAAGTGTCAAAGTAATTTGTTATTTATTCGAAATTTTATTAATTAAACAATATACATTTTAAGTAATATAACATTTCAATGAAAACAATAATTATTACAAACATGACGATTGCAATTTATTTTGCACTACATGTTAATTCAAAGTGGCGATATTGCAGCGAGTTAAATTTGCTAGATCCAGTGCTGCCAGTTACCGTAGCTTTTAGTTCTGGGTGTTCCATGAGGCTACTGCTGTAATTGCCTAAGTTTACTGTGCACGTTGTATTATTGGCCAGTTCCATAGGCGCTGCTGAAGATGGTAACAATTTATTTGCGATTGAAATTTTATTTTATATAGAATCTTGTTAATTAGGAGTATGAATTTTGGAATCGAGAATTCCTATAGTAATAATTGAATCTTTGTCTTCTATATCATCCATCGTTATCTTTAGTAACTCATCTCTTCTCAAGGTTCCACAAACATAAAATATTAAAATGACCTGAAACTATGGGGATTCACTATGACTAAGTACAAATATTTTAAGAGGGGATAGAGAAAATTAAGAATTAACGGAATCACCCTTCAAAAAAATTCCAAACTTACTTATAAAGCGAAAAAATTTTTTTTTCGAAATTATATTAAAGCCTTATTTAACGCCGCCTATGCGACTTGTCCGCCACACGTTTACAGAAACAGAGTATGTATCGTAGGCAACTAGCAACACGACCGTAAAATTTCCAGGCAAGTCATAATTTAATTCCTGTGTTTACCATGTGTTTACGTTGTAGTTTTGTGTTCTTCATCAGTTGTTCGTGCCTTTTTTAATTTTTAAACGTTTTATAGTTATTAAATAAAGAAATTTGTGTCGGGTGCAGATACTTTCCCACAATATAGTTCGGCGGTTTGGTTTTCTAGGTTATGGCATAAGACTGCCGCGGGTACATTCAAAGTTTTCTATTATCTATTCCTTTCGTTCGATGTTGTTATAATAAATAGGTATTTTATCTAGCTATACCTACAGGAAATGTGTTTTATCGGTAGTGAGTGGTTATAATGAATGAAAATGTTGTAGTTTTGCCCAGTTTGTAACGAAATAATGGAAAACGAATGCAAAATAGTGGAGCTAACTGGATTAACTGTTACCTACCTATCCATCAGGTATTATTACTAACAAGAATGTTAATTTTTGTCGTTTCTGTTTTCTTTGATCTTTTACAATTTTTCTTCAAGTTTTGTTTATTTGTTCGTTTATTTGACCATTGTTGTTATCTTATATTTTTGAAAAACTCAAATTTTCGCCAAATTTTTTCCAGCCAGCAATTTCTTGTATTTTTTTAATATCCTGCATAATATCTAATATTACGACTGTCGACATATTTCATTTTTTTCATGGACTATAATAAATTCATAGAGTTTTGATATATCCTATTACTCGTATGTGCTTTATTTTCGAAAACAAAATCAATCTTACTCTAGCACAATTTACCAATGCACACAATGTCGTAAAACCATGATCGAATCATAGAAATATTTATTGCCTCTCCCCAAAGTTTTCTGACTAAGTTGAATGAACCTCAGGCAGATAGCAAAGTGCATCGATGTTATGCCCTAGTTTGATCCAATTCTCGTATCCAAAAAGCATACCCTAATTTCGAGCATCGTCCGACTTACATCAAATGACATGGAAACGCACTCGAAAGTAGTAAAATCCGCTTTATTGTATATAATATACCTAACTCAGTTTTTATTAAGCAGCAAATATTGTCTGTTCATAACATGGTGTCAAAATGTGGACTGCTTGTATTGTCTCAGTCGCATAAATTTTATTTAATCTGTTGAAGGCAGATCAGGAGAATCAGGTGGATGACTTTTAAGGAATTGTAATTGTGACACTAAACGTAGTAATTTTCATCCTAGGTTAAAAGAAGCTTGTATTAATAATGTAAAAAAGCAGTTAAGTTTGTCTTTCATTTAAACTTTTATGTTTGAGAGCCATTAATTTGGAAACAACGGCAGGGGTTTGTAGAATATAAAAATTTTAATGTACTATAATGACTTTTATTACAGCAATGGCAACTTGGCTTCTCTAATAAGAGAAATAAAACAGTCAAACAACTTAACAACACCACACTGTCACAATCTCTCTTTATAATATTTTGTTTATAATAATTTAAAATCAATCGTTAGTTAAAAATATATCACAGGGCATCTCAAAGTATTTTACATAACTTAATTGTTTTATTGTACATGTTACGTTATGATCTTCCTATCAACAGCCTGCCCTTCTTCTGGAACCAGTTTCCTTGTTTCACTCTACCCTTGAAGATGTCCTCCTTGAACGCCCTCCAAGCAGCAGTTCTCTTCTGCCCTTGCGGGGCCCAGGTTTTGGTAGAGAAGGTCTTGCATAGCATCTATATAAAAAATAAATTTTTATTAATACGTGCGCTAGATTTCAAAGGTTTTGGACTACTTACCTCTTTCGGTGGGTCTCTGTTGGCATACAGATAGTAGAGTAACCAACCAATTGCTTGTAGAACACCTGCTCCCAAAATACACCAGCCAATTGCTATAAACAGAACAAATCTTAGTTATTAAATTTCACTTGGTGACCTACACTTTCGCCATACTTCAGTTCTATTGATTGTTTAAGAAATAATCGGAACCTTAGGTGGAAAACGTTGAATATCGTTTGTAACTATAAGTAATATTACTAAAGAGGAATTAACATACCCGTGATTTCATCTGGATATACTAGATCGTCTATACCATAGGTTAAGGGTGATAGCGTTGCAATGAAGTAGATGAAGATGACTATTAACATAATCGGCATTATTAATCCCCAGCATATTCTCCAGTAAATTCCAGCCCTGTGTTTTGTCATGAACTCCAAATCTAATAAGAAGTTGTCCAAGCCTAGAAAAATTGCAGGGTATTAGTAAAATTAGAAAATGATTCAAATTTGTGTCTTACCATACAGCCACATGACTGCAGTTATTTCAAGAATTGCGAACACAAAGATTATGAAAGTTCCACCGAAGTGGTCCACCAAGTCCAGCATGTATTGACCTCCCTGAAAGAGGAATTGATTTTACCTAACAAGTTTGGAATAAGGATTGGTCTAATCTTGATGTCACTTTATTCGGTGGATACTTACTGGTGTCACATACATGAGTCCAATTAGGAAACAACCTACCGCCGTACCGCAAGACACTATCCAAGTCTTAACATTGGGAAAAGCGTCGCTAATGGCCGTATTCAAGGTACTTTGAAGAGCCACCAAACTGCCCACTCCTAGCACGAACAACATAAAGAAGAATAGAATGGCAAACAGCTGGAAAAGAGTCATACATCAGTAAACACTACATTGTTCCACATTCAATGGAAGACTTAGTACATACCCAAGGCACATGTTGGAACTTTGAAATAGCATCTGGATACGAGATGAAGGCCAAACCAGTCCCACCGCCAGCAGCTAACACCTGACTTGGTGGTACGCCCATTTCGTAAGCTAAGTTGCCTAGGATCCCGAATATTGTTACACCAGACAACAGCGATGTGAAGGTATCCAAAGTAGTGACCACAAGTGCATCCCTAGACATATTAATATTTAAAAATTTGAAATGTAAACGAAGTGTTGATAAATACCTGTTGATGTTGTGCGTGAAACCGTTGTAGGATGAGAACATGATGATGGAACCGAATCCTACGTTGAGGGAGAAGAAGCATTGGGTTACAGCAGCATACCACACCTAAAATATCATTGAGATATATTTTACGCAAAATTCTTCATACGATTTCATAAGTTGAATTCAATCAGATACATCAAGATGCAAGACAGAAACATTATCAATCAGGTACCACTTACATCTGCATCAAGGAGTCTGTTCCAATCCGTTTCAATGAAGTAAAACATGCCATCGGCAGCTCCTTCCAGAGTAGCCGCTCTGATCAGCAAGGTGATCATAATAACGTAGGGAAACAACGCCAAAAAGTAAGAGGCCTTTCCAGAACTCTTCACTCCCCTTATAGAAACTAAAAATGTGATGAACCAAGACAGCAAAAGGAACAAAGTCAGCCTCCATTCCGGCAGGCCTATTCCGTCGCTGATATCATCGATTTCCCTCAAGACTTCCCTCCTAGAATACACAGTAATGAGATTTTTATAAAAGGGTAAGGTGATAACTTTCACATGAAGATATTTATCTACCTGAAATACATTTCTGATGAGCTAACCGTTCCGTTAGATGGGATACTGTCTCTGTCAGTGTTCGTAGCGTTGACACAAGTCAAATTTCTGCTTTCCAAGTACTCGTTCCATTCGGGATTGCAGGTGGCCCATGGGAAGTCGGAAGTGAAAGAATTGACAAAGTAGAAGAGCGTTATGGCCATCAAGGAGCAGTAGTAGGTGGCGACACTGGTTGATCCGATCAGCTGACCATAACCAATAGCTGGAATTAAAAACATGGATAACAAATGTATTGTATAATGCAATTTTGTGAAAAATGTAATAAAAAAACTTAGGGAACTATTGAAAATAATGTTGCTAATGGGAAAATAGTATAATTGTTCCAAATACGTGGCAGAAACATAGCAGAACATATTATTCTTTCAAAATGGCGTTTGTCTTGACAATTTTGTGAAAAAATAAGTCTATAATCCATATCTGCATACGATTTCTATGATTTCGGATAACGCAATACATACTGTCACGGATATCCCAATCCGACTTTTTCTTCTACCAGAAAAACAAACAGTTAATTTTTACTGATACTTATTCCAACTAAACACTAAAATTCTAGACTCCATTCAATACTCTCATTCAGAACTGTAATTTCAAGACTGACTGACTCGGCCGTTTATTCTTCTTTTATAGATTAAACGAATATTCCTGGTATTTTCTAGTATCCATTTACCGAACGACTCGAACGCTTCTCGTGGATTCTCCATGTTTCCAATTGCGCCTCGATACACGGCATTATTTGTTTGTTTACTAGAATCGCGTAGAGGTGATCGGGGAAATCTCGCGTTTCGCGATACCGCAGTCATCGAATTGGGTGCAAATTCCGTGACAATACGTTTAGAAGAAAAATGGATCTCACCGAGCAAATGGAAGAAGTATATTGAAGAATATTATGTTAATACAGCATAAAATAATAAAAAAGGTTACCGTGTCAGAAAATGAAAAGAAAAATGTGGTATAGGGAGATGACGCGTGATCAAAGGAATCATTGCAATATTGTTTTTTTAAAATCACTTTTTTGACCTAGCGAGATAAGTAGTTCACTTATCTCCCGTTGTCAATAGCAACTACTATTTTTCCGACATTCATTTATCTGCTTAAACACAATAGCCTACTTACCATAAAGTGGGAACATATTAAACAAGTTTACCTTTAAAAACTGGTGACAGTTTTTCGTACATCTTCACGTTTCCCCTGCTGGAAAACTGTCCCAAGGCCATTTCCATGTAGTACATTGGCCTGCCGATGACTGTCAGGATGATGATGTAAGGGATCAAGAAGGCTCCCCCACCGTTCCTGTTTGCTATGAAGGGGAACCTCCAGATGTTGCCTAAACCTACCGACATGGCTATGCAGGACATCAAGAACTCGATCCCATTGCCCCAGGTTGCCCGCTCTTTTCCATCGTCTTCGTCTCCATCCTAAAAAATAATATTAGCTTGAATTATCACTCATACATATACAGGGTGTTGAGATTATAAAGGAGAGAAAGAGCAGTTTCATAAAGTCATTTATAATTTACATAAAAAAAATTGGAAATAAAGAGATGCAGGTCTCAAGACGTCTGCGGCGTATTGCATCAGTGTGGCGCATCATACACGAGATTTACAAAAAGTAGTCATATATATCCGTACCATGTATAGCATTAATACCAAAGGATTGGACAAGGAGGACAGGTACCATAGCCGCCACGATCTTCTGGCTTTAAATCAATTAAACTTCATTTTGTGTCTACAAAATGAAGTTAGTCGGACTAACCAGCCTTGCGCGTATTCACGAAACATGCGTTGCTAGGTAGCGAAACATGTGTTGCTAGGTAGACTGTTTATTTACGTCCATATTTGCGCCAAAAGTTAGACCCAGTCTCTTCGGCCTCTAGTTCCTTGCGTTTCCCATTGTATATTTAGTATTTATATTCAAAAACAGAGTACTTTTCAGTGCTACGGATTAGTTAACATATCATAAAGTAAGTATTATACATAGTAGTGAAAAGGAGTATGTCTTTTATTTAAATTGGTGCAACAGATGCGTACATTTTTCGCGTAACCTCCGCTAGTCTGACTAACGTTACGCCTTGTTGATGAATCCGTAGGTAATAATATTATGTGCCCATTTGGAATAAACATGTTTCACTTATGTTTATTTTTAAAGCAGGATAGTTGAATACGTCAGTTTATTTCTCAAACTGAGATATGTCAATGTTATTTATAATAATTTTCAATGCGAAAGTTGAAAACTACTAATTCAGTATCGATCCTGGATCTTACTCCATAACTTATTGTTAAAGAAGGAAAATTATAGTAGAACAATCTATTACTCATGGGTCTTAAGAGGTGGCTTACACAAAAGTGTTCAATAAACGTTATTGCCTATCGATTTCAGCAATAAAGCTTAACTTAAACTCCATTATCAGGTCTGTATTGGGTTCAGTAAAAAAATAAAAACATCCGTTCGCCATTACCCCCCTTAATCGCTATTTTCAATAAACTACTTATTTGTTGCATTAACGGATTAGATCCATGTCAATAAAGTTGACAAAAACTATCTTATCAGCACATCTAATAACTTCAAAATGGTAATACCTTAATCTCAAGGGATAAATAATTGGCTCTAGGAATTTGTTAGTTAGACTATTATAGTTGTGTATAAAAAAAGATGGTTACCTGTGACGAAGTAGTTTGCCCGTTGTCTTTCTCCAAGTCGGAGGGTTCCTTTTGGAAGGCTGGATTATCGAATCCATTGGTCTGAAATAGAAAAAAATTGGTTAATTTTTCACATTAAGAAGAGGAGACGGGACCTAGACAATTTGAACATGTAGAAAATAATTCTGTATTATACCTAACATTAGACAACAAATAGTTACGTTACAATTCCAAACTGTGTCATGTCGCTTTCGATATATTTTCTGTCTCAGGAAACGATACTGCTCAATGATTTACTAACGAAACTGACCTTTACGATGTTAATTAAACTTCCATTCAAGGAAATCATACGTTACTCTCACTTTCAAATATACCATTACTTTGTTTTATTTACTTACATAAGGTTAACTGACATATTTAAAATATTTTGCTGTAGTTAATGAAATAACTATAGTTATATTATCACATGTATGCTTGAGAGAAAGATATTCTTCTAACATCGTTAAGTAAAATAAACAAACAAGAACATAGGTATTCTGCAATAATTATATGATAAATAATGACAGTGTATGTTATTTCTTACCAAATATCTAGGTAGGCTAATACAAAATTGTATAAAATAAAATATTGACAGATTGCATCATTTTAAAATGATTTGCTACTTTCATTTGTATATTCCAGACTGCTTCGTTTTATTGTTAATAACTTTATCAGTGTCAACTTTTGTTAAATAACCTGTAATTTTGGAGACCGGGGACATATATGGAGATGATTGTTGTCGAATAACTTTGACAAGGCGAAACAGATAAAGGCGCAAACATTGACTACAATAGGTGCATTGGTGGCACATTTACTTTTATTTATAGAAGAATCAGGTCGCTATTGTGGTTTTTGTATGCGAATCAATATTTCGTACCACCTTCCATCACAACATATTCAGTTTTCATCTTCATTGTCGTTTTATTATTTTTTTAAAAAAATGCACCATTATATCTTTGGTTATTGTTGTTGTATTCATACCTGTAGAAGTTTGCTGGAAATAAATTTAGTTTGTCCCTGTACAGTATAACTGATATGAATTATGTGATATAAGCAATTGAACATTAATTACACATGTTTGATGATGATTGATATTATTGGTAGTATATTTTTTATGATTCTCGATAAGGTTATATTTAGCGGTTTCGATATATTATACTTTTACAGTTATAAGAAAATACATCACGGAATTTATTGCTTTACAATTTTGCTAAATAGCTATGCAAAATTTGAAGCAAATATGCAAAACAGTCTGTCGTTGGGACAGGGTTAATTTCCTGTCATTTTTTAGGCTGAAATACGTATGTTTAATGTTATTCAACTGTTTCAAGGTGAAGGTAAAGTAGATAGTACAAAATTAAAGTTTTTGAAACAGGAAGCTCTTCCTGTGGAAGGTCAGTTTTAAGTCTGAAACACATAAAAGGTGCATATTCGGTGTTTATTTACAAATAAATAAGTACAGGGTGTGCCAGCTTCAAGGTTTATTGATACATTCTGTTATATTTCAAGAAACAGAGCGATCGACTGGTTAGAATACCAGTTTTAAATTACTCACAAATATTCTTTTGAACAAAGGCGTATTTTAGAAGGGTCTATTTATTCGTTTAATCTACAAGGTGTTTCTGAAATTAGTATTCAAAATTTGAGTGCGTGGTAGAACGAGTCAATATATGACGAAAATCTTGGTATAGATATAGAGATATTTGAGAAAAAACTATACTAAGCTTTTCATAATCTTTTGACTTGTTATGTATTGAAATTTTGGATATTCAAGTTAGAAACACCTTGTATACGTTTATGAAAATTTTAGGTGTTAATATTTTTAATGTGCACAAGCCGCTTAGTATTATAAATTAAATAATACATATTTTTTATTATAAAAATTGTAGATATTAGGTTAGCCTATTGCATTAGATAATATCTTAGTTCGAAGAAATTTCTTAATGATTATGTAGAAAAATCTAGGGGATTTAATCGCAGATTATGATATGACACACGTATCAGCAAAGAAAATAGATGTATTTAGATCTGCCTCATAATATAGGTATACTCCATCGATAATCTTACCGACTTTATGTCTATACAATTTCTTGTTGTTTCATACAATACTGACTAAAATTTTACTCACAAGCGGTGAATGTTTCGCAAACAATAACTTTTAGCAGCTTTTATGATATATTTACTTGTTTTATATGAAAAATAAGCTTAGCTTAATAGTCTCGTCTCGTTTTTTTGTTTGTCATGGCATGCTTTGATATCATTAAAACTTAGATAGTAATTTATAGCTGTACTGAGGTGATGCCGATCGACGTTGAGTGATGACGAAATATATATTAACTTTTAAATGGTAATTAAAGATTTCGAAAACTAAGTCCTTGCACTAATTTTTTAGTAGTTGTCGATACAACATATACACAATTGAGTTTTTGTTCTCACTTTCTCAAGAAAAAGAACCGAAACTAAGTTTTGCGCATTTAGATTCGTTCGTTCCTTTTCCAAGATTTCACATGTTTTCCTTCGTGAATAAATGCAGTTTATGCCCAACGCAGAATGCATCAGTTCCGGATGAGGTTCAATACAAGTTATTAAAGATTTTAATAACATACTGGTAAATGGCTTGACCTTGGCTAATGAGAATTGTTCCAGTTGGACACGATATGAACAAGTGTATAGAAGGCTGTATTATGTAGTTTTCGTTTAATAGTTATTGGATTTAATGCCAAATATCTTATCTTAATTGTAAATGTGTACAGGGTGTTGGTTTAGTTATAGAAATGTGTCCAAGAAGTCAAAAATATGTATTGTTAATTTCGACAAATTCCCAGCGACCGAAAACAAGCCGTTTCCAGTGCCGAAACGAATAAATAATTAAAATTGACTTTTTACACGAATCTTGTAACACCGAATTAACGTTTTAATTTAATGGTATACCGGAAATCATGCCAATCATTCATTTATTCATGAAGTTTCATATTCCACGAATGTTTCCCATTGATTTTGACTTTATAATGCTGTTTGCATCATGTAAGCAACGTAATGGTTGTTCGCGGTGTAGAACTAACTAACTAACTAACGGATAATAAAAAAATATTGATTTACCTAATACGATGAAACTAGCGCCATCTAGGAGTAACGTCAATACGCTTGAAATACGTTATTCTCACACCAAAAAAACCTAACACTACCAATTTTCAGAGTCATGCCATCAAAGTTTTGTCAATTATTGAGAAATTTCACAATAAAATTTAAACATTGAACACCTTGTATTTCTCAAACATTTTGGTGTCTAGTATCTCCAAAATAGTGTTAACCCATTTTTTCTGACTCACCCTGTATACAGTAAAATAAAATATTCTATAAAAAATTTCGTTACGGTATTCCGAGAAATTATCCATGGACGTACGTCACAAAAAAATATATTAAATTTCAAAGTGATACCTGAAAAATTGCTAAAGTTATTGCAAAAAACAATAGTTAAACTCTAACATCCTGTATATTTCAATGTTTTATTAGGTAAGTAGGGATAAAGTGTTCTATTTTGTTGCTCAGGATATGTAGCTAATGAGACGACCTACTTTCTTGTTACGCCCTGTATAATATATTAAAGGTGAACAAAGCGAAAGAAAAAATCATGCTTCCAAAATATATCGTTAGAATTTACTTTTGGAAATCCCTGTATATTTTGATAGCAGATTCAGCCCTAGAACGTATTTTAGACGTAGTAGGGGCATACTCATATTACATATATTTTTGAAAAATTGTAGGTAATTCATCTGATTTGCCTATTCAAAAAAGCAATTTTATATTTCATGTATTTCGAATGTGTGTCAAAAGCTTTTTTACTATTTTGAACTGTGAAGGTCAAGTTACAAAATGCGTATAAGATGTAGAAATTATTAATGAATAAATATTTTGACGTGAAAATTAGAATTTATTCTACATGAGTGGCACTGTATCGAATTTTAAATTACTTGGAAAAGGTACACATTAAAAAAATTCGTAATATTTTCATTAAAGTCACTTTTTTGAAAATATTGATTTATATATTAAAATTACGTTTAATAAACTAATGGAAAAGAAAGACTAATGTACTTGTTAAATATTAACAACTACATCATTTCACACAAGTTTCATGAGCGAAACTTTCTGAAATTTTTCCAAAATAACAGTTTGTGAGACTACTGCCTAAATAAAACCTGAAATTTAGAAATATATGAACGAAATATCCTTCGGAAGTGGTCCGAACACAGTTGCACAAAAAAATCACCCTCACTGAAAACACCCACCTTAGTTTCACCGTTCATCGTTAGCCAGTGTGTTTGATGTGGAACACACCGGGGACTACTGAAATTGCACCTCAATGGTCTCACCTGTAATTGTATCTCGCGGATGGGAGGGGGTAAGTCGCGCTCAAGATACCGCCGAAATTCGTGAGTATGTTTATGGCCAATTTATCACGGGAGGCTGTGTGCGATGTCAAAGGTAAGCCGTTTAGTCTGCGGTGGTATCAAGTCGTCCGGGATGGGGACTGTTTGTTTATGTGCGGAGCGTTAGCTTGACATACGGGCCGTTTTGAATTTTATCCACAATCGGCTTATTCTTAATTAACGTTTTATTCACTTCATCACAAAAATAAAACTGACTTTATTTCATTAAAAAAAGAAATATTAATGCACTGTTACTAAAATCAAAATACAATTACTTATTAACATTAACTAATGCTTCTATCCAACACACTTGATTTTTTTGCTTGTCAAATAGTTGTTTAACTTATAAAGAACCAGATGAGTATTTTTTAATGTGTAAATTATTGACCATAATACTATTATATGATGTTAACGGTTTGGGAGTGAAAAAAATCGCATGACTTTAAATTCATTAATTTGAGAATTATGAAAAAAATGTGAATGTTTTAAAAACGTTTCTTATCTGTCATTTACATTTCATTCGATATATGTATATAGGAAAAAATAATACTTCATGTCATAGAGTCAGAAAGAAAGAGTCAACACTAAGCTGGAAATACTAGACACAAAAATATTATGTATGAGCTCATGCCTTATACGAATGTCGCTGGTTTAAGAAATATAGGATGTTCAAGTGTGTTAAATTATTATGTCGTGGAATTTTTTGATCACCAACTAATAATTTTGTACAAATAATAGTCACCCGCACGCAAAATACGCTAATAGTTATTGACATAAAAATTTGACACAAGTTTACTTAGAAAATCACCACAAAATACATTGAAACTTTTAAATACCTAATCGATAAAGTTAGGCGACCTAAACAAGAGTACATTTTTTATATAGAATTGAAGGTTCTTTAAGATTTTTAACTTTTTTAAGCATAGCTTAACAGATAAAAAAATATGTTTTGATTTACTTAAACAATATAGGCTTCAAATTCGTAATTGTCATACCACAAAAACCAATACTACCGATTTTCAGAGTCATGCTATCAAAACTCAATTATTTAGAAATTTCAGAATAAAATTCAACCGTGAACAGTGAACCCTGTATTTCTTCAACCAGCGACATTCCATGATGAGCTCAAACATAATATTTTGGTGTTTAGTATCTCCAGTTTAGTGTTGATCCATTCTTTCTGACGTCTTGTATATCTCATGAGTTTTCAATTACGAATTAATCTATGGAAAAATAATAATTTTTTTCATACCTAGTATGCACTGTCGGAAGCGCTGTAGTATTGTATATTGATGCAAACATTCAGATCAATATCGAAAATATATAGTTTCCTTGATATAGTGATGTATATCTTTACTTACCATTTTTTTAGAACAACCCTTATAAAGAAAACCCTCTCAGTGCAATTTTTGTACCACCGGTGGAAATTGATACTTCAATGGGTAAATAAGAATTTGAGACAGCGTAGATTTCAAAGTGAACGATACACGTCCAAGAGAACTTTATTATACCATTTTAAGAAACTGTTCCAGTGGAATAGCTATGTAACAATGTAAAACATTTTTCCATTTGGAAAAGTTAAAATTGCCTTTATTTCTTGATACTCATTTGTATATTTTAAAGATGCGAAAAGATAGAAGGTGTAGGAAGAGCTCTAAGTTTTTGTATAAGCATTTTTTTCTAATTTTTACAATAAACCCTACACGTGATTGTCAAAATAAAACTGAATACCCTGTATATTGCTTACTTGAGCAGTTATTTTGAAAAGTTATGTATACAGCGAAATAATTTGCTTTTATAATTTTCGATCCCATAGTTATCGGCGTCCTCCAAAGCCAGCAAACCTATATTTCTTATTCTAACTGCGCTAAGGCTGAGGATCGCGCACGCCAGACAAAACGGCGTGCCTTCCATTAAAAAATCTCCCCTCTAGGCCCCGAAATTCGTCTCGCAGACGGCCTAAAAAGATGTTGTGTCCGATCATGATTACGCGCGAGCTTCATCGGTTATTAAGTCCACAATTTGATGATTGCCAAAGTACAGGTTTTTTCGTGAGTACGTCGATGCTGTTCTCGGTATGATTGCATCTTATGTGCGGCAGGTAAAGAATAGCAGGATTTCGTAAACTATTTTACCTACGACCACTACTGTAAATACTTGAAAACACACCGTCTGCGATCAATGTTAGATTCCTGTTACATACGGTAAAAAAATTACGCAGTTTGATAAATGAAATCGTTCAGTTTTCCTAGCAACCGCGTATGCAACGGTCAATTCAAACAAACTTATTCAAAAACTTAGACATATTTGTATGTGAGGGTAATATTATAAAGTGAAATAAGTTTGATTACATAAAAATGTCGAGTGACAGTGAAATAGAAAATTTAACTCACCCAATATTAGTGAAATTGCAGAAGCTGCTAAAACACAACTTGTTACCGGCGAAATCTGAATATCGATACAAATTTACTTACTAAAGATTTATGGAATGGATATTAAAAAACGACGTTTAATCATTTTCCGAGCATGTAATGATGGCATATTTCCAAGAACTATCAAAAACCATGAAGCTTTCCTCACTTTGGTCATTTTACTCAATGTTTAAGGCCACAATTAATATAAATCACAATGTCGATATTGCAAACTACTCCAATTTCTAGAAAACGCACTAGATGACAAATATTTGTTTATGAAGGCAATACATTGAGCTCAATATAATGTTAGATATGCAAATTTATTTCAAATAGTGTTTTAGGTTGCTCTTATAATTATTGGTATAAGCGGTGCATGCAGGAAACAAGAGTTGCTTAATATAAAACCACCAGATATTCAAGACACAGGGAAGAATCTAATTATTAATATTCCCGATTAAAAAACTAAACACCAACGTTCTTTTGTGGTATCTGAACATTGTTACTGCAAGGTTAAAAATATATAAACTTTCGCAGTAAATACAGCTCCAAATTTACCTTTTTTCTAAACTATATAAGCGGAAAATGTACCAGACAGTGTGTTGATATTAACGAGTTAGGAAAGATTCCAAAACAAATAGCCATATATCTGGCGCTACTAGAAGCAGCGACTTAAACAGGGCGCTGGTGATTTATTAGATTTAAAAAAAACACGGCGGATGGCCAGCCATAGCTGAAGGGCATGTGGATATATAATTCCCTAAATAATCAAAAAATTCGTCTAAAATATCATCTGCAATAGCAAGTAGATACTAATAGTATTAATTAAAATTTCATTGAGGCAACTAATAATGCAAATCTATGCTCCAACAAGCAAAACAACCGATATACCTTTGGTCTTCAAAATTGTTCTGTAACTATAAATAATTATTATAAAAGTAAAGAATATAATAAAAAATGGCAATTTGTAAATTTAAATAATCATATTCTGTCATTAATGTACTGCTATAGAATTATTACAATATATACCTTCTTGTTGATGTTAACAAGTTCTTAAATTATTAAAATATTGATATTATTACCAGTTCAGATGGAAAACTAAAACTAAATAATTTTATGTGAATAAGAAGGTCGTAGGTAAAGTATAGTAATTTTAATATTAATCATAGTATTGTGGCGTTTTGTTTTTTTTTTTGTATTGCTTGATACTTGTGCGTGTACATAAGCAAAAATAGAACAATTTATAGTGAGCATCACCAGCTTCATGACATGCTAATTTATGAAAACTGTGAGCAAAACTCTAGTTCAACATAAGTTATTTTTCTACGTTCATGCAAAAAACATATTGAACTATATTTAGTGGAAAAAGTGGTTCTTTATTGCACTCATTTGTCATTCTACTGCAGCGTTTTGTCATTATGACAAACATAAACGTTCAAATCGATGTCACATTTTCCTAGACTTGCTGTCATCTAAATAACATTTTTCGGTTTTTGCATGATCGTAGAAAAAATATTGTATGCAACTCGTACAAAAAGTGCTTATTGCACTCGACGCGCGACGGTGTTGTCCTACTCGGCCTGACGGCCTCGTTGGACAATTTCACGTCGCGTGCAATAACCACTTAATTTTTGTACTTGTTGCATAAATAACTATGGAACACTTGTAACTATTTCACATTTTTTCTGTGTCGTGAAAATGGCTCTAAGAAAAGGATTCACAGTAAGTATGTTTAGGTCCATTTGTTTATTATTATGTACAAACACCTGACAATCTTGGCATGGTATGTGAGCAACGTCATAATTCTATTACCGTTGGTCAGAGACAAAAAATTGTTAAGTAAAATGTGTTTTGTTTGGTACGTTACAATTTATCATACAACAAAATAAAGGTACTCATGTTCCAGACGCCCTGTATATGGCTGTCTTAAAATTGTAGTTATAGGTTTGAAATATATTCTAGATAATTTTTCTTATTTTCTTGACACTGGAGTTCTTTGTCTCATAATTTTGCCTTCAATTGAGTACGAAGTTATCAGTCAGCATAATAACTTCTCGAATAACTTGTACTTTTATTTGTGAGTAATCATTTTATTGATATTGTTACTGTATAATGATAGTAAAGTCAGTATTAAGTATCTATAAACAGGTATTAAGCCATATTAAATAAAATTTAGAATTTGCGAAGTCTACGAGACTTTTGTTACAGTACATACCTACGCAAACAATACAGGATGTTCTTCAAGTTCTTAAAAAGGGTTATTGAGTGCGTGAGTAACTTTTAAGTAACCAGTTGTACAGAATCAAAATAAGAAAAAATAATTCAAAAAATATTACGAAAAATGTAGGCACCTTCATATATTCAATGCACTTAGGTCACTAGTTTATTCTGTTCTACAGGGTGTCCGGAAATGATGCGTCAATATAATATAAATTAATGACACAGAGCCCTCTAATGTTTTTTCAAAAACTCAAAATTAACAGGATTACAGGGCGTCAATTTTTTATGATTTTCTTCTAATAACTTTTTTGAGAGTACCGATTTCTTTTTAAATTTTATTTAAAATTTAAAGATTTTCCGACGATATTCAATTATGTTCTATCCAACTTTATCAAAATGTTCCAAGAAAAAAGTTCCAAGCTATTATTTGCGGTCCAAGGGGAATTTAAGCTCTTTGGCGTTGAATGATATAAGTCAAATTAAGAACTTTGATACAAAGGAACACTAGTGATACGTGTACAAATTTAGGAAAAAAAACGATACACTCGCAAATTTATTAGATGAATTTTATAAAAAAAATTGACACATCGCATTTCTGCTGCAGATGACGAAATTAGACAGACATCTGTGAAAAGTTAAATTAATTTATTAATATTATTTTGTTAGCTTCAGTCATTTTAACTGTCACAAACAAATATGAAAAGTTCACGCTCCGTGTATGATATTTACGTAACGCCATTTACAACTTGTTGAAGTGAAATCAAGCTTTTTAAATTAATAGTAAATAGATATTGCAAACAATAGATCAATTGTAAGAATCACCTAATTAGCTGAAAACTGTTATTTGCAGGAATACGTTATATAACATATGTTTTTATGGGCAAATTATAAAGAAATGTCGTAAAACAATGTAATTTGCAAAGCATAAACGATCATTCTTTAGAATATTAAGCTATAACTGACACTTATTTTATGTGGAAATATACGTTGGAAGTGAATACAAACACATTTTAAAGTAAATTTAATTATAAAACTATGTAGAAACATACAAAGAACCACTTGATAATAAACCGCCTCAACAAACCTATTAGTTTTTATGTATCTCTGAATTTCCGAAAAGAAGCTAAAACATTTTCAAATTGTCTCACAGTTTTAGTTATTTGACATGCTCTCATAGAAAATCGCAGAAATAAACAGACATATTAATAATACTGTACACTATTTCATATCTTATTCAGCCGCTGGTGGATATAAAATATAAACTATATTTAGAAAGTAATAAACGATTATGGCTGTTAGATAACCTGAAACATAAAAATTTTGCGCCTATTTAAATATTTTATACTTCATTTTATTCATAGTTATAGTTCTAAACATGGATAAAAAAATTTAGTGTGTCATGTTATAAAAATGCAAACTCAATGAGTTGTGCGGCAGAAGAGGTGAGATATTAATATTCTGTGGACTGTATGCACTCAGTTCTGAGTGAATGTTAATATGGACACAACTCTTCACATCCTTATTGCCCCTGAATTTTTAAACCCATCGTACACGCGTCACGCTGCTGTAACAATTAATCAAACGAAATAGAAAGATAATTTTCTTATTAGCAAACTGTAAATCAATTAAGTTAATCACTTAATAATTGTTATATATATACTATAGGTAATATACTGGGGCTTAGATCTTGATGAATATATAAGCTCTGTGAATATCAATCAAATATCAATCAATATAGGGAGTCTATGATGTGTTTAATTATGTCTGATCCTTTTTAATTGTGTGTTATATACGAATAAATTCATAAAAATTTTTAGAAACAAATTATTCTTACCATATGCATAATCCTTTATTTTTATTGTTTCTATTAATTTTATTGGGGTGGCTATGGATGAAAGGGCTTAGAACAATCTAGGAATGTATAATCATTTGTTTAATCTTATTTCTCCATGACCAGTACGAATATGTCTAAAACGCGTCTAAATAAAAACAACACTCCTAAATATTTTTATAAACTCCCGAGTAGATAATTCCGTCTCCTCAGTCAGTAATTGCTATGCCATTAATAATTCAAGCAGACATTAATTAGTTTTCAATTGCGTAGTTTTTTCAGTAAATCCCAGCTTATTTCAAATGCACTTAATATATGGAAAATCAAACCGCATCATGTTGGAAATAAACTCAGTAATATTTTAAAGAATGTCAGCTTTAAGCTGACATATTAGATAAGTTTCTTTTTAAATAACTTCGTATTTGCAAAGAAATATACATATAACTATAATACCTAAGGCCTGTTATTCACACTAACTAAATAATTACATTCTGATGCCAATGATAATCATGCTAAATTTTATTCAGTTTTATGGTATGCCTCGTTTTTATAATAACCCATACAATGAAATCTATAAGATTTAGATTTGGAGATCGAGGGCGCCAAGGTGCGCTGGTCATATTTAGGTTTGGTGTTGTGGTATCTCGGAAAGTTTACTTTTTTATCTTTTCTGCTACTTCACATAGCACACTAAAAGTGTAAAAAACATACATTTGTGTTTTTTGTCATACTTTCCATGTTTTATAGGTATATTACAATATCTTATTCTACAAAATACACTGAGTGTTATCGTATGTAAAACGATAAAGCAACTGGGTCGAATTCGGACTTTTTGCAGTGTAGCGAACTGAATCAGACGAGAAAGTATAATGGCCGGCAAGAAGATAATTACTTTAATTATATTTCGCAATTTCGTCTCGAATTATAAATTTAACTACTTGTAGTTTGCACTTTTCAAACTCACCCGGTACGTACTTTAAAGACCAAAAAAACCTTTATCTCTGTTACCACACATTCCCAACACGCTCTTACTATCATTGTATTTTTCGTACCGGCCCGGCTACGACGTGAAATAAGAGAGACAGAGTGAAAAAGTGTTTATTGGTGTCGGAAATAGTGCGAAATAGGAAATCTCGCAGGAAAACATGGTTGAAGTTGCAATATAACGCTTCTGCCACCGTTATTATATGACACACTGTTGTAAAAATGAATGGGCATAAAAGTGAAAATCTGAAGATGAAATTTAGAAAAATGCTCAAGTTCTTCAAGTATGTAGATTTTCCGTTTTTCTTTTTCAGAAATCAGTCAATGGAAGGATGTATTATTTTCTGGTGTTTGAGGTTCACATGAATTCTCACATAACACGAAAGAACGTTCCACAGAACTTTAATTTGCAGTCACATGACTTGCATATACTTCCTAACTCCCTCTACATACTCATCGGGGCAGTTTATAGAAGGATATATATATATTCCTCTCTGGTGTTCGAGGTTCACATGAACTCTCATATAACACGAAAGTACGTTCCACATATGTGTGAACTTTAATTCGCAGTCACATGACTTGCATATACTTTCTAACTCCCTGTACATATGTATCCGGACATGCAAGTAAGTAAATAATTAAAGGGTTAATCTACTGAGTAAATGTAAAATTATATATGAGTTATAATATCCCCAAATGTTAAATAGAAGGAATAAATAATGCAATAAGTAAATAGAACTGACAGTTTTGTCAAGTTCGCAAGTTATTGCTCCAACAGTTTTTAATAATTACTGTACCGATAAAAATATAAAATAGGAGTATTCTCATAAAAGTTTTTAAAACTATTAATAAACATATAATATAGGGTGAATCAAGAAAAGTAGATATGACTCATATAGCTAATAATAAAAGCTAATATTATACACAACACACATAATTTTAATTAACCTTCAATATCTTTATAATGAAATGTATAGAGTTATACATACATTTAGATACAACGTCTAATGGACTGTTGTTACTGTTGTTTATAGATGAATACATATTCATATTTTCTATACACATATCGATTAGATTCAACCTCATAGGACGACTTCCACATGGAGGAGTTCCAAAGCAAAATCTGAGGTGTAGGGACACACCTGGATTAAGTGCTGATGTAATGGTAATAATAAAGTGAGGACCCAAGTAAATCTGAAGTAGGTAAACAATAGTGAAACTGCTAGATAGAAGTTATTAACCAACTTTTGGAGACAGGAGGTGAATTTATTCCTTCATATTTGCTATCAAAAGAGTGTGGGACTTTTAGGTTTATAATCGTTAAATCCCCACCCCAGATTAGAGGGTTATCACTCTATATTGAATTTTACTTATACAGAGGTTTTAAAAATAAAATAAATACAATATTAAAAATAAATCCTAAAGCAATGATCTCAAGAACGCATAGTGTTATATAACATCTATAAAACAGAAACATTAATGTAACTGTTTGGCTAGCAGTGACATCTTGGTCTTGATTTTGTCTTGGTCCCGCAAGACAAGACTAGACTTGGCAAGAAATATTGCTAGAAGGTCTGGGGTGAAATTTAAATGAACGTTAGTTGAAATAAATAAATAAATAAGTGACTAAATAAACACACATTGCATTTCTAATGTAGGCATATTCTTTATTTAAAAGAATTAAGCATATAAAATTAAAATTCAAGGTGCTTAGGTGTAGCTCTGCTGAATACAACTAATTATAGTGCCAGTTGACTGAAAGAGCTCCGATTTGGCACGCCTATCTCGTCCATTGCTTATTATTATTATTTATTATGTAAAACTAGCCGTTTCTATATTTTATAACGTTTACCAATCGACCAATATCTGAGCTAAGTAAGTTCCGAGCGGCACCATGTCCGACCGAAAGTAACTACCACTGTTATTAGATTGGTAATAAAGTTTCATGTTTCTGATTTCTATGCAAAAGTCTCACAAGAATCATGCAAATTTGCGAGACCTTTCGCAAGACAATATAAAAGACATAATGTTGAAAAATCAAGCAAGCACAAGGCTTTATAGAAACTTTTGTTTTCTTCTGCAAGACAAGACAAGGTTTTTCAAATTTTTGCAACAATTTTTGTCTCCCATCCAACACTACTTTTCGCCTCTGTACGGCACCTTATGTGTTTACGGACATGCTTAATACCTTTATTATAACCTTTAAGGTCTTAGGTACAATTACTTGCACATAATATTTAAATGATATTTTAATAAATGGAAAATATCAAACAGAATGTTTATTTTATAACGATAAAAATATTAATAAAAATAGTCAAGCTTTGCTTGTACCTAACCGGGACTGTAAGGTCTAAGCTTTATTTATAATACAAATAACTTTACACTCCCTTGACAGAAAGAGAGGACATTTCAAAGAATATATAAAAAATAAAATGAATAAATAAAATAAAAAATTTGAAATCACACCTGCTGTAAAATTAGAGAGTGGTTAGGTTTTGGAGGAACGTTAGTTGCAGCTCGTTCTGCAGTAATGTTCTGGATGGAAGGTATACAAAGACCTTCGAAAGAGAAAAATATTTTGCTCTTAAATATATAATAGAGGATATTTCGATAAATATATACGTAGGTATCTCAAATATAACGAATAACTTTTTATGGAGAGAAAAAAAAAAAGATAAAATCCTATATTCAACTCTAGAAATCTATTTAGATGCCTCCCTTGTAGGGGGAGAGCAGGAGGTGAAGACAACATGGGCTTTACATATTGTCCTAAGAATTATTAACAGTTTTCAATGCTCAAAAATCATTTTCAAAAATGTTAGTTATTGCAAATCGATAACACAATTGCTATTTCTTGTAATAACCTGATGGGGACTGTGTACTGTGTGTAGACAGATAAAGCTTAATAATAACGTAGGGAAAGAAATATGGGAATGGTGTGAAATAAGAAAAATAGGGATATATGCATTCTACATCAATATACTGAGAGATATCGAACAATAAAAAAGTTTGCTAATATAATCTTTATCATCGTTGGAATATTCTGTTAGTACTGCAATGCATGTACCAAGAATAATTTATTTATTTGCCCGATTTTATTACATTCAGTCGGAGTTTTGCTAAAACAATAGACTCTCAGGTTGAATAGACGTATTTTCTATCACTACTTTTACTAAAGGTAACTAGATAACTTAATGAGTAGGTAAATGACTACTTATTAACGGTTAAAGTAGGTGCGTAGTAGGATATAGATATATATGTATATGCATATATATAAATAATAATAATAATTTACCTGTAGCTGAAAGGCTTCAAGCTGTGAAATGTGTAACAAAGCTATATTTGGTTAGCGCGTCGTGGGTAATATTTACATCTGCACGAATGCATAGCCATTTTATGCTTAACATTACAACAGGAAGAACGGACTGACAAGACCTTAATAAATATATTATTACCAATATAGGTAATATCTATCTCGTGGCTAATCTTTACAAATGCGCGAATGCATAGCCATTTTATGCTTAACATTACAACAGGAAGAACGGACTGGACAAGACCTTAATAAATATATTATTACCAATATAGGTAATATCTATCTCGTGGCTAATCTTTACAAATGCGCGAATGCATAGCCATTTTATGCTCAGCATTACAACAGGAAGAACGGATGGACAAGACCTTAAAAAATATATTATTACCAATATAGGTAATATAACCAACAATATTTATTTTGTGATATGTATACATTATGCGAAGTAAGTTATATAAAAAGCAATAATATATACATGATACATGAGAGAGTGTGAATAGGGCATGTGACAGTGTTCATTAGCCATCAACGTTAACGAATTTTTGTTTGCTATTAAAAAGCTAAAATTGAAGGGCGAGTGGTAGTCGAGTTTGTTCAAACTGTAGGTATCTTCCATATACCATGCCATTGAGTTATATATAACTTATATAATCAATGATGGTAACTTCTTTACAGTAAAATGAAAATTTGGAGACAAAGGATAAATGAACTAGAATTCATAATAGTAGCTATACAGTTACTGACTAAAGTTACCTAGGATGAAAGACTGTCAGCTGCAATATACATTTTTGCTAGTGTCAAAAGTTGCAAAAACTACTGTAATAAAATAATGGGTCCCAGTTGAGTCTATTTAATGCAGATATTTTGCTGGGATTAAACAATGTCTATTAAAGGCTAAAACATATTTCCTTTAGTGTACCCGGAAAAAAAAAAAAACAAATAAATAAAAAATAATAATATACATAACAGTATTTCGGTGTTTAAGAATAGAAACCGAACGTTCAAACGGGTATTCGAAATATTATGTAACATGTTCAAACAGCCTGAAATAGACGTGTTTGCAATGCACGTAGAAATGAAATCCCCTCATTCCATTATTGTGGATGCATTTACTGTCACACAGAATCAATATATATTTTATGCATTAATATATAACTAAAAATGCAGGTAGACGCTATATATAAATATATTTTTGATATATAATATATAGGTATGTATATTTGTATATATACATATATAAAGCAGTATAAAAATGTTTTAATTATCAAAAGAACGATAACTGGTCAATATGTAAGATGCAGGATATAAAGTTTCTGTCTGCACACTAGATCGCCTATAATTCTTTCAACATCTACAAGTAGTTAAATTTATAATTCGAGACGAAATTGCGAAATATAATTAGTAGATCAATCGACTTACCTGTAAGGAAGTTTGATCATAATTATATGAGCAATTTCGTCGAAGAATTATAAATTCCCGCCCAAAATTCCCACCCTAGGCGATCTAGATAGGAAAATACAATGATAGTAAGAGCGTGTTGGGAATGTGTGGTAACAGAGATAAGGGTTTTTTTGTCTTTAAAGTACGTACCGGGTGAGTTTGAAAAGTGCAAACTACAAGTAGTTAAATTTATAATTCTTCGACGAAATTGCTCATATAATTATGATCAAACTTCCTTACAGGTAAGTCGATTGATCTACTAATTATAGGGGTAATGCTTTTGCCGTAAAGAAGAAAATTGAAGGCATCTCGATATAAGGACTTGCCGAAAGCGGATCAATATGTCAAGCATTTGGTCATGTCGGAATTGCGTTGCCTTGATCACCTGATGCTTATATTAAAAGTGTTTTTTTTCTTCGCCATAAAGAAACGCCTTCATTTGTAATCTATAATAATTAATACCTGAATATTTTAAACGATGAAATAAATGTTATCTAAACAGTATCGCACTACTGATACTGTTAACCAGGTTCGAATACCTACGCATAAAACATTTTTCTACTTTTTTTTACCTGCTTATTCCTATGTAAATAACTATACCGCGAAATTCCAAGGTGCACCAATATAAAGAACCCTCAGAAGGTCAAAATTCTAAAAATAATACCCATATATACTCAAGTCAAGAATTCAGACGTCTTACGTCACGGCTGACGTTACACATTTGTTTTTATTGTCAACGTAATTTTCGATATTTGTTCGCGTTAAAAACAACCGTTTTTGCAATTTAGTGCAATATATAATGCAAACTTTTAGTGTAGTATATAGTTTTAGTACTATCAGTTGTAGTTTCATAAATATTTTGATGAAAATATACTGAATTATTCATTTGTTCGTATGACGTAAGACGTCTGAATTCTTGACTTGAGTATATAAAATTTCGTATAAATTGACATCGATTTCTTTTTCCCATGTCAACAGACTTAGCTATAAATCTTGAAGTCAAATTGGGCCCTATCTTTATTTGCGCATAAATCTGAGCTGTCACAGATATTAATTTATTGGTCCATTTTAAATCTTCGAAACGTGCCAGTAGATCGAGAAAAATACTACAATACTAGTAAACTATGTTATCTTGAAAATTGTAAAAATTTATGTATGTCTAAATGTTATTTTTTATTTAAAACATTTTATTCCGAAAAATTTAAATTGCTCTGGTGTAAAATTTGCAATTATTGACTATTTTGGTTCTTCTTTTTCTTCTTGGGAAAGGTTAAGTCGCAAATATCATTATTTTTTAGGTGACTAAGTAAAGTTAAAATATTTTGCAGAAGGAGAACTAATGGGCAAATTCTCTAGATTCGAACCTTTCAGCATGTCAGACAATAATAATTTTCAGTATTCACGTTTCTTAAAAAGCACATCTAAATTTTTAACCCAAGGTAATCAAACGAAATATAGTTTTTTTATCAGTAAGGACACTTTTACATATCCTGCACCTATTCAGTAACATTGTTATTTACGGACATTTCATGAAATGTTTGCAATGCAAAATTTAGGAAAAAGTTATTTGTAACTGCTACAATCTATTTATAAATGTTATCATTTTATTATACTCCTTTATGCTGTTTCCAAAATTGCTATTTTATGATCATGGCCATTATCACACGTGCTTCATCGTACATGCAGAGGAGCTATGCATACATTTTATATGACGACAAAAGAATCGGATCAATCTGGTTTGTTCAGTGAAGGATTAGTGAAACGATAACAAATGTAACATTTAGTATAGTTATAGCTAATAATTGTAAAAATTTGTTCAAACAGAATGTTATATGGACAATAATTGCTTATTTCGTCAGCAATTTGAAGATTGCCTTAAAATATCTTAGAACTTTATAGGATATGATGAAACGATTCGATAAAACCTTTCTTTATACAGGGTGTCCGCAATATAATACTAAATGGGGGTTGTATATACCCAAACAACAACAACTTTTATACAAAAATCTCTAAAGTACGTTTTTCTCTAGTGCCTGCTCAGATTTGTGAGAGTACATAAACAAAAATAGAACAATTTATAGTAACCATAACCAGTTGCACGACAGCTCGCAAGCAACATAAGGCATTTTGAACACTTGTAACTATTCCACATTTTATTCTACGCTGTGAAAATAGCTTTAAGAAAATCATTCGCAGTAAGTATATTGTATTTGTTTATTATTATGTACATACAACAATTCTGACATGATATGTGAACAATGTTATCACATATTGAAAACATATTTGCTGTCATAAAAAACTTTAATTGCATATGAGGAAAGGTTATGAACATTACTGGTTGATAGATGGCGCTGTTTTTCGATTGGCACACAAACGAATCTTATCTGTCAGGAATCATTGTTTTGACAGTCGCATCTCATACTTTTCCTTACACATCAGCATAAATATTACCAAATGGTGTTTGCTGGTCGTAAAAATGGTAAATATTTATTCAGAATATCAAGTAAAGCAATAACATATTTTTTACGCACGGCAATATAATTATTCTAAGGTCAGTTCTTTGTGGCGAAATGTATTATCTAAATTGGTACGTAGAGGGAAATAACAGGGTTAAAAGATTTATTGCGGTTTTCATATACGATATGCTGCGAATTTTACAGACGTATTGTTTAATATAGAACGCTATTTCATCGATTTTATGAAACAATAAATTAATAGGGCGATCGATCAGTTCCCTTCTCACAAGGAAACTTAAAATGAGTGAAATAATTTATCGCCTGTAAGTCGACGTCGTCTTTGAAATGGAAAAATTGTTTTTGTTCCATGGTTTGCTTTGTTGGAACAAATTCAGTAAAATGTGTACAGAACGGAAAAGAAAATTGCTCAAACGCGTCAAGCTTTATTTTTAAATGCGCATATTCTGACAAAAAACATATTTTATGGCATATATGTGCACCCCAAATTTTTGATAGGCGAGTTTATAGAGGACATTATTCTGCATGCAGAATGATGAATTTTCAAATATGTTACTACGTAATTTTCTCTATTATTCACTTTAACGATAAATGTGAAACGACAAAAATTACAAACATTAAATAATAACCATTTCAGCACATTTTCCAAAGTAGGACCAAGTAATATATATTTTTTAGATACATACATTTTTAATATTATTTTTGTAGCTATATAAAGTGTGTATAAACAGATGAAGTTGAAGAGAGAGACAACTTTTTACTTTTAAAGTCAATTGAAAAAAAAGTTGCTCGAGTTAAAATATTCTGGTCGTTATAACGTACAAAAATACAGATTGAAGTGAGTCAATATAATATACAAAATGTCTCTTACTAACAAATTATTACAAATACAGTAGATTTCATTGTAATAATTCAATAATAAATACACTAGGCGAGTTACATGTTTATATCTAAATAGTTAAGAAGACCTTGTCAGGAGCAGAGATAACTTCTGTGTAGGAAGATGTTTTTAGTGGAATTTGTTCATCCATCTCCTAAATGTGAATTATCCAATACTCTAAAAGTATATTGTTCATCGATCATCTAAAAATGTATTACAATGTATTTCATTGACATTAGAAAATGACATCTTATTCTTGAAATTTTAATATATATTCCTTGATTTTTACAATCATTTGTAGATATACGTATCTGTGTAAATATTTTTAGCTCGATTTTTAATTACAGTAAGTTTCCAATTGAAGTAACTACAACTAATGTTAGTATATTTATATTACTATTTATATTATCACAAAGGTAAATGTGTTGTTTGAAATTAATATTGTATGGTTTAAAGACACAGATAATGGCGCAGTTTTGGATGCAAGAATCTAAACAACGTACTGTTTCAGTTTCTATTATAATTATGCATTGTATAACAGAAGCTGCAATAGCACACACAACCAAATATAACTTTATACTTATCCTTTTAAGAATGCCCCACAATATGCCCTTATTAATGAACGATACGATGTTTGTATACAACACCTTAACACAACTAAAATGCATTAGGTTAGATTGATGTGTCTCTGCGAATGTGCAGCAGAAATCACATGAAAACTTTTGTAAAATAAGAGCATAACAAATTGTAAATTTCTCCTCATTTTTCAATGTATTTACAAAGCAAAGGAGTTGAATGAAGCAAGTGCTTCTTTTTTATATAGAATAAGTTTTTATTTTATGACTATGCAAGATGCAACTGACAGATGACTATTTTTTTCCTTTTATATGCGGAAACTTATAAATTAATTTCAATGTCAAGGTATCGTCAATTATATATTTATTGTACTGAAACGATAAAATTGGACAGACGGTGAGACGTCACATGTAGGCACTTGTAATTTACGGCTAAAATACAAATGATTGGCATTTTTTTTCGAAAGAGTACTAACAGATTATTCAATTTGACAAATGACCCGCTTCGTCTCTTGAAGAGAATTTAATCTTTAATCTAAATCCAGCTATATGGAGTATAATACGAATGAGATTAGCAACAAACAATGTTGCTTTTCAGCAACTACACGTTATCTAAAGACAAAGATAAGACGATTATGTTTTTCCTAATCCCTTACATACACAAAGACGCATATAATGGGGAATCATTAAAATTTTACTTTGTATTACGACCTAATTTTAATGGCAACTTTTAATACGTCCGTTTCTGTCCTGTCCCAGACGTTTCGTCTGATATCTGAGTCATCTTCAAGGTCGAAACGATCTTTTATAAAAAAAATAGTTTTATGTGGTGGTTTCGGACAAATAGACTTGAAGGGCAGATACAACTGTATCGAAATCTAAGGTACCTACATTATCTGCTGACCTCAAACTAATCTTTGCGTCACACTCGAGCCTAACATATATTACGCCGCGCTCCACCAATATTTAATTACAACTTAATTACATGGCTTATATAATGTCGTAAATTACGAAAGGATCGCTAGCAAGTTAATAACGAATATGAACTAGTAATTGCTACAAAAAAGTCTTTTGTTGTTAGCGATAATTTTTTTAGTTCATCGATAGATGCACATTTATTGGCATTATAGAACGATAAGTACCCTCATTTATCTGATAAAATGGACTATTTTTGTGTTGGTAATGCCAAGAGAGATAGGGAAAGTATTTATAATAGGAATTGAGGCAATAAACTGCGGCTAATAGGCAAAAATTTAAAGCGAATTTGACGTTTGCGTATACATATAAAACTAAAGCTAAATCGTAGACAGAAAAATAAATAGATAATGTTTCTTAAAATAGCTAATGAATTTTTGACAAGGAAATTTATATTAGTTGAAGTATAAAAATGTTAATGCAATCATCTTTTTATTTTACATGTTTATGCTGTACCAATTTTTTAGTATTTTTTTAATTCTGCAACAAATAGTTTTCAAAATAAATCAATTTCTTTTAATATTTCGTTGTTAATAATATTCTGTTTCGTTTATTTAAACAATAATACTAAGAAAATCACAATCTTTTCAAAAAGTCTAACTAAAATTAACAATAATTTAACAACTATGTCCTATTTTCCTACAAGTATACAGAGCTTATCAACAATCCAACTCCTATTCTTCAATTTTCTGGTATGCTTAGCTTTGGCCTTGAATTCCTGCCATCTTTTGTTCTTTTTCAAGTCTTTTGGTCCCCAACTATCGTGTAAGAACAGAGATTTCACTGCCTAAAATAAATATATCTCAAGTTCCGTATTTGTACACATCCTTCCAAGTTAGAACCATACCTGATCGCAACCTTCCGCTTCACGTCGCTTCAAAACTTCAACCACGAACCATACTAGGGGTTGTACAGCTCCTACTCCTAGTACGACCCATCCCCAAGCTGAAAATAACAGTAGGTTATAACATTTCTTCAAAATATTTCTATCGTAAATAGTTCTATTCTCTAATTTGGTTACTTGGCCTATTTAGAGATAGCTTACCAATTATATATGATGGATATGCCTTCCCTTCATAAGTCAATTCTTCAAGTGTAACCACAAAATATACGAATACCACTAAAAGTACCAGTGGAATGACGACACACCAGCAGATTCTCCAATATATCCCTGGTTTTCTCTTCAGCATATACTCTATGTCTAGACAAATGTCTTCTAGGCCTAAAATGTTAATTGCATTAGAAAAAAACTGGGCGTGGAAACACTCGAACTCACCATACCACCACATGATTGATATGATCTCGAAGATTGTCAACACGTAAAATATAAAGGTTCCTCCAAAGAAGTCTACCATGGTGAAGATCCATTGGCCACCCTAGAGAATGGATCATTGTATACTTTATCATCTTCAGAGTGTGAAATAAAACACTTTTAAAAAACTTTGAGAGAAGAACAGCTAAAGGAAAGAAGAAAACCATCGTATTGACTTACTGGTGTTATATAGAACAGCCCCACAAGAAATCCTGCGAGCGCTGTAGCCAGAGAGACGTGCCAGATCTTCAGATGGGGGAAGGAATCCATGACTACAGTAAATGCACATCCTTTGAGGGCTACCAAACTGCCCACACCAAGTACAAAGAGCATGAAGAAGAACAGTATAGCGAAAAGCTGGAATAAAATTCTGATTGTAATGTATTTGTTTAAGTAACAGTTAGGGATTAGTTTAGAACTGTCAGACTGCGTTAATTTACTAAAAATACATTCACAACATAATTGTTCCAATATTTTTGACAGTTTCAAACCAGATCTACTTGATACTTCTTCAGGTATGCACATTTGATGTAGGAAACAGTTGGATGTGTTCATTTTCTATGTTTTATCTATTTTCAAAACTACGAGTACATATAGAGAAAATGTAGGTAGCATGTGGATTAAATTCTTTTTCAGTAATTACTATTAGTGACTGTTTACTTATTGTGGTTGTATTGAAGGGAATATTTGGGTAATTTGGGTATCTACATTACAAATAGCTTGATAAAATTAATCCATATTTCTGTCGAAGGTAATAATGAGGTAATTATTAACTTTACCCAGGGTACGGCTTCGAACCTAGCTATTGCCTCCGGGTAAGATATAAACGCCAGTCCAGTACCACCAGATTTTACTACCTGGTTGACGTCAACGCCCATTTTGTAGGCCAAGTTGCCCAAAATTCCGAATATGATCAATCCTGCCAGCAATGACGTACACGTGTCTAATGTAGTAACCACCATAGCATCTCTAATTGTAAAAAAGATTATTATTACTTAATGCAAACTATGTCATATACAGTATGTATGATTTATTTAAGGTGGCTATATGCAGATACAGAAGGTGTAGAAATACACGTACATATAAACCATCCTTAAAATATTTATGTGACTACTAAAAATACGTTTTCTGCACTGTCACCTGCTTTGAAGACCCATAAATAATCCATCTATAATTTTCTATTGAAAAATATTTAAAAATTTATCATAGGATTAAAACTGTAATCTATTTCTACGTTGTTCACATGTTTACTAGTCATATGGGGGGTAAAGGTAATGGTGAGTTACGGATCTGACACTATTTTATATCCTGATTGATATATAGCACAAATTTGTATAATTTCCTTGATATGAAGGCTTAATCCTAGATAGGATTTAAAAAAAAAGGAAATTACTGTTGAAGCAATTACGTACCTGTAAACGTTGTGCCGAAAACTGTTGTATGACGCGTACATTGTGACTGATCCAAATCCGATGTTCAAAGAAAAAAAGCATTGAGTTACTGCAGAGTACCATACCTTAAACATACATATCAGAAAGATTTTATACTTATACTATTGGTTTAAGACCATACCTTAGCACTCAATAATTTCTCCCATTGAGGTCGGATAAAATACAAAATACCGGTCCCTGACCCCGCCAAGGTAACTGCCCTTATGAGCAGAGCACCTAGAATGACATAAGGAAATATGGCCAAGAAGTACGAGGCCTTCCCCGAAGTCTGAACTCCTTTCGCGCACACAGAAAAGGTTATCAACCACGCCACGAACAAACAGATGGTAAGTCGCCATTCTGGAAGGCCGATTCCATTGCTCAGATCCTGTTCCTCTTTCAAAACTTCTATTCTACAAGAAAAAATGGTAGATGTAACGTGAAATTGTGTGGTACGTTATTTTACCTGAACCAGAGCTCAGCAGAGCTTATAGTTCCATTGTAACTTCCACCCCCTTCAGATTTTGAGGCTATGCAAGTTAAATTTTGGAGGTAACTGTGGTTTTCCCAAGCTGGATCACACTCCGCCCATGGTAAGTAATTGGTGAAGGAATGCACCAGGTAGAATAAGGTTAGAGCCATCAGCGAGCAATAGTACGTTGCCACGCATATGGTGCCAATGAGTTGGCCATAACCAACACCTAGAAGATACATGGAATGGTTATAAACAAGGGTGTGATATCAAGACTTCTTTCTAAGTACCACATAGAAGAAGTATTACATTTATTTAAGAGTGTGATACCAAGACTTCTGGTGAGACTTTACCTTTTAGTACTGGTGCTAGGCTTTCGAACATCTTCACGTTGCCGCGACTGCAGAACTGGCCCAGGCACATTTCCAGGTAGTACATGGGTCTGCCCAGGAATAAGAGGACGAGGATGTAGGGGATGAGGAAGGCACCACCTCCGTTTTCGTATGCTACGAATGGGAAGCGCCAGATATTGCCCAAGCCAACGTTCATGGCTATACAGGACATGAGGAATTCTATACTGTTGCCCCATGTGGCTCTGTCTTCGATTTGGTCGTCTGGCCCGCTGGCAAATTCTATGGGAGGCGTCACCTAGAGCAAAAAATAGTGGTTTGTGAGAATAGTAGTTATTTATTGTAAGAGTTTAACGTAGTACGAACGTTTAATTTTCTGTGTGGATAAATCGCGACTCAAACACGAATGCAATACAACGTTTTATCATAAGCGTAAGTTATTCAAGAATATTCTTTCAAAAACTCGGTGCCTTGTTTATTTTTATTTAGTTTTATTCGCAAAGCTGGTGAAAATGGAAGATGTTAAATGTATTTCTTTTATTCTTCAAAAAATATATGATGGCTCATATTCATTGCTTCTCATACCTCATATCAAGATGAATGTTTTACGTAGGATTGTGGATAAAAACTTTTAATCTGTAACATGGGGAGGCATTTTTATTTTTATTCTCAGAAACATCATACCTCTCTAATACTGCTTGGCGAAAATTCGTGTTCGGACAGAAAGAATTAAGGGTTCTATCCTAAAACAACTGTTAAAATCGATGCATATATTATATGGATTACCGTTATTTATAAAGTAGAGATATTTTGTGACCTAAACGAAAACAAAAACAAATTGTTTACTATATTGCCAGTACAATTCAATTTATCCTTTTTGGCATATCGGAAATGAAAATTCCGTGACTGGCAATAATGCCTGAAATATGGGCTTATAATAATATGTGTGGTTAAAAAACCAAATCATATTCCCAGTTATATATTACGCTGTCAAAGTTTATGTTGAAGTAATAAATTAATGATGTGTTATTACAGATAATGCTGTTTACAAAGGATTAACCGTTTGAAGCAAGATACTCGTAACAAAACATATTTACTATTAAGATGATAGTTGTGGCGGTTATTTCAAATTATAAATCCGATACAAATGTTTCTTTGCAGCGTTAAAACTTCTTATCACTTTGAATGCGTAAAGAAATAATAAACGCGTGTACATTTCTTAAGACATTCGTAGGCACCTTTACAGACTCGTTTAGGTTTCAATGCTATGAAGAATGATATTTATAATGATTTCTAATATCGTTATTTTCAGTTTTAGTAACGGCAAAAGTGTAACTTTTCTCTAATTTGAGCGGTCCAATAATTGTGAGTCGTGAAAAATGGACCACCCTGTATAAAGCAAAATTGCAAGACAAGTTTCTAAGAAATAATATCTGATTCAGCATCACTATAAAACTCCTTTGACGTCTCTATATTAAAATTCAATATTTGCTATATGAAAGAGAAAAAATTATGCGCACGCTTTACTGAAATAAATTTCAGTTCCGTTCGTTGACGTCAATCGTTTTTACAATCGCGCGTCCCAACAAGGAGTCGATTTGTCCTTTCCGATGGAGAAATGTCGTGATTATTTCGTAATTAGCATTTGTTGGTGTTTAATGAATTTCATTTGATTCTGATTTTGCGTGAAATAATATTAGGTGAACGACCTAATATGTATGTTAATGAAACTGAAGTTAATATACACGAAATTTCATGCCGATTTCATGATTCAGCCCGTGATGTTTTTGCTATTGAAAAATAATGTCGCAATTAATGATAATTTAATTATTTCATTGAGTTTGATTGATGATGATGATGCGGATTTCTCAAACTCGTGAATTCATAATTATGCCCGCAAATTCTAGCCTACTTTCCACATATTTAATGTACTTCAATTAGTATCGAGATTGCTTAACTAAATAAGAATTTAACCGATTGTCTGCCCATTTTGAGTAGTTACTAAGCTTTTAAATGGATAAAATATAGGTGTTACTATGTCGTAAGATGAGTGACTTGACAGTAAAAATAATTTTAATGCAATCTTCAATTCAAATTTGTTAAACCATTTTATCCTTAGAATTATTACTAAAACGTAAAAAAACTTAGGTTTACCATTTTATTTGTTCAGAAGATTTATGATTATTTGATAGTTAATAAATTTTTATACTACATATCTATTGTTCAAAGGAATAATTGCTTCTGTAATTAGCAGCTATAGTTGTGCTGAATATTTTTTGTACGTCATAAAAATGTGTATGTATATTTTGTTCAAACAGTGTATAGCAACTTCATAGACAAAATACAAATTTAAATTCCAATATTACACAATCCTGTTACGTTATTTTGTACTATTAATGTAAATTATTTGATTCGTTGGTGGAACTAATTAGAAATGGAATGGTATATGCATTTGCACCTTTATGAAAAGATTAAACATCCAGTTGTATGGATTGAATTAATAATTTATGGAAAATAAATATTTAAATTTGTAACAAAGTTATGAAAAAACGTGACAAAACTGGTGAAACTAAATGTACAAATTATACGTGCAACTCATACTCTATAAGTAATTTGGAATTAGAATGTATAAAACTTCGCAATGATGTATTTTCATATTTTCCAATTGTTTAAAGATATGCCAAGTACAAATTTCGATGTACTGCGTTGTTCGGATATTAACTAAAAAATTTCTCTGCGTGTATAACAATTATGTTTATGTACCGTGACTATGATAAGACAAATATAAAAACAAAATTAACAATAAATACAGGGTGGTAAAGTATATCACTAATTTTTTGTGCTGATAGTCATACAAATATGACCTATTAAGGGCGCTATATTCTTGAAATAATGTATTCTACAAATACAAATAATTTTAGATATTTAAGAACTGCTTAGCAAATAACAAGAATGTTACTTCATGCCACCTGCGAATATTCAAAAGCATCGAACGACAGAAAACGATCTAACCAACAAATTTTTAGGTACAGACATTTTTCAAAATCAGTATTTTTTAAATTTAACTGTATATGTTGTTGCATATAAAATTGTTCACTTTTGTTTATAAATATGTAAAGATAATTGTTAAAATGTGGGGTTGGAATGGCAAAACAATGTGTGTCTTATAAACGCTTTCGAAAAGTTATTATTTTATTTGAGGAGAATGATAAAAATGGATGAATAAAACATCAGTAATTTTATTTTTTATATTACTTTTGCTCAGTTTTATTTTTGGAGATTTCTGTACCTAAAAACACCACAAATTTGATCATTTTACGGCGAGAAATACGGTGACCTTAAATGAACCTATTTGCAGATAAAGACCTGAAAATATGCAACTACAAAATTAGTTTTTATGATAACTCTTCGTAGAAAAAAAAAACATCTTGAAAAATTCAAGGACTACTTAATCCATTCATTTGTTGTGAAATTGTACATATGGGGGTTCCACAGCATGCTGATCTACAATACTAGTTTGTCTCTAAAAAAATTGCCTAATATGACTTCTGGAAAAATCAACCCTTTCTGTTAATAATATATATGCACGCTACTGGTAAAAATAAGTAAAACATCACTGCAATGGATTCAAATTTGGTTGAAATCGGACATTAATAAATAAGATATGGAGGGGGGCGGGCACAATACCAGTTTTAGAGACCTGTTTCCATTTCAAATGGGTCACACTGTAGGTACTATTACCACCTAACATACTTTACAGAACACCCTATATATATTATTTTTTTTCATTTCAAAAATTATCATAATTAGTCCCTGATGTACTATAATTTTTTAAATCTCTTTCTTTAATATTCCCGAAGTAAGGCGAACCTAAAATTCACATCAAGGAGCCCGTGTAGCTTTTTTACGGCGGACTTCCCGTTTTACTCGCAGGAACGTAAAAAGGAACTGGATCCATTACTTACCACATGATTCTCATCCTTGTTCTCTTTCCCGCTCTCCCCCCTGTACAATTCTATCTCTTCCTTCACGAATCCAGGATTTTCCTGCAAAAACGAGCGCACTGTTCACTTTTCCGGTCCACAATCCAACGGTCTCAACTTACCGGCATCCTTGTCGAAGATGATGCATTAAGAAATATACGGAAAATCCGTGCAGTTTCTCCTAGATCGCGATTGTTTTTACTATTGGAGATTAGGCGGCTTTATGAGATGTTTGTTGTACCGAAATACCTTTTCTTTCTGTGAGAATCACTGCAATTGCCTCATAAACATTATATTTGCCCGCGCCCAGGGCCGGCTTTTAAAAAATCATTATAAAAATGTTTGCTTGAAAATAAATTCACATCTATTACTTCCGCAGTTCGAAAAGTTGCAAGAAAAATAAATTTATAGTTATTAGTTGTGTATCTTCTTTAACAAGTAAAAATGGTATGTATACAGGCTGGTCCGTTTTTTATGGCTCACCACTGGCACCATCAAATATAGGTACAGCGTGGCCCAAAATGTTACGTCTTCTCATAACCATTAACATAAACACTACTATTTTATTTTAAGAATAACCCACACAGTTAAAGAAATTGAATAATTTAAATAAAAAATCTAGTTGTTCTTGACATAAAACTAAAAACGACAAATATTTTGACAGTTTCGACAGTTGCTGGCTTTGTTCTTAGCAAGCCTTACTTCTTAGAAGTAGTAAAGAAGATAATTTAAGGATGGAAATTGGGAATGCATTGATAATCTTCCATTACAAGTTTTATGAATTTAGAAATCTTTCAGCAAGATGACGCAGAGCCTCATAATTCTGCAATGGTGTCCCAATATTTAAATTGACGCTTTCCAAATATGTAATTGGACAGACAATCATGGGCTTGTTGCTTTATCTATACAGTACCCATTTTTTTTTGGGGATAGCCCAAAGATTAAAATTTATTTCAATCCCTGTGAAAGTAAGGTTTGAAACAATAAGAACAAAGCTAACAAAAGTCGAAATATTTGTTGATTTTTGTTTTATGCCAAGAACAACTACATTTTTTTATTTAAAGTTATTCTTCAAACCAAATAGTAGTGTTACATATTGATTTATTCGTAATGTTATTCTTCATCTCTTCTGGCAATATCTAATATGATGTTTATAAAAAAAAACAATTGAATGTTGCATAGCGGAAACTAGTGGCCGTATAAATTTTTTTCGACGAAAATCGATTTCTTGTTTATTCTTAGTCCTCTTTTTCAAGTTTAATCACTTTTTGTTGTGAAAAAATGGCGCTGGATGAGATTTTCTAAAATCGCTAAAACTAAAATGTTTAGTTGTTTCACAATATTTCAGCAACGGTAGCAGATATCTTGGATCTGTTTGGTTTGTCTCAATAGACATAAAAAGACGCAACTTTTTACTAATTTAAACTACCCTGTATATTTGGTAGTTGTCTAAATGTCAATTGAGAGTCATGAAATTGAATCACCCTGTATAGTTATACAGGTTATATTATATATTACCTAATCAAAATGTTAGCATCTGTAGTAAAATTGGGTATTGAATTAGTTGATATAAGAAAAAATAATAATCTTAATCAAAGTCCGGCCCTGCACGTTAATTAAGCTGTTTATAATATTTACCTAGTACGACCTGCGTACAAAACAATAGTTTCATAAACAAAGGTTTGCCAATACCTTTAGTAAAACTGTGGCACAAATATTTGAAGACGATAAACCAAGCGAGTTGGTTAACGTATTAATAAAAATTCGACTACATAGGAAACGAAAAACGGCCAGCACGGTGGATAATATTTATTTTGCGTATTCATTAAATTATTCTGCAAGAAATAACAAAATATATTTGTTTACAAAAAGGCTCTCGATTTGAAAAACATATAGGTTGTGAGGTGTTTCGATTCTCGAAAATATGAGACGTTGTTTTTGCGTTTTTCCTGCACAAAATTTCGTTATTCTTCTAGAAATGTAAATTTGTATATTACGCAAATGAAATTGTTTAATTCAGTTGGATACTGTTAGTAATGGTAAAATATTTATTTTTTTGTAAATATAGGTACATATATAACTGTCACAGTTTTTTCTTAGATTGTGTTAAGTAATGTCTAGCTACTTTATAAACATATGACTTCCATTAGCAATCGCAAACACACTGTTATCTCTTCTTTTTACAAAAAATGCAAACAAATATTAAGAAATTTACCAAACCTAATGTAATTCGTTTCTCTTAATATATGCATTTTCTTGGAAAAAAAATCAATACCAATTTGGGAACATAGATATCAGGAAAGCTATTTATATTGAGTCAATTTACGTGTTTCATATAGCTCTGCGATTTAGTCTGATGAATTTTCGTCTGTATCTCGAAAAGCTAGATGTAAGACACTTTCTAGTTTCTTGTACCTGTCTATTGTTATCTGGTTTTTTGATTTTCAAGGGAACAACGCTGACTTGTTTAATTTCTTGTGAAATCTTAGGAATGTTTGAGGAAAAGTTTAATTAAATATTTATATAATTTTAATTATTAAATATATTAACAACAAATATGTGAGAATTTATAAGTTTAATAAAGATCGTCAATTTTATTTTGTGACCAACTTTGCCCATGCATTGTATCAATTCGACGCTTTCCATACTCAAAATAAGCTAAAATTAAAAAAATACACGCAACATCAAGTGTCGCCTTCTGAATTTAAACCAGAAGATTCTCCCTCGATCGCGGGTAGATCCCTCCTTGTCACGGAATAGACAGTATAAGCTTTGTTGAGAACCTGGTGGATGCCGTGGAAGCAGTTCATCTTGATATTGTGCTTCTCGTACTCCAAGTGCTTCTGCAGAAAGAACCTGTTCAACTCGTGGACGTGTGGGTGGGTCAAATACTCCTCTATGTCCATCCATTTGCAATCTTCGATTTCCCTTTGACATCTGGATATGTCCTCTGTCAGAGGCCTTAAACTAACCACGGCGTAGATGTCCGAGCAACCAAACATTCCGCCATGGGTATGCCTCAGGGTGAGAACGGACTCGAACTTGCTGGAGATACCGGTTTCTTCCAATACTTCTCTAATCGCAGCGTCTACTAGATTCTCCCCTGAAAGAAAAAAAAAATGTATTTTAGGATTGCCCAGTATTTGGTGTTGTGCCTGCCCACCTGGTTCCACATATCCTCCAGGTAGCTTCCAGAAAGGTCTATTAAGGATATTGTACCTTTCAGTCACCACCAAAACCTGATCTCTGTCGTTTACCACCACGGCTCCAACCCCCACCATTGTATGGGCGTAGTGGGGGATGTTACAGTTCTCTAGGATAGGCAACCAGCGGTACATCATCACGTAATCCTCTTTGGCGTGGTGATATTTGAAACCGTTCTGGAATAGGATACAGGCATGTAGGAGATTTGGTATCGAATAAAATTTTTCTGAACAAATAATATCTCAAGCTATATCATTGTACTATAATAATATGTTCTATATCAGAAATAAATAATTTGCATCTTCAGATCGGAAAGGGGACCAAATTTAAAGAAAATCAATTTTTTTTATTGGCAAATCTACGTTTCGACTGTTTTAATCAGTGATTCATGACAATAGATTTGTTTTAGCAGCGTTGAAAACGGTTTGGAAACTATCAGAAATGTCCGTCCAACTATTTATTGCGTTAAATTCAATGGTAACGCGTTCTCAACTTAACTGGTCGAATATTTCTGACAGTTTCCAAACCGTTTTCAACTGCTGCTAAAACAAGCCTTATATATATTATATTATTTCGAGTATACTGGATCATGAACATGAATTATATAGCTCACACATTTTGATAGCAAGCGCCATCTATTGAATTTTCTCTGTACTTAAGCACCTTAAATAGCAGAACTCTATGTTCAAATGAACGAATACGTGATAACTTTTGGAATGGATTATAAATTACAATTACATAATAAATAATTAATTGACCTTTGCCAAGATAGGCACCCATTCCGAGTGGCCCAAATGAACCCGAAACCATATCCCGCGTTGACCGCTGTTTTTCCAGAACTCGAGGGATTCTACAAAAAAGATAATCGTTAAGAGATATGTTTAATACAGTTACCGTTCAATTTTACCTTCTAGTTTCTTGGCGAAGTCGGTGGGGTCGCAGGGTTCTTTGTCGGAACGTACTGTGACACCTTCAAATCTGTCCGTCCTTCCTAGAAAAACATCTCCGTTTTCGGTGCTGCTTGATGCCATTTTCGGTGTGGTGCAGAAACTAGAACAGAAATGTTTTACTGGTGATTTATATTTAGTATCATAGTCTTACTTTCTACTGGAATGAAAGCTGGTTATCGCTTTTGATGATGGCTTGTGTTGTTGACATAACCTGTACCTGTAAAACAACGAAATTATGTTAACAATTATGCGCATTTCATATTGCAGTAGGCGATGCGGTCTTGGTCGCGATCACGGCACTGTCGTAAATTTGCGAATTTGATAAGATTACATTTAAAAAAAATGATGTCTACGTCTATCAGTGACAATGACACGAATAACGACGTGTAACCATGCATGGCCGTGAAGCTGTTAAAAATAATAATCACCTGGATCCTGCGACGGATTACTTTGAGTTAATGGAGCATTCTTGAGGAAAAGTGGTTTTGTTTTTCTAATATTGATTTTCTTTGGATTAATAAATTCATGTTGATGCTATTCCAACGCTGCATATGGCGCCATCTTTTAGAATAAAAGTGTAGGGACAGCATAAATAAATGCTGTGGTGTAGGAGGATGTCAAGCTGCAAAACCCGAATCAATACAAACTTGTAGATGTCTCTTCTTCCGCAATAATGGCCACAGTGGCGGCAGATATGGGTTAGATATATCTGGTCAAATAATAGCCAGTCAGACCATCAATGTATGCAAATTGATGAGATAAATCTGATCAATTGAGATTGAACCAATTTTTATTGTAATAATTTTGAATTTGATTTAGTAGTTATATAGTGGGTACCTATATATTTGATTTTTCTACATAAAAAATGATTTTTTTAATGATTAGTTAGATGTATTAGTTTTCTTTCACAAAATAGAAATTCTTATTTTTCAAATCTCTAGGGGACAATAAAGCTATTGGTGATATAAAAAAATATTGACAAATAAGTAGAAATGTTTATACCTTTTTTTGGACAAGAATAATGAGATTTAAATCAACTTCCCTACAGTATAATGTTTGTTCCTTGAAGCTATCGGCCTGAGAAATAGCTTTTTTATCTCATTTACATATTTCTGTTAATCTCACAATATTATCCGAAATTTGAGTACAATTATCCAACAATTAGGAAAATTATTGTAAAAAATGAAATAAAAAAGTTTTTTTGTCAGGCCCATAACTTCTAAAGGATGCAAAATTGTACTAAGGTAAATTGATTTAATTACATCATACTATTTTTGTCCAAGGAAGTAGGATCTATTCTTTGAACACCCTGTATGTTCTTATATTAATCATAGTAAAATGGGTGCGTGGACAAGGACAAAAACACGTCATTTCACTATATTCACATCAGATACTTTTTATTAATGATTTATACATATTTTGATATATCTTACAATACAATTGTCTCATATAATTATACAAGAATACACTTAATACATATCATAAAATATATTTATATTTTGTAAACTAAAACTTGTGCAAGTTTCTACAATATCACATTTGCGTTTGGAATTCATGCTTCAATTTTCTGGAAATACACCAAAAAAATATCACCAAATCCTCAGAAAACCACCTCGAAATATAAACGAACTTATAAGGTCATGCAGGGTCTGTATGAAACACCAACAGTATAACATTTCGGAAAAATCTTGTTCTGTTGAGTTGAAACGCCTCATAAATTCTCCAGATTTGAATCCAATGATGTGTTGCGTGCAGAGATATACAGGGCCAATCAGAAAAAATGTGTCAACACTAAGCTGGAAATACTAGGCACCAAAATATGATTGAGCTCATCATGCCATATGAATGTTGCTGGTTTAAGAAGTACAGGGTGTTCAAAATTTACTCTTGTTTTATGATCAGTTTCTGAGTTATTTGCATTTAAAAAGATTTTTAAGAGATAAAAAATATGTTTTAATTTACCTAAATAATAGTGTGAAACTAGCGCCCTCTAGGAGCAACGTCAAAATAAGCTTCAAATTCGTAATTCTCACATCAAAAAACCCAATACTACCAATTTTCAGAGCCATGCTATCAAAACTTTCTCAATTATTGAGAAATTTCAGAATAAAATTTAAACCTTGAACACCCTGTATTTCTTAAATCAGCGACATTTCTATAAGCCATGATGAGCTCACACATAATATTTTGGTATCTAGTATCTCCAGTTTAGTGTTGAGCCATTCTTTCTGACTCACCCTGTATGTACACATATTTTTGGATTCTTATTTATGAGGTAGTAAAACCCAAAATGTTTTTTATAATAAAATATGTATATAAATATTTGTTACTAATTGCATATTTCTGTAATTGTGGCAGATTTTATTGAATGTTGTAAAGCATATAGCTCGGACTGTTCCGGCCCCTTATACTAACCCTGCGGAATCCCTGGTGAAGTGTTCGTTTATATTTGGCGTGATTTGTCCCCGATCTTCCACCTGGCCAAAACCCACTCTACGAGATTATAATAATAATTTGGCAATTGATATTTTGGCAGATTCTGGTACACCGTCAAGCCTTCCTTGAGCATATAAATATAAAGAGTATTTATAAGATACCCTTCTTTATAGGTAACATCAATGTCATTATCATAAACAATCTAAAGTAACATTAACATGGTTAGAAGTCGCTATATAAACACAATATTATACAATTCAACGGTTCATATAGGCCAATCTTTAGATAATCTCTTATAACTGCATCTTCTTAGCGTAAAAAGGAAATAGAAAATAAAAAAAAATACTTATATAAAATATAGTTATGTATAATATAGAGATATAGATTTAAAAATATGTTTACTCTTACACTTTAGTCCTTACATAGGTCGCAAAAAATCTACTTATATGTACAGTGCACTACCGAACATGAACGATTAAAAACAGGAAGCGCAAAAAATCACAATCGCTTTTTAACGAAAAAGTCCAGACTAGAGATGGGCACGGTTCGATAATTAATTGACGCTTTTCAGCTTCAGCTGGCCGCCAGTTGAAACTGGAAAATCATTTTCTAGGCTACAACAAGACTTCTCATCTCTAACTCCGATGCAACGGACCAAAATAGGCCTTACCAATAAGATATGCACATTTAGTCTCCAAAAAAATCACTCAGATGTATTCGGATGGTTAGAAATAATACATTTCCGAAAATTGACAGCGTTGTTAGAAGGAATGGCGCGGGAAAATTAACTAATTCATCTTTACCCTGTTAGAAGTTCTGAGTGATTTTTCCCGTCAGTAAGTTTATAAATATATAATATTTATATAAATTCTCTATACATCTACACCTTAATAAAATTAAGTAAGTATATCTACTAGAAAAGGGTCTTTTTGACTTAAAGTGGAATGTTGCAGGGTGTCCCTAAAGCATGGACGCTCATCTTCAGACATAACCTCACTCTGAGGCTCATTCCTTTTAATCCTTTTGTTATCTGACAACTTGCGCGCGCTTCACTCGCGTTTCTCTCCTCTCTCTCTCTCTCTCTCGCTCTCACGCTGGAAGATCTAAAACTTTATGTTCACCCTGTGGACTGTGGTCTAGACTAGACGCTTGGCGTCCGTCTAGCGTGAATTCACCATCATATTCTCTGGATGGGACTCTAGGTTCTGTTGGTACATGCTGTTGTTGTTCTGTTCCCGTGTCGTTGTTTCTTCTGTCGTGTGTGTGTCGATTTCTGCGTTGCTGTCGCTCTCCACGTCTTGTACGAACCTGAAATAATGAGAGAAGTCATAGTGGAGTCTAAATAATCAATTTTACAAACACGAAAGAAGATTTTTCACTTGAAAATATTACGATTTCAGCCAACTTGCCCTAATAAAATGTTGATAATAAAAAAGATACAAGTTCTCAAAGTTGAAATTTGAACAGTGATTTTTTGCAATAAAACGGATCACTCTGTATATATAGAATATCCTGTACTGGCTATTAGATAATATTGATAAAATACTTTTTTTATAGCTTGTTTTATGTAATAATATATCATTTACTACACTTATATGGGAATTATCATAGTTGCAGGCAATATATCTTCAATAGAAGGCTGTAATTTTTCTCGCCGTTATGGTTTTTATGAATGAGGATGGCAATGTAAATTATTGGAAAAATTATCAATTAATTTAATAACTACACCTACAACGATATTTTTTTATCTGTTGGTGCGTCATTGTAGCGACTTCCTATTACATGGCATTAATACAGGGCAATTAAAAAAAAACATTAAAAATTTTCTCACTGTGGAAGTGATTGCTTTGTACAAAAAACAGGAAAGTCAGTAACTATGATTTGTGCTTTGTAAAACCAACGTTCAGATATAAATAATATTTAAACTGTACTTATAATGTAGTATTTAGTATATACAGGGTGTTCCGGTTTGTTTGGAACAAATTGAAACGGTAGATAGAATAAGCAATTTTAAGAGGAAAACTTTATATGAACATGGTCTTTTTCTCGATCAGTAGCGGGGGCAAAAGTTTCAAAAAAATACATTTATTTTTTTTATTACCAAGTTCATATTGCACACAGCGCTTCCAAATTTGATATATGTACTGCTCAACTAGGCTCGGATATTATACAAGTTCATTTTTTAAAATCGTGATATTTTTTCAAGGATCTGCTATCATGAAACCCTTCAGAAATTTTTCCTTGTACGTCCCTGGTAAAGTTTGAAATGTTTTTTTACTCCCTTGATTCATTGTCTAAATTTCGTCTTTCTTGACTTTTGAATGTATTCTTGTAAATTTTCTTGTAAAACGTTAATTTTCGTGTATCGAAGCAAAACTATCAAAAAGTATCATATTCGAATATTACGTACGATAATTTGTAAAAAAGGAGAATTTTATAAAATTACTATTTTAGGGTGCAACCAAAGTGCAAGTATTATTTATTGAAAATACCTACAGCTTATGTCTTTGATAGAGAAATTTTCAGAAATTTGTAAATAAAATATAGAAAGAAATTGTTTAGATATTGCTGACATAAGCATCGTTTTCTAAAAATTCTTGACATTATGTATTCAACTTGAATTTTCCTTATTTTAATTAACACATTTAATTAAAATACTGAAACCGGAACAAACATTGAAATATCAACAAACTTGCATTTTACTACTAACAAGTAACAAGCAAATAAATACATACATACATATGTATAGGCTACAATTAACTTAAAACAATATTCAGTGGTAAAATCTCCACAAATTCACTGTTATTTCAAATCTCATTACCAATTATTCTCATCCAGATATACCAAATTCTTTTTAAAAATGTATAGATCTCTTATTGTATGTAGATTTTCTGGACCCAAACCATGTAAATTGTGAAAATTTACCATTCCTACTCAGGGAAAGTGTACAAACTCGTGTATCGAAGACGTAAGCTGTATTTTCAATAAATAATAATTGCACTTAAAATTTGGTTGCGTCTTAAAATAGTAATTTTATAAAATTCTTAATTTTTTTACAAATTATCGTACGCAATATTCAAATATGATTCTTTTAGATAATTTCGCTTCGATACACGAAAATTAACGTTTTAAAAGAAAATTTACAAGAATACATTGAAAAGTCAAGAGAGACGAAATTTAGACAACGAATCTAGGGAGTAAAAAAACATTTCAAACTTTACCAGGGACGTACAAGAAACAATTTCTGAAGGTTTGATACATGGTTACAGCACTGGCTGTGAAAGCCTAAAAAACCACTATAATTTCTGAAGGGTTCAATGATAGCAGAGCCTTGAAAAAATATCACCCTGTATAACGATTTTAAAAAATGAACTTGTATAATATCCTAGACTACTTAAGCAGTACATGTATCAAATTTGGGGGCTCTGTGTGTAATACGAACATGGTAATAAAAAAAATAAATTTATTTCTTTGAAACTTTAGCCCCCCGTAACTCCGCTACTGATCGAGAAAAATACCATGTTCATATAAAGTTTTCCACTTAAAATTGCTTATTCTATCTACCGTTTCAATTTGTTCCAAACAAACCGGAAGACCCTGTATATAATAAATAAATAAATTTGTGATAAGACAAATACGCTTTGATAAAATATTTATAGCTAGTATAAAATGTACAAGCTTTGACAGTTTTACGGCTTTAGGCATGATTTTGTAGTTTTATATATTGGTTGGATTTTTAAATATAAACAGTTATATAATTATATTAATTTTTCTGTTGGTGTAAGTGAATTCAGACTTGGTAAGCCTTGGACAAAGAAAAATCCGTACAGTCTTGGATGAAACAACCAGTTCAGTTGGGAACATTTTTAACCTACAAGGAATATAATTTTAATTCCTTGTAAGCAAAGACCACCTTATGTGAATGAATTGTTTTGATATTTACGTCCAAGACTGTTCATTTTAGGATTTATATGGCCACTCCCACTGCTTTATAAGAACAATAAAAACAGGGGACGCTGCAATAAAGTATAATAGTTTTATTACATTTTACGACCAATAAAAAGTTTTACTACTCGAAATTAATAAAAAGGAACTCACGTGTAGTGTTTCTCCTCCCCCCTCATCTCGCATATGACATTCGTTAACGCCATTATGTAATTTTTAGCTAATGTTAGTGTCTCTATCTTCGATAGCTTCCTCTCCATCTTTATGTGTGGGATTACTTCTCTAAGTTGCTGAAAAAAACCAAACAAATTAATTGCAATATCCTAAAAGAATGTTCGAAAGGTCAAGTTGGGTAGAATCGTTTGACAGTATTGGAAATACACGTTTTAGCTTTAAGCTAATTTTTTAACAAATAATTTTAAATATGGTTTTTATACTGAATTTTACAGCAGTCTGTGTTGTACTAAGAATAATAATATAATTATGGTTCTAATAAGATAATTAAATTTGTTGCTGCATTGTAAAGGTATTCGACATTAAGGCTTACGGTGAGCGCTCGATCCAAAGGGATATAGTTTTCGCTCAGTAACTCCTCAATGAAAAATGATAAAAATATGCGGTTTTTTTAATAGACTACAAATACTATTTTACGTCGGCGCTGTGTTTTGAAATTTTTAAAATATCAAAAATTAATTTTAAAAAATTTTATTTTACACTTTTTAAAAATTTAAAAACACAGCGCCGACGTAAAATAATATTTGAAGTCTATTAAAAAAAAACGCATATTTTTATCATTATCCGTTAAGGAGTTACTGAGCGAAAACTATGGGTTTGTTCCAACACAGTAAGAATCGATTCCGAACCGTCCAGAATTAGTCAGTCAGTTTAGTTGTTAATGTACTCTATGCGACGTAAGACCGTTTTTGTCAAACATTTCTCACGGTACTGAACAGTTCTCGACGGTTGTTGGAACAGATGTTATATATCGTTTGATAGAGCGCTCACCGTAAGCCTTAAGGGCGTAGTTTTAGCATGGGCGAACGTAGAAGAATTTCTCAGTGGGGGCTAAACTGGGAAACGTGAACAATATTTTGATACATAAAATATATAGCAGCAACGTAAACACTCACGATTTGTATTATATTTCGCAATTTCGTCTCGAATTATAAATTTAACTACTTGTAGTTTGCACTTTTCAAACTCACCCGGTACGTACTTTAAAGACAAAAACCCTTATCTCTGTTACCACACATTCCCAACACGCTCTTACTATCATTGTATTTTTCGTACCGGCCCGGCTACGACGTGAAATAAGAGAGACAGAGTGAAAAAGTGTTTATTGGTGTCGGAAATAGTGCGAAATAGGAAATCTCGCAGGAAAACATGGTTGAAGTTGCAATATAACGCTTCTGCCACCGTTATTATATGACACACTGTTGTAAAAATGAATGGGCATAAAAGTGAAAATCTGAAGATGAAATTTAGAAAAATGCTCAAGTTCTTCAAGTATGTAGATTTTCCGTTTTTCTTTTTTTTTCAGAAATCAGTCAATGGAAGGATGTATTATTTTCTGGTGTTTGAGGTTCACATGAATTCTCACATAACACGAAAGAACGTTCCACAGAACTTTAATTTGCAGTCACATGACTTGCATATACTTCCTAACTCCTCTACATACTCATCGGGGCAGTTTATAGAAGGATATATATATATTCCTCTCTGGTGTTCGAGGTTCACATGAACTCTCATATAACACGAAAGTACGTTCCACATATGTGTGAACTTTAATTCGCAGTCACATGACTTGCATATACTTTCTAACTCCCTGTACATATGTATCCGGACATGCAAGTAAGTAAATAATTAAAGGGTTAATCTACTGAGTAAATGTAAAATTATATATGAGTTATAATATCCCCAAATGTTAAATAGAAGGAATCAATAATGCAATAAGTAAATAGAACTGACAGGTTTTCTTTAGTTTTATTGGGTTTTGCCACACTTCTGAAAAAACTAAAATTATGCCACAAATAAATAGCTTCAGACAATATCTAGAACTGACAGTTTTGTCAAGTTCGCAAGTTTTGCTCCAACAGTTTTTAATAATTACTGTACCGATATAAAATAGGAGTATTCTCATAAAAGTTTTTAAAACTATTAATAAACATATAATATAGGGTGAATCAAGAAAAGTAGATATGACTCATATAGCTAATAATAAAAGCTAATATTACACACAACACACATAATTTTAATTAACCTTCAATATCTTTATAATGAAATGTATAGAGTTATACATACATTTAGATACAACGTCTAATGGACTGTTGTTACTGTTGTTTATAGATGAATACATATTCATATTTTCTATACACATATCGATTAGATTCAACCTCATAGGACGACTTCCACATGGAGGAGTTCCAAAGCAAAATCTGAGGTGTAGGGACACACCTGGATTAAGTGCTGATGTAATGGTAATAATAAAGTGAGGACCCAAGTAAATCTGAAGCAGGTAAACAATAGTGAAACTGCTAGATAGAAGTTATTAACCAACTTTTGGAGACAGGAGGTGAATTTATTTCTTCATATTTGCTATCAAAAAGAGTGTGGGACTTTTAGGTTTATAATCGTTAAATCCCCACCCCAGATTAGAGGGTTATCACTCTATATTGAATTTTACTTATACAGAGGTCTTAAAAATAAAATAAATACAATATTAAAAATAAATCCTAAAGCAATGATCTCAAGAACGCATAGTGTTATATAACATCTATAAAACAGAAACATTAATGTAACTGTTTGGCTAGCAGTGACATCTTGGTCTTGATTTTGTCTTGGTCCCGCAAGACAAGACTAGACTTGGCAAGAAATATTGCTAGAAGGTCTGGGGTGAAATTTAAATGAACGTTAGTTGAAATAAATAAATAAATAAGTGACTAAATAAACACACATTGCATTTCTAATGTAAGGCATATTCTTTATTTAAAAGAATTAAGCATATAAAATTAAAATTCAAGGTGCTTAGGTGTAGCTCTGCTGAATACAACTAATTATAGTGCCAGTTGACTGAAAGAGCTCCGATTTGGCACGCCTATCTCGTCCATTGCTTATTATTATTATTTATTATGTAAAACTAGCCGTTTCTATATTTTATAACGTTTACCAATCGACCAATATCTGAGCTAAGTAAGTTCCGAGCGGCACCATGTCCGACCGAAAGTAACTACCATGCACTGTTATTAGATGGTAATAAAGTTTCATGTTTCTGATTTCTATGCAAAAGTCTCACAAGAATCATGCAAATTTGCGAGACCTTTCGCAAGACAATATAAAAGACATAATGTTGAAAAATCAAGCAAGCACAAGGCTTTATAGAAACTTTTGTTTTCTTCTGCAATACAAGACAAGGTTTTTCAAATTTTTGCAACAATTTTTGTCTCCCATCCAACACTACTTTTCGCCTCTGTACGGCACCTTATGTGTTTACGGACATGCTTAATACCTTTATTATAACCTTTAAGGTCTTAGGTACAATTACTTGCACATAATATTTAAATGATATTTTAATAAATGGAAAATATCAAACAGAATGTTTATTTTATAACGATAAAAATATTAATAAAAATAGTCAAGCTTTGCTTGTACCTAACCAGGACTGTAAGGTCTAAGCTTTATTTATAATACAAATAACTTTACACTCCCTTGACAGAAAGAGAGGACATTTCAAAGAATATATAAAAATAAAATGAATAAATAAAATAAAAATTTGAAATCACACCTGCTGTAAAATTAGAGAGTGGTTAGGTTTTGGAGGAACGTTAGTTGCAGCTCGTTCTGCAGTAATGTTCTGGATGGAAGGTATACAAAGACCTTCGAAAGAGAAAAATATTTTGCTCTTAAATATATAATAGAGGATATTTCGATAAATATATACGTAGGTATCTCAAATATAACGAATAACTTTTTATGGAGAAAAAAAAAAAAAAAAAAGATGAAATTTTATATTCAACTCTAGAAATCTATTTAGATGCCACCCGTGCAGGGGGAGAGCAGGAGGTGAAGACAACATGGGCTTTACATATTGTCCTAAGAATTATTAACAGTTTTCAATGCTCAAAAATCATTTTCAAAAAATGTTAGTTATTGCAAATCGATAACACAATTGCTATTTCTTGTAATAACCTGATGGGGACTTTGTACTGTGTGTAGACAGATAAAGCTTAATAATAACGTAGGGAAAGAAATATGGGAATGGTGTGAAATAAGAAAAAGGGATATATGCATTCTACATCAATATACTGAGAGATATCGAACAATAAAAAAGTTTGCTAATATAATCTTTATCATCGTTGAATATTCTGTTAGTACTGCAATGCATGTACCAAGAATAATTTATTTATTTGCCCGATTTTATTACATTCAGTCGGAGTTTTGCTAAAACAATAGACTCTCAGGTTGAATAGACGTATTTTCTATCACTACTTTTACTAAAGGTAACTAGATAACTTAATGAGTAGGTAAATGACTACTTATTAACGGTTAAAGTAGGTGCGTAGTAGGATATAGATATATATGTATATGCATATATATAAATAATAATAATAATTTACCTGTAGCTGAAAGGCTTCAAGCTGTGAAATGTGTAACAAAGCTATATTTGGTTAGCGTCGTGGGTAATCTTTACATATGCACGAATGCATAGCCATTTTATGCTTAACATTACAACAGGAAGAACGGACTGACAAGACCTTAATAAATATATTATTACCAATATAGGTAATATCTATCTCGTGGCTAATCTTTACAAATGCGCGAATGCATAGCCATTTTATGCTCAACATTACAACAGGAAGAACGGAGCTCAACATTAGAACAGGAAGAACGGATGGACAAGACTTTAAAAAATATATTATTACCAATATAGGTAATATAACCAACAATATTTATTTTGTGATATGTATACATTATGCGAAGTAAGTTATATAAAAAGCAATAATATATACATGATACATGAGAGAGTGTGAATAGGGCATGTGACAGTGTTCATTAGCCATCAACGTTAACGAATTTTTGTTTGCTATTAAAAAGCTAAAATTGAAGGGCGAGTGGTAGTCGAGTTTGTTCAAACTGTAGGTATCTTCCATATACCATGCCATTGAGTTATATATAACTTATATAATCAATGATGGTAACTTCTTTACAGTAAAATGAAAATTTGGAGACAAAGGATAAATGAACTAGAATTCATAATAGTAGCTATACAGTTACTGACTAAAGTTACCTAGGATGAAAGACTGTCAGCTGCAATATACATTTTTGCTAGTGTCAAAAGTTGCAAAAACTACTGTAATAAAATAATGGGTCCCAGTTGAGTCTATTTAATGCAGATATTTTGCTGGGATTAAACAATGTCTATTAAAGGCTAAAACATATTTCCTTTAGTGTACCCGGAAAAAACAAATAAATATAAAATAATAAAATACATAACAGTATTTCGGTGTTTAAGAATAGAAACCGAACGTTCAAACGGGTTTTTGGAAATATTATGTAACATGTTCAAACAGCCTGAAATAGACGTGTTTGCAATGCACAAAAAAAAAATAATAACAAAATAAAAATAAAATAAATAATAATAAATAAAAAAGATATCGTAGAAATGAAATCCCCTCATTCCATTATTGTGGATGCATTTACTGTCACACGGAATCAATATATATTTTATGCATTAATATATAACTAAAAATGCAGGTAGACGCTAAATATAAATATATTTTTGATATATAATATATAGGTATGTATATTTGTGTATACATATACATATATAAAGCAGTATAAAAATGTTTTAATTATCAAAAGAACGATAACTGGTCAATATGTAAGATGCAGGATATAAAGTTTCTGTCTGCACACTAGATCGCCTATAATTCTTTCAACATCTACAAGTAGTTAAATTTATAATTCGAGACGAAATTGCGAAATATAATTAGTAGATCAATCGACTTACCTGTAAGGAAGTTTGATCATAATTATATGAGCAATTTCGTCGAAGAATTATAAATTCCCGCCCAAAATTCCCACCCTAGGCGATCTAGATAGGAAAATACAATGATAGTAAGAGCGTGTTGGGAATGTGTGGTAACAGAGATAAGGGTTTTTTTGTCTTTAAAGTACGTACCGGGTGAGTTTGAAAAGTGCAAACTACAAGTAGTTAAATTTATAATTCTTCGACGAAATTGCTCATATAATTATGATCAAACTTCCTTACAGGTAAGTCGATTGATCTACTAATTATGAATATTTTAATACTTATGTGTACAGGGTGATTCATTAATAATGGGACAGAGCTTAAGGGCATGCTGATGACCTCAAAATAGAGCAATTATGCCTTATCCGAATATTGCTCCTTTTCGATCTACAGGGCGTTAAAGTTGAAAAAATAAATCACATTTTCTTTATTATTTTTCGATCGCATGGACCCAAATTTTGTATAGGGGGATTTCTTGGTACTATAAATTCGAATATGTCGACGATTTTGGTGTATCTGCTAGAGGGCGCCACCAACGATGATTTGAACCCATTTAAATCGCTACGACTTTTTTGTGCTACACTGTATCGTATTTTGGATTGAAACAATTATCTTCCCTATCTTTTCTAGTTAAAAAAAGGTACACCTTGTTAATGTCGCTAGAAGCAATGGTTTCTGAGAAAAACGCAACTAAATCTCATGATACTGTAACAGCATAATACTGCGACCAAAATAAGTCGATTTACTTTAGCTTATCCTAAAAAAATCCAAAAATCCACCAAAATCAATAATAACAAAGATATAGGGTGTCAATATTGTAGAAATAAATCACATTTTCTTTCTTATCTTTCGATCGCTTGAAGCAAATTTCACGAAATTTCGCTTATTTTGATCACAGTATTATGCTGTTACAGTATGGCCCATTACTTACGCAAGAATTTGACTTAACTTTTAGATAAGTTGCATGCATTATGAGATTTAGATGCGTATTTCTCAGAAACCATTGCTTCTAGCGACATCAACAAGGTGTATCTTTTTTTAATTAGAAAAGATAGGGAAGAATATTTTTCCAGTCCAACATGAGATACAGTGTAGCACAAAAAAGTCGTAGCGATTTAAAGCAAAATGGAGAACATTTCATACGTTCGCTTAATTCAGAACAAATTACAAATTACTTTGTACGTGATGGAACTGCAAAATGCATCGAAATTTATTCTCGAGATGTTAAAACGTTTTTTTAAATTCCGCAAGACCTCTAAATGTTACCATGGACTAACCAAATCCGTGAATTTTAAGTCAACTTATCGGATTGTATCACCTACATATTGATTTCCTCATTCTCTTCTACGGTTTTAAAACCGTAAAGCGACAAATAGTTTCTATAACAACCTGATTGGCCTTGTTAAAGGACAATTTAGAGAACGTAGTTTAATCTACAAAAACGAGTAATCTGTTTCACATTTATTCTACCTGTGCGTAAGAGTTTTGGCATACATTTTTTCGAAGGCACGTTATGGTTTCCCAAGGTTATATTTGTATTTATTATAACTAACATAAATAAATCTGTTGCTTGTTAGAGGCAGTAATTGTTATTGTATATATTTGAATGTTTTAAAATCGTATTTATAGCACCTAACGTAGACAATGTTACACGTTTTTCTGTGATGCAACTTTTTTTGTTTGGGGATCTTCGACTGTCCAATGCGTGGAAGAATTCTAAATATTTGTTTAAATTTGTTGATGTGTAAATAACGAATAAAAAATGTCGTGACCTTTTTAATGCTGCAAAATAGGCACGGAATCATGATGGAATCGTAAACTTCGTTATAATAAAAAAATCATCATTTTTTTTAAATAAACAGCTTTGGTTTAGAAAGGTCAATAAGAAATATGTGTGGGACCTTACCTCGAACGCATCGTTGAGCGAGTGCATTCTCATTCTTTCTCTCTCGTTGCTTTCCAGTCTTCGTAAGTTTCTCTCTCTCGCGCTGATGCACGTTTTACGCCGCCTGATTGTCGTCCCGCTAGACGCACTACCACTTGACGCGCTACCTACAAAAAATACAAAGTTAGCAAAACCCATAAGAATTCCGTAAGCAAAAGCATTTTGATAAAAAAAATCAGATTTTGGTTAACAACGTCCAACGTTTCATAATAATTTTAGTTGGACAAAAAGAACTAGTCCCTTGTTACTGAACGAATTTTTTAATTGTTTCTATTAATACACAAAAAATTTGATGCCTTTCCAAATGGATTTCAGTTAGATTAATAAATAAATTAATTATTTCAGTTGTATTAGAACCGATTATATTATCCACTACACTGTTTCCATTAGATTTTAACGCAATTCCAATTGAATGCCAATTAATGTTAAACTAAATTCCAATTGCATCTTAATTAGAATCCAATAGAATCATATTCCAACTATTTTACTAGTATTCTCATTATACATAATGTACTCGATTCTACTTCATTGAACTATTTTTATTAGATTTCGATACAGTTGCATTTGCATAGAAGCAAAAATCCAACTGAATTTCAATTTTATCTTAAATGGAATCCAGCAGAATTCCAACTGTATATCACTAGGATTCATATTATGTGTCTGCTGGATTCCACTAAGGTTCTATAGGCTCATTAAATTTTGAATTTCAATCAAACTGAATTCCATTTGTATCTTAATTAGAATGCAATAGAATCATATTCCAACTATTTTACTAGGATTATCATTACACATAATGTATTCGATTCTACTAAGACTTCATTGAATTATTTTTATTAGATTTCAATACGGTTAGCAAAATACCAATGAATTTCACCAAGATTCATGTTATGTTTCTGCTGGATTCCGCAAAGGTTCTAAGTGTTTTCATTAAATTTTCATGCAACTCCATTTGAATGCCAATCGAATTTAAACTGAAGTGCATTTGTGTCTTAATTAGAATCCAGAATAAAACATATTCCAGTTCCTCAAGACTTTATTGGGCTATTTTTATTATATTTCAGTGTAGTTGCATTTAAATTCCAACAAGAGTCGTTGAATTCTAATTGTATCTTAATTAGAGTCGAATCTCTCTAAGATTCTTGTAATATTCTACTGGGTATTGCTAATATTCCATTGATTCATTGGACTTCTACATGAATTCATCTAAATATCTAATTGAATCCCAATTATTCATTAGTTAGAACCTAATATAATAATATTCTAGTTGTGTTTCACAAGAATTCTCATTATATTTTACTGGATAATTGTAAGACTTTATTGGACTATTTTTATTATATTTCAGTGTAGTTTCATTTAAAGTCCAACAAAAATTTAATCTTAATTGCATCTTAATTAGAATCCAATAGATTTATATTCCAGCTACATTTCTCTAGCATTCTTGTAATATTCCACTGGATATTGATTTATTCAATGAACTTCTACATTAATTCATCTAAAAATCTAATTGAATCCGAATTATTCATTATAATAATATTCTAATTATATTTTAATAAAATTTTTATTATATTCTATTAGAGTTTGCTAATATTTCTTTGGACTGTTTTTATTACATTTTTATGAAAATTTCAAGAAAATTTCATTTACATTCCGATTCAATTTCAACAGAATACTTATTCAATTTTCATTTAATTTTAGAACGATTTGAGCTGGATGTTTGTATGAAATTTCTTTGCAATTTGATTTAAATTCGAATAAAATTCCATCGGAATTTCAATTGAGTCTTAATAATATTCCAACTACAATCCAAATAGATCATAATAAGGTTATTATTCTACAATTTTCATTTCTAGATGTTTCTATAGCAAGATTTATTTTAACATTATTAAAAAAAGAACAATATGACCTCTTTAAAACAGTTGAGGTTAGTAATTGTTTTTTAATATTAGACTGCAATCCCATGTTAATAATCTAATTCTTCTCATTTAACATATTTTTCTCATTGTTACTAATAAGCAATTATTTAAATTTGACATTTATAAAGTGCTGTGGTTATATTTATCGTTTCGCATACAAAGTGGCCATCGTCAGGGTGTATACAGAGCGAAGAAAATTACCTCCATGTTTTCGCCGCTTCCTTCCGATAGCCTCGTCACTACTGGACTCCGTGAGATCATCCCTTCCGTCGTTATTGTGTTTTCTCAGCTCCATCTCTTCTACTTCGACGTCCTCTTCTTCTTCATGCCAAGGCGCCGTCATTTCGAGAGACCGCATGGTTCCCTAAGCACACTGCAACGGAAAAAATAGTATTAGAAACCAAGAATACAGTCCCGAAAGGTAGATATTTTGCCTCGCGTACGCCAGTGCGTTTTGTGAAGTAACGTTTCGTCACGGGTTCTTTGCCTCATTGTGAAAGTAATCATTCCGCGCTGTTACAAAATATCTTTCACTTAGAAAGTAAATGCTATTTCTGAACGAGGTGAAAAAGATTAAAAAAATCGCCGTGCTATGGTCATAAACGTGCTTTCGCATGATCAGGTGAAGTTCGAAAGACGAAATGTCATACGTTTAATATATTGAGACCAAGAAATAAGCGATTGCTGTTCTGCATCTATAACAATAAATAACAAAAAATATAAACTGTTAAGAGAAGTGATCAGCGTTAGCTTGTTGTATTGTTTCACTTGACAGTACTAAGTACCTAAGATTAAATATTAGAAACGAATGTAAATGATTTATCAAAATTCAAAAACAAATAATACAGTTTAATTATACAGTGTTCTCTAAATATAAAACAAGATTTATAAGAATTTATTAGTAATTAATAAATCTTATACTCGCGACAAGAATTCAGAAGACTTACGTCATACGAACAAATGAATAATTCATTATATTTTTATCAAAGTATTTAAGAAACTGCAACTGATAGTAATAAAACTATATACCTACTACACTAAAGATTTGCATTATATATTGCAGTAAATTGCAAATAATGATAGTTTTTAACGCGAACAAATATCGAAAATTACGTTGACAATAAAAACAAATGTGTAACGTCAGCCCTGACGTAAGACGTCTGAATTCTTGACGCGAGTATAGTTATTTTCGTCTTCAAGCAACTCATGCAAAGAATAATAATTACAGAATTATAGAGGGTGTAACTAAAAAAACAGGTCATCATTAGCTGCATATTTTTTACGATAAATAAAATATGACTATTTAACCCTAGTTACCTCTATATACAATGCCTTCCTTAAGGTTGTACTTTTAAAACCATTTTTCCGCAACAATATTTCACGTATCCGTTATATAGATTGTGCTGATCAAATCCGTAAAGGTATTATTCAAAAATCGTTCAAAAGGGCCTCGTATTTTTGAAATAGTGTTTTCTACAAATACAAATAATTTTAGACATTTGAGAACTGAATAATATATAGAGCTTAGCAAATAACAGGCATGTTACATATCTAACGCCACCTGGAAATATTCGAAGGTTGGTACCGAAGTAAAACGAATATACTCGTATAACTACAACAAGCAGCGGTCTAACTAACACATTTTTTGGTACAGAAATCTTTCAAAATATATATTTTTTTTATGTAACTGTAGATGTAAATATCATAACATAAACTTACATAGTTCTGTATATAATATTGTTCACTTTTGTTTATGTGTGGTAAAATAATTGTTAAAATGGTTAGAATAGCAAAATAACGTGTGTCTTACAAACGCTTTTAAAAAGTTATTATTTTATTTGAGGAGAATTTAAATAATAAAGGTGAATAAACAAAACATCAAGCATTTTATTTTTTATATTGCTTTTTGTTCTACGTGTTTTATTTTTCAAAATTTCTAAAACTAAAAATACCACAAAATAATCCAAATATTGAAAAAAATATATTCTTGAACGTACGTCAAAAAAAATGGGAGGGTAAAGTACCCCGATCCCCCAGCTCCTACATCTGTTTTTAAGCGCCGTTTACAATAATGCCTTTAAGAATTTGATCAGTCACAAAAATATATCTGTTAAATTTCAAACTGATACGTAAAAATCGTCAGTTATTCCGGAAAAACGATTTCAAAAGTTTAACTTTAACACCCTGTATCTTTTAAGAGAAGCATTTTGGTACATAGATAAATAAGTAGGCTCATATATTGTCGTTAAAAATACGCAGTTAATAGAATTAGTTGCTTTATATCTAGATTAATTATATTGTCACGGAATTTGCCCCACTCACTCCCAAACCGACGACTGTGGCACCGCGAATTGCCTAAGATTGCCCCGATCGCCCCTACGCCATTCTGGTAAACAAACAACATACCGTGAATCGAGGCGTTACTAGAAAATTGTGGAAACGACGAGAAGCGTTCCAGTCGTTCGAGAAAATGGGTCTAGAAATGCTAGAAAATACCTGGAACATTCGTTGGGTCTATAAAAGAAGAATAAACGACCGAGCTAGTTAGTCTTGTATAAGTCTTGTATTACAGTCTCAAGTGAAGTGTTTAGTTAGAGAGATCAAAGCGATTAATTAAATAAGTGTTTAGTTGACCTGTAATTAGTAGTCAGTAGTGTACTGAGCAGTTAATAAAGAAGTGATTAATTAACGGATTGTTTTTCTGGAAGTAAGAAAAAGACGGATTGGGAAATCCGTGACAATATGTATATTGCATATTAATAATAAATCTCGAAAACCGTCATAGATAACTATCATGTATAATATATTTTTGAAAAGCTCAGTTGCCGGTTTTCCAATGGAAATGGCGTACAAAAGATATACAAGGTGTTCTATTTAGAAAAACAAAAGTTAGGCCTGCATCTTGGAAATGTGATAGTCAGTTTCAACTTTCACTCTTACATTATTTTTCGAAATTCGAGTAATAACGGAGAAAAGGGACGGGTTTGGGTAATTTTCACTTGACCACCCTGTATACCAGTATACCGTCAGTTATATCATCCGTTCTAGTTTCTAGTCGACGTGGTATTTTAGCTAAGGTCAGCGCGCTCACGAAAACTGCAGCAACAACCTGAGGAATGCGGCAAAGCGAACTATCGTCTCCTATTTTAAACCGATAAACTAAATCGATAATTTCTGCATAGGTAAACTGGAATTTGCACACGCAGGTCGCGCTATTCTGCAACAACGGTGAAAAATGTATGTTTACACTGTTGACAATACTGAGAAAACACGTGTTTCTGAATAAAGCAGCTCCTGTAGTTTGTAGAAATGGGGTTGTCGTTTTTCACTTTATCGATTTGAGAACGTTTTACTAAATAATTCTCATTTAGATTTTGCAAAAGTGCAATGAGGTGCTTCAAATATACCTTTCATAACGAAAATAGTTCAAGTTTTGGCAATGTGGTATTTTGTGGAGAACTTCATAAAAATCCATTTGGATTTCCATAAGATTCCAAATGGAAAGTTATTAAATAATTTATTTTTTGCCGATCTATATTAAAGGCGAAGTGTGCCACATTTACTGCCTAGGCATTAGAATTTGAGAAACACAGCAACTTGTTTTGGCATTTTCTCAAATGTATGGATTCCTTTTTTTTTGAATATTATAAAAAAAATTGTTACTATGTATATACTCGCGACAAGAATTCAGACGACTTACGTCATACGAACAAATGAATAATTCATTATGTTTTCCTCAAAATATTTAAGAAACTGCAACTGATAGTAATAAAACTATATACTACACTAAAAATTTGTATTATGTATTGCACTAAATTGCAAAAAATGATGGTTTTTAACGCGACCAAATATCGAAAATTACGTTGACAATAAAAACAAATGTGTAACGTCGGCCGTGACGTAAGACGTCTGAATTCTTGACGCGAGTATAGCAAAGATCATTACGATCTAAATAATAATAGTCAGTGTTTTTTGTTTACAAAACTATTTTGTTTATAAATACCTTTGTGCCTAAATATGTATCATCAGAGGCCTCCATTAGACATTTTTTAATTTATTCATTTTCTAAAACGCGTGATTTTATGTCACGATATCTATTCGATTGCCGTTTCAAGAATACTTTCAATTTTAGATAGTTTCCAATATCTATGTTGTAAACATCATTAAAAGTAGCTCTGAAAATGAAGAAGATTTCATACTTTTGCTAAATTAAGAAAAATGTACCAATACAACATTTTCTCTTTTATATTTGCTGATATATCTTCTTCGATTTTCTGGTAATAAATTACACTATTTGCTTTGCTGATCCAATAATTTCTGGCGGAGTTAATGTGAATTCTTCCATCTTAAATGATATGTAGTTATTTTTTGGTTTTAAATAGGAATTATTACTGTGTACCTAAGTGATTTACTGAATAGCGCTCATCTCATCGCAACCACAGACGACCTGATGTTATTATTATTCATGAAAGAAGTATCGTACAATTCTAATAATATAAGATATATAGCTTTGTCCATTATGATAAAATTGAAATTGATCAGCGAAAAACTTATGTGCTTAACTTGGCAGTAAAGTAGATTTAATGCCTTGGCTGCCTTAATAGACTCAGCTGCTCCTCCAAAAGATATCCAATTGAATTAATTTCATCGGATTGTAATAGCAATGTAGTTGGATTAGTTCGGGTAAGATTTGAAACAGACGATTAAATTTCCAATTCGATAGATTCCGACATTATTTCTATCCAATAGACTGGTTATATCTCAATAACAAAAACAGTAAAATGTTAAGATGGCTCTGCATCAACATATGAAATTTATTTATGTCCTAAATATTTACCACCCCGTTGATCCTCACCCCTACTTGCTATTCCCGACACCATTATGAAACTTTATTATTATTTATGAAAAATGGATGAACTTTTTCAAAGGAGGCCTCCCCAGCGAATTCCTTCATTACATATTCCTTGATAATTCGACCCTACTTAACATAATAGTCTAACTTTGTTTTTCTATTACCAAGTTTTTGACGGACGTCGTCACCCCCATTGAATAATAAGAGGTTCTCATTATCTGCCGTTTAGAGTAATTTTCAATCTATATTCTGTCGTCGGATTGTTCCCGGATCTGATCCTGCAGAACCGGAAATGGACTTGGATCGGATTGATTGAATATTTACAAATGTCGTTCGAGATGATGGATGTAAGATGTATTACGGAAAGAGGTCTAAATCTTTATTTTTATGTATATACATTTTTTGTATAACGTATTAATAATTTTGTGTGAAGCTAACAATACAATGGTGAATTACATCCACATTTCTACCGGTATATGCTTTATCAGTAGCTTTAATAGATTTTGTTACTGTATTATAATAAATATTTATGCAATAAGATGGGAAAAGTGCCACTTTTCTCCATCAGACGTAGGTTTTTTACGCCATTTGCGAAAAACACATTTCCTGAGGGGATGTTGATATAGGATACCGGTTGATGCAGAAGCAGACATCATCGCTCTTAAAAGACATGGTGGATGGAAAGCAACAAACGTGGCAGAAAGATATATAAAGGATCCCGATCAATACAAACTTCAAGTAGCCTGAAAAATATTGGATCAAAGAAAGATCAATGTAAATACAAACTCCGGCTCTACTTCATCAAATCCATGCGCAGGATTTTTCATAACCAGTTGTAAAAAAGTTGCAGTTAAAATTTATGATAATGATAAGAAATGATTTTAGTTGAGAATAAATGAATAGTTAGTTCAAGAATTATGATGTTATTTTTTGCGTGCGGGGAAATTTTGCATTGTTCATTTTAATGAACCATCCCATTCTTAGTTAGGACAATGGTCAATAAGGAGCCTCCAGATCAAGTCGCGTCTGAGGCTCTAGAAAATCATGATCCGCCACTGAACTCAAACTCACTTTTGAACATAATACAAACACACAATACATGAGATCTGATCTATTCCTGCATTTCTAGAATTGCTTCAACCAAACATGTAACAAAATTAACATATAAATTAAAATTATTTGAAATAGGATATTTGGTAGTTACCAAAGAACTTAAGTGTGACTTTGAAAAATTGATACATTAGCTACAATTCTTTTACAATATAGTAAAAAAAAGTTTCTTTTATGGTCATATAATGCACAATTTCTTTTAGTACTCAATAACTTTCGTGTTCTGCTGATGGATATAATGAGGGAAACACCTTTCGATATTGCAACTCTACAACATATGCGGCGTCAACATTTTTCCGAAGGGGGTCGGAGGACGAAAAAGCGTTTGTACTTGACCAAATTGTACCACCAAAAAGGTTTCTTCAGTTTAAAGAATGTAGAGCCGTTCTTCGTACCCATTTGTTTTTTCTTTCATCATTCTCGGAGGTTCGATGGTTGAATTACCCAACGGTTTCAAATTGGATTACGAAATTTTCACACCGCTGTGGTTTTTCCATTTCAACGGTTCATTTTCCGATGGTCTGACATTTGCGCAATCACGCCAGCGGTTTTTGTCTTTTAGCCCACTTTATATAATCCAATTTCTCAATTATAGATTGATGTCATCAGTCGCTCACCATAGAGAATTCCATTTTAATAAGATAATGCGGCTTGAAAGATTGTTGCGTAATCGTTCTGTTACTTGATGCACCGCCATTCATGAGAATTATATTTAGATAGAGAAATTTAAAAACTGTAGTTGCTTCATTCCCCCGGTAAACGCTTAGTAATGGAGAAACGTGGTTGTAACGAAAGCTAAACAAATGCGAGCCGAATTTTAATTTGTATTCTTTTACAAAACGTCAGTTCTAAAAGTTTTAGAGTTGCTCAGATATGGAATCCACGTCCGCGCGTAATTTATGACCAGCAATAAAATATTTATATGTTATGCATAATGCGTCCTCAGCTGGCAGAGGAGGGGAGAATGAGCTTCCAATTTTTGTTAATATTCTTTCACAATGCGTTTTGACTTGTACCTCTTGGCTTTAAGTATAAATTTGAGTTGTTAATAAGTATTATCCACTGTTCTATTATTTTACAGCAATACAGGGAGTTTGGCGCAACTTTTATTTTATCAGTCCTAGCAGTATTGCCATGTTTTTTTAAACACCCTGTATAAAGCATTCGAAGTATATTTATTTGTTAAAAAACTATTTCATTTAAAAAGCTTATCAGTTTTTGTTGAATATTTATTAACCATAGATATGTTTGAGTAAGATATCAGACAAATAGACAGAGAAAATCAGACCACTTTCTCTTACGATCACGCACACCATAACGAGGCGATACTGAATATCAACTTGTAATATTTCCTAAATAATTGTATATGTATTTGATGTTTACTTAAGAATTCAAAGCATTAGTGACAGCAGTTGTTTGTACAAGACACAGTTAATGTCAAATATTTACTCTGCTTGAAAATATCAAACAATTTAACTTGCAGTGTTATCACGTTTAGGTTTTAGACTACCGGACCTGCGAAAAGCTAGTACCGGTCACTAATATCAACTAAAAAGTAATTTGACTAATAGACAGTTTTCGTGATGCAGGTTTCGGTAGTTTTAGACACTGGGTATATAGTTTGGATAGAACATTCCCTAGCGTTGATTTGATGTAAGGATTTATGGGTTCGGCTCTTACGCCAAGGAGTGTACCATGAAATATGTTAAATTCTTTGTCTTGCGTTCACAACGTTTTAAAAATAAGGGAAATAATATCGTGGTATTTTTAATACACGTTTCGTATGACGAATAGCCTTCAGGTGTTTCAAGTGTACAGTTGATAAATCAAGTGTAGGTTTGATCTAGTAAGATATCCCAAAATAAACAAATGCCAATTAACTAGATAAAGCTAATCACTAACATTTAAAATAATTTCTAAAATTCACGTATTTTTTGCACGATTCAACACGTTTTGTAATTAGACCGTTTGTTGTATGCAGCTTCAAAATTTGTCCAATTTTGTTAAAGCTTGCTGTTGGTTTTTTTTGTTTTGCCATGGAAATCTGTCCCATTGTCTAAAACGATTATAACAGGATTTCATACATTATATTCAAAGAATGTGTCACCTTTATTACATGTAACCGTTTGAAAACTTGCAATAATTTGCAAAGGAATCAACATCCTATTGTAATTTTTTATTGACTACTACGGTTTTTTCTATTTATTAACTTTGGAAAATTGTGTTGCGTTATCTGAAACTATTAAAACAGGAGTACCCTCTTCTTCCTCAATAACTACAAAAGTTTGAACGAAGCGGATGATATCTTAAAATATTGACCCTATAATTGGATAGTTAATATTATTACTTGCAGAGAGAAATAACTTTTAAGGAAGTTTTTCGCTGTAATAAACACACTTTAGCAGGAAGTTAGATTATTTACGTGAATTTGACAGTTCCAACGACTGTTAACTTAACAAATCCGTTCAAAAGTTTGTGGAAAAGCAACGGTTAACGGCAATAGGTAAGTGACTTCCCAACTATTCGTTGTGTCTTCTTAACGATACAATGCATCGATCGCGCGTACCAGACTGCGAAAAGGCCTTATAATTGAACAGTTTCAGATGCTGTTTAACGAAGATACAAATTCACATTGCTATGTACCAGCTGACGATACTCATTTTGATCGTACACGCACTGAAAATTGACAGCTTGTCTATACATAGAAAACGGAAAAAAAACTTCTTTGTCTCCTTTGTCGATGGATTTATATTTGGAGTTGATCATAGTTAAAATTATGACAGTAGAACGTCTGTAAGATCTAACAATAGTAATTAGTAGAACGTTTATTTGATTTAAGGCATTTATCTGTAAATCTGAAATCAAACAACACCTATTAAGTTTAGTACACAATCTCCTTATATTTTCATCGTCGTTTATCGTTGTTTATTAACTCAAACTACTTGTGTTGATTCCGTAACTGTATTTAAGGTCATTATTTTCTTGTAAACATGATATTTCTTCTAATAAATAGAAAACTGAATTACAAAGTGGGAAATAATGTAAACAAAGTGTACTTACTTACAAATAATAATTATGTCTTGTTAACTATCTCGTTCAATAATAATTGTGTTGGAACATGTGGAATTTAGGTGATATTTCGCCGAACTGAGTACTTTTATCTACAATAATCTGCTCGATAATTTAATGTTTATAATTATTAGACCGTAAAAATACCCTTATCAAAATTTTTATAAAATTTAGATGATTTATCGAAATCCACCACTCAGCGATAATGCTTATTATCATTCCCAATCCCAATAGCATTCAAAAACACTAAACTTAAAGTAAATATTTATCTGTAATCGTTGGACTTCATGACATCTAGTGGCTTCTCGTCAATACAAAGCTAGCGTTGACGCATTTCACTCACCATTTTGAAAATCTATATTTAAACCTACGTAATTTTTTGTTCTCCCACGTATGTCTACTAAGAAATATCTATTGGTCCCTCGTAAGACTTTTCCTTCCAAGCGATCGAATAATTTTTCAGCAAATTGTGCCACTTGGGAAATAATTTGGATCCAGGCACATTTAACTAGGCCAATAAATAATTTTTATTACATGTAGACATCTAATCTTGGTCGTAGAACAGGATATAGGATTACTACAGGATGTTATGCTTTAATCCTCGATGTAATAATGATGGGATTAAATTACACGACGAATTTTATTCATATATATAGAATTATTTTATTGGAGCGGTGGATTCATAAAATTTACCGATAGACAGTGTTTATTATAGTTGTTATTATAGTTATTAGTATATTAGTTGGATTTGTTTCTGATATTTGGTAATAAATAACAAGAGAAAATTTATGAGGTATCATACAATTAACGCGGGTGTATGCTTTACATATGACACAATTTTCTATATTTGTTTAGTAGTAAAGCGATCACAAGCTTACTTTTAATAAATTTGGATTAAGCACACTAAACTAAGGATAGATAAAACACTAGCAATAAATCATTAGTACGCTTACAAATGAATAATGGACCCAGGGTGAACCCCTGAGGCATCCCGTATTAAGATTGCGAAAGAACAAATCATTTATCATTCAGTGTATCAAACATAAATTAATTTTTGGAGTTTGCTCCACTCCAATTAGCGTTCTTAAAAGAGTTTTACGCCCAAATTACAATTCGTGAGCGTTTTAATACAGCTGACGGACCGGCTTTCACGGTTTCTAAACATACGTGTATAATCAACGACCTACGGCCTTGAGGTAATGGGAATCACCGGGTTGGTTGCTGAATTTGCGCAACGAAGTCGAAATTATCCAAACCACTGATTCTGACATTCGTACCTGGCATCATTCTCTGAGATATTTAGCCACTGATGGGGAGAGATTATACAAACGGCCCCTGTGTTAAAAGAAGTTCCGTTTTTATATATTTATTTCATTTGGTGATAGACGTATGAGTTTTCGGAACTAATTTTGAAGTGGTTCAAAGGTAAATACTATATTTAGCTATCAATGATATAGTAGTGGTGCCTCTCCAAGTTCCTATTTAAAGGCGGGAATTTTAATTTTTATAATATTGTTCGAAATAAAGGAATGTGTTCTAATTTAAAAGCCAGTCACTTAAGTGTAACAGAACTGTTTCCATTACCGTTAGACCAGCAAAAAATATTCACTACCTGTCTTATTAAATACATCCCGTTCCTGCGTGGCGAGCGTATATTTTCATCAAAAGGAAATATGTATACATTATGTAAATCCTAACAATACGTGCATGTTTATGGAACATAACCTGTACGCTTAAAACAGGAGAGAAAGTCTCTTGCATTAAAAGTTATTTTACGTCAGTTTTTCTCCAGCGCTAATTTCTCTAAAAAGTAGTTAATTAAAAATGTATAAAAATGTGTATGACCAGGATCTTAGAATCGGTGAATGCAAAGCAAAGAAAGTTTGATGTAGCCGCATTTCTATCTGAGCTTCCGCCTTATACTTTTGACGCGATTCAACAGAAACGTTTTTAGAGTAAAAGTAATGAAAAATTCATGTACAATTTTATTACGAAGTATCCATGTCTTAAAATTTATCAAACACGCAAATAAAAACTATGTAATTTTATATTTTTATAATAAAATTTAATGTTAATATCCTTTTATTTCAAAATTCCTGATAATAATTATTAAAACAATATAAAACAATGAAACATAAAAAATATATTTGGCGTACAACTTTAAATGTTGTTTTTACTGCCTATATTTTTGGGAGGAAGGAAACAAACATCGGTCTATAAAATCGGTGCGACTTTCCCACGAGATCTTTGTGAATATAATTCATTAATTAAAACGTAACGTTAGCTGTTTTCATTCGAGGAAGGAACACACGCATTCCGGGAACAAATTCTTGCCAGTCTATTGGCAGGTTTTACCGTGCCTTGAGTTTAAATCGTGCAGATACCGCGCTGTAAGCAAACCTTTGCAATTTAGAAATGCAAAGAAACGCGATAAGCTTCAAAATAATTCTAATTTTTTCAAGACTTGTTGCATTTAGCTTATATCAAGAATCTCCGATGGAAATGTGTTGCGTTGTCTGAAACAATTATAATAGGATTGCGTCGGTTGAATGTAATCAAAAGATTTTCCACCTTTATCGTATGTAACTATTTCAAATATGTATTATTTGTAAAGGAATGAGCATACTATTGTAATTTTTTGTTGGCTGCTACGGTTTGATTGTTTATTGGTGTGGAAATTTATGTTCCGTTAACTGAAACCATTAAAACAGGAGTGCGTCTGTTTTTCGTCAAAAACTACAAAAGTTACTACCACTCTATAAGTCTATCACTAAGGTTGCTTTTTGGTATTTGATTGGGTGTTTTAATAAATTTAATTACGAACGAAACTTGAAATGGTATATAAGCACAGAACAAACCAATTAAAACATATACAAACCACAATTTTTCATGTATACTGTTTTATCTAATGTTCTATCTTTATACATCCATTTTATTTAACCGTAATTGGTATTTTGGACCCATTTACGTATAATATTTCCCATAATGTCAGTTTTAAAATAGAAAAGTTGTGTCTTGAAGACGCCTGCACCTTTCTAAACGTGTATTAGTTTTAAAAACCTATTGAATTCATTGTGAATGCGGTGAGAATCGTGGAGAACGCACGCGAATACAAAAAGGACCTACCACCATTGACATATCCACAAGTCACGGACCGATCCAGCACAATTTGAAACCCACAAAGCACAAAGTCGGCCGCAGCACCACCGCTCGGGCTGACTAGAGTGAAAAAAAACCGTGCGCTCGTCGACCGCGCGTTGCTTTAGCTGCGAGTCTGCCAGTGAAACTGAATCGTAATGCTCGAAAAGAATTCAACGCTTTCCCGTTAGCCCGGTGAATGGCAATGTAAAAATCTAGGTCGTCTTGTTCGAGTTTGGCAGCGAGAACGGTGTGCCTCGCGGTGCCCCCCTAGGCCCCACGGCCGCCCGACGCCGCTGGCCAATCGTCGAGCGGCAGGTTCACTGCCGAGAAATGGAGAAATGTGGTCGGGAGGGCGCTTTGCCTAATTTTCCGCGGCCAGGTTTCGATTGTTGTTTCTCCGATAGAGATTAGGAATAAATTATATTCTGAAACCCTACAGGCTAAAAAGGCTTTTTCTTCATACCTGCGGTCAGTGTAAATCTGCTAACATCTTAATTTTTTAATCTCATTTTCAAAAAAGTCGTTACCTTCAGTTGTATGTATTTTAAGATAGATTCTGGTTTTCCCCACAGCGTTTTTCAACCCCTAAAGCATTCTCAGATCTTCATAAGTCACCATATCACTTTTTAGAAGGTTACTGTTCTCTATATACTTCCGTACAACAACTACAGCTGGTAACTTAGAAAAGAAGGTTGTAACATGTAGATTAAGACACATAAAAGATGAGTGATCTATAAGTATACCTTCAGCAAGTCACAATACATTTTCTGATGCTGGAAATGCGGCACGGAAATGCTGCATTAGTTGGAACGAATCTTTAAGTGGATGACGGCGATTTTACTAGTATGATTATTGCGTGAATCCAGTTAAAAGTTGATGGTATTGTGAAAACGACTGCTAATAGATCATTTCATTAATAGCGCTGGTATAACCGCATTATTTGGCAATATCTCGAGGAATATCGATATTATACAACTAGGCTTGTTGTATTTGTGAATCGACCTACAATAGCTTAATAGAAATATTTTAGCAGTGTTAAATAAGCAACGGACAGTAATGGTACTGAGAGTACAAAATGTGTATTGAGTTCCTCAAGAATGCATCATTGGGCCTTAAATATCTAACTACGCCACTATTAATGAACTGAATAACTGGATATAGTAAACAAATGTGACCCAGATTGTCGATATTTTTTTATGCAGGATGTAACGCCTGATTTGAATTAGGTGTGGCTTATTGTTAGTTAAAAGAATTACTACAGAGATTACGTCAAACGGTTTCAAATTTTAGATAATAAATATGTAAAGGTTGCTAGGCTGGTTTCATATATATAGACTAGTGCGTCAAAATATGTCGTAATCATGTTACAATTTCTCTTGTACAGGTTGCCTTGTTTACAACTTGTCAACCTTTCGAAATTTGTTAACACTTTCTTCGGGGCTCTGGCACTGAAGGTTTCCATAACGACCGAAACATAGTTTATGGAGATCGAATTAGTGTTATAAATAACAGCAAGCCGTGACACGGTTCACGCTGGCTTTGATTCGGAGCTAATTTTTTTTTGTTAATTTGATATTTCCTGCGAGTTTCGTCTAATTGGTAGTTGTAATTTAATTTTTTGAATTTCCATGCATATTTATGATGAAAGTTCGGTTCAAAGCAAATGCATAATTGCGACACACGCAAAAGCAACAGACAAAACATATTTTATACATAAAATCAGGTCCTAATTAACGATGGTATTCAGTCTGGGTTAATGAGTAATAAAGAATTCGTTTGAATAAATTTCATGATAATTTGTACTGCTTCGGTTTGTTTTAGCGTCGGGCGAATAACATTACAGGACCGTTCTCATAAATTCAGGTTAAATTACCAAGTTTTGTCTATTGTACATATTATACAGCGACTTAATTTTCTCTGTATTCTCAATCCATTTCCAATAGAGCAAATGGAGTAATACAGCGATAGAATGATGCTATTTGTGTAAAAATGTCTGTGGAGAAATAGGACCTACGTCACTGACACAGTTGCTTCATCCATCAAATGCGATCAAGTGGTTCGATTTGGTGCCAAACAGGATCATAACTTTTGCGTATAAACAAGTCGACAAGCCTGTCCTCTAGTGGTGCCTTGAGGCACCTTAAATTTTTAGGTCGTATAGTTGAATTATATATTTGTTTGTTGCTTTGACTGCTTTAATTTCGAAATTCGAATACCAGAGAAGTCTTAATTTCTTAACTTTTATTCGTGCAATTAATTAATATCTAAATGTTGCTTGTTTATAAGATGCATGTTAGTTTTATGGGCAGCCGAAACTTATATATCTAGGCTCCGACGTCAATCGTAAACTTTTTAAGACTAGTTTCTTTTTAAATGTTAGCTAGAAACTACTATTAATATTGTTTTTTATTAATATTTAATAATAATTGACAATTAAATTTACTATTATTTTCAAAATCATTGATTAAAATGTTAAGTGAAATAGGTCTAAGAATAGACCCTTGAAGGATACGAGATGCGCGATATGCAACAGAATTATATAAAAAATCAAGAATTTGTTATTACCAAACACAATCTTTTTAAAGTACTAATTAATCGATTTATATCGCAAATATTTGCTAAAACGGTTGAACAAGTACAACTCGCAAAAAATTGCAAACAGTTAACAGTCAATAAAAAATTAATCTAAGCTCGATTGAAACATTCTACTGGGTGGTGCAGCATTCACCACTGAAAAAATGCTGTTCGCTAACCGGTCCATAAAAAATTACATATTAATATATGCAAGCCTCTTATCAATGATATATTTCTTATCCTTGGCCCCTCCTGTTAGCTTTCTTTCGAGGCGTTGCTAATTTTTCCCAAGCCGGTCTCTGGATTGTGTAATATATCAGAGAATTGCCATAAGTCCTGCTTAGATCTGCTCTAATTACGACAGTTGCAATGGAATGATACGACCCTGAGGTTACGAGATTTAAAATGTTCAAATGTCAGGTAAGGAAACCTGTAGCGAAATGATAAATTTCGGTTTAAAGACGGTTGTAAGATATATATTTGTATGCGGTATTAGATGTACGTACGCCACTGTTTATAAAACCACATCCCATCGTAGACAACACGACTTAAAAAATCTCCGTCAGGAGACGAGGAAAGCATCTTACTCAGACTATTTGGTAATTATCATGAGAAATGATTGATTGGTACAATATTCTGACTACAGAAATTTCCCATACTCTGTTCTGTGCTGGTCGCTTTCAGTCAGATTATGGATCGCACGAATATTGGTCTCGTTGATGCTTGTCCAGGGTCTCGTTCTCTACGGATTCTCACCCACTAAACATATTTTATGCCAGTCATGGACTTCGGACTTTGAAAAGATTTGGTCACCTGCAAACCTGCAACATTTGTATAAGACCTGTTCAGCTCAATTGCCATATTTTGGTGTGTAGTATCTCCAGTTCAGAGATTGCCAGTTATTAATGAATCACCCTGTATAGTCGTAAGGTCGCTGTCTTTTAAAATAGTAATGAAAATAAAAATCAGAAGAGGGATAAGATTTATAAGCACTAAATGTTTTCAGCGGCGTAGACTGCAAAGTTCCTATTAAACAAATGACTAAATTTATGTGTTGAAGCTTCTTATTGAATATTTTATTCACGTAGATAGTATATATCTATATAAAAACACTTTTAATTATTAAAGGTACCTGTCCAACGACTATAATATATTCGTCTTCATTTCGCACTGACGTGAACAGGTAGGCCATACCGGGCGTTATCAGTAGATAAGGCCCCTAGTATGTAAAATTAGAAACCGCGTTTTGAATATCAAATTAGCGCCTCCACCTGACTTACACCCAACACGAAATTATAGCAGGTCGATGACTCGGTACGGGTGTTTGGCCACTCAATCGTGCTCTTTTTCGTCGACTTCTAACAGATCTTCTAGAACTCGGGCAAAAACTGATTCATTCGCTATTCACTGTGACGAAATGGGGCCAGTTTTTAGCTATCCGCCTTGGAATATTCATAAAGTGTAGCGCTTCGGATCGTTCGAACGAATTTTTCGAGAAAAGCTCTTCAGTTAGTTAGAGTTAGAGTTAGTTTATTTGGCACGTATTACAGTTAAAATATAAAACAACAAAAATACACAAAAGTCAAAATGGCAGCCCTACTGTTTAAACTACAGGACACTACACTTAATATTTTTATCTTTAACAATTCTTGAGATATCGGCACTATTTGAAAAAAAAAAGAAACGAGGATAATAGTTAAATTTTGAAAATTGTAAAATAAGCTAGTGGTCAAAAATGATAAAGCATGCAGGGCAATTATAAATAATGTCAGTACTTATTGATATACAGAGCCTCCAAGTAAAAAGTTAAATTAACTAATTTGGGTGATAGTAGTAATAAGAATACCAATAATTCATTACCTATTTAAATCGGAAATTGGCATACTTTGTTATACAGGTACTGTCGAAATAAAGTTTTAAGATGCGTTATATACGTTATACCTATATAACCTTTTCATTTTGATACCCATGGATGGGCCGAGGTGGTCCTGACCACTTCGATCTCCTGACATGAATCATTTGGATTTTTTCCATTGAAGACACCTAAAAGCGTTGGTCTATTGCATAAGGAAACAACTTCTAAATTGATTGTAGATACTGTTTAAGAAAAGTATTTTAAGCTAATATATATAAGATCTTTTACAATTCCTATCAATGAAGTCATATGTATGTTCTCTGATACCAAGCATCTAGGTATGGTAATGAACAATTCCACAGGCAAAGCTCTATTCAATAGTTATCTAAAGAAATTAATCTATCTAAATTGACTAACCTGGTTTAATGGAAACACTCTATATATATTAATCTCTGGAGTGGGAACTCGAAATTCAACCACAATAGATGAGATCTGACCTATTTCTGCATTTTTAGGATTGCGTCATCAGGTGGCCTTCTTTAAATTCAGTCAAATATCTAACTATAAATATATCAATAAATTAAAATTATTTGAAATTCAATGTCGACAATGTCAAAATGAAATTAAATGTCGACAATGTCAAACTGATTAACTGTCAATGAATTTAAACATCATAACGACCTACTAAAATAAATTAAAAAAATGTACCTTTTATGTATAGTTTTTTCATATATTTTCAGACATTAACAATATTGTGCGAAACTAACTACTCTGTGGGCTAGAGCCCCAATCAGCGTTACATTCTGAATCACCCTGTATAAAGCATATCAAATTCCAATTTGAATAACGAAAGTTGACTGCTATGAGTTACTGCTGTCACCCAAATTTCTAGGTTGCTATGGTAACTGTTTAGAAATTATGACTGAAATTCAATATATACTTAACTTTAAAAAAGTACTGGTGTTATTTAGAATTGCAATCACCCTTGACCACTAATTTCTGGATACTCTGTAAATATCTCCAAAACTGATTCGCGAAAAAATGTTACTGTTACTTGTTTTTTTTTTTGATGAGAAAACAGTCCTGCACTTTGTCGCGGCATGACTGTTACACCCTGTATTACAAGAAAAATGCGTAATACAAAGAGAAATAGTTATTGTAAAGGTTACATAATAACACAATAAACTGAAAACGCTGATCGCTCGATTGTTCGCGCAAGTGCATTCCCTCCTATTAGCATAGTTCGAGTTGTTCGACAATCGGCGAGCTTGCACCGCTAAAAATTATGTAAATATATATTTGCATTGTTAATTAGTTTGTCGACAGTGTGGAAAAAACGACGATATAGCTACATAACAACCCGGAACCAGTCGTTTCCTAGTGCCTATGTTAATTGCTTGTATTAATAGTGCAATTCTTATTACACGTTCTTATATTATTGCAAGTGGTTGTTTTAATAGATTCGGTTTTTATAGTCGCTTGGATTTAGTTGAAATCGCGACAGGCCTTGGACGTGGTCGGATTTGGCATTGTGAAATGTGCTTTAATTTGAATTGGTTGGTACGGTTGGAAGTGTCTAGTCCGACTCTATTTATCCGGCATTAAAAAATGTATCAGTTGTCGTAAATGAGTTTTAAGAAAAAAAATAAAATGGTAACCATGCGAATACAAATTATGGGTACCAGATTAGAGTTTTTGGTACTTTACGTACGTTTTATCCTACCAATATACTAATAAGTTATGCCAAAGATATCTTAAAGGGTTTAGGAGTTATGAATTTTAAATTGATTTTTTTGTCAACCTTCGGGCACCTTATATCTCGGAAACTAATCGTGGGACCCTATGTTCTTCTTAAAAGATACTTTAATTTTAACCATAGAATGCACTGAAGCTATTTATTGGTAGCATAATTTTAGTTTGATTGGTTTTCTGAAAATATTTTCTGCACGCAAGGAACACCCTGTATAAGCTCTGCTATCTGATAAGCCAAAGCAAGGCTGACTTTTGGTGACAAAATTTGACGTTTGTAGGCCGTTTATATTCAGGGGGCATTGCAATCTATATCCAGACTGACAAATTCAGCATTTAGGACTTTTAGGAAAATTATTGTTTGCCTTGTTAATACTGATATAAAAACCTGGACATCCGGCAGAGCTTTTCGCTGGGCACACACTCCACGGTTTTCCAGGCGGAGGTTTTTGCTATTTTGATGGTAGCAGGCAAGGAAGAAGTAAAGAATTGTGTGGAGGAGAAAATCTTCATCTGCTCGGACAGCCAGGCTGCACTCAAGGCTCTTAGCTCTCCGGTGACTAGATCTAGTCTTGTCCAGGAGTGTGGAGATGCCCTGGAGTCCCTGGCCAGACAAAGGGAGGTGGAGTTGTTCTGAGTTCCTGACCATAAGGGAATCCCTGGTAATGAGACGGCTGACTTGCTAGCTCGTCTTGGATCTGGGGCACCTTGCCAGGGACCCGAACCCTTTTTGGGAATTACGCGAGGTAGTATGAATAGTTAATAAATGGGCCTATCAAACACTAGGAGGGAATTGGAGAAGGAACGGGGGATGTAGACAGGCCCATGACTTCTTCAATGAACCTAATAAATCTAGGACGAAGTGGCTGCTGAGCCTTAGTCGAAGGTCCCTGAACCAAATGGTGGGGGTCCTGACAGGCCACTGCAGACTCAGAAGGCATTTGAATTTGATAGGCATCCCTATGTCTGGATACTGTGCGGCTCTTGGAAGACTAAGATATAGAATCTTTGGCACCGAGGAGCTGCAAAGGGAAGAGATGAGGGGCCTACCATGGACCAGGATCCTGGCGTTCATTAGGGCGTCGGGTAGGTTCGAGGAAGGCCGAGGGCGAATAGTGGAAGGGTGATGGGATGCCAGGGTAGGCAAAAAGGGCCCACGTATGGCCTACTTGCCAGGCTAAGGCCGCCCGCACTTACTACTACTAATGTGATGGACACTAATAAAGATCTCTTAAAATAGTGTCCACTATTTTAAGATATTTCCCACATTTATCCGGACACCTGCTATAAGCAATATTAACACTCATATTCAGGACACCCTGTAGAATAGTACAAACACAACTCGTTTTTGAAGTAATTTTATGGATTTAAAACATTGTATAGATACATGTTGGACATATACAATTTACTATAAATCATTTGCTGAGAGCAGTGTGTCTGCGCGTAAAAATAAAACTGTTACGCCACTGTCCGTTGCCGACCAACAAAAAGAGAACAAACAGAAGCAAATTCCAATTAAAATTTTCAAAAGTATCTACACCTACCAAATTAAAACGGATAATTGAACACATAAAAACGATAACTAAGTTTTTGCCAATCGATTTTCAATATTTCGCGATTGTTTAGAAAATGACGCATAAAAAGCGGCCATTCCGAGATGACGTTTCCTTAAAGTTTGTGATATTAATAAAAGAGGAGGGTTCAAGAAATTCTAACACATCGTAATGTCCGCTTAACTGGCCGTGAAGGTTAAAGAAAGCACAGACTCGTTTCAGCTTTTTTTGGGCGTATTCCATAAATTTCTTATTACCTTGGGTCGCAAATAACAAAGCGAATACTTGGGTAATTGCGCTGAAATGCCACATTCCGATTTTATTCCGTAAAAAAGGAATAGCCGCGCAGTCAAGGAGAGGAGAACAGGCGATTTTTCCACCTCAGACGTGAGACTAATTAGGATATTTGTACTTCCGGTTCCAGTTTGCCTTCTAGACAGACACAATTACTTGTAGAGTATGCGTGCGAACAAACCGACTAAGCAGATCCCCATCTACACGTAAAATCAACAATACTTAAAAACTTTTTCAATATACAGGGTTAAACTGCCGTTGAGTGAGAAATTGTAGATAGAGGCGTAACCTTATGACGAAATGCGTATCCACTTTTGGACCCGAAATAATATTAATAGCAGCATTTCTAAGATTCGTCAATTTATCGACAACTTATTGTTCACGAGGGTGTTAAACGCACGCATTTCGCGATTAAGGTTGCGCCTCTGTCTATAATTTCTCACTCAACGCTATTGCTAAGTAAAGAAAATTAAGAATTAACGTCCGCCGCACGTTTACACAGTCAGAGTAGGCAACCAGCAAGCAACGGTAAAATTCGCTGTCATGTCATAATTCAATTCCTGTGTTTACGTTGTAGTTTTGTGTTCTTCTTCAGTTTTTAGTGCCTTATTTTAATTTTAAACGTTTTCTATATATTCTATATTTTCCCACAATATAGTTCGCTGGTTTGTTTTTCTAGATTATGGAACAAGACTGCCGCGGGTGCATTAAATGTCTTCTATTATGTATTAGTACCTATGCATTCCTTCGATTTTCTTGGGCATTTTATCTAACTGTACCTACGGGAAGTGTGTTTTATCGGTAGTGAGTGGTTGTACGGAGTGAAAATGTAGTTTTGTCATTTTGTCGTTTCTGCATTTAGAAACGCTGCAAAAAGACGACCGCATGGTAATTGACATTGTTGACAGATGTAGGTAAGCTTTATCTATGAACCTAAGACATCTCAGTCGATGCTTATCATAGGCGCCGACTTTCTATAGAAAAAAAAGGGTTTTGCCCCATTTTTTAAATATCGAGCTGAAATTATGAAATAATTATTTTATTGTCTTTTAGGTATTGAGCACGTGGTTAAAATTTTTGTACTTAGTTATAGTTAACTCTGTATAAGGAATTATTATTGATTTTTTAAACTTCGTTTCCGGCTTAAGACTTGCTTTGTGGGGTATAATATCTCGGAAAGTCTTTTAAATTACACTTTACAACCATATTTCACACAATGTGTCTAATTTGATCAATCCAGAGCAGCATTGTTTCATAAAGGATCGATCTTGTCTGTAAAAATCAGTTTATATCTCATTTTATTGATGATAGAAGTCAGGTAGATGTTATCTATACTGACTGACTTATTTTTTGCGTTTTCTTAGTTAAATTCCATTACTGTTCTACGAAATTTGGCGGTGTTGCCTTGCACAATGATTGTGATGGTGATGATGAGGAGGATAAGGATGATAAGGATGATGAAGGTAAGGATGATCATGAGGAGGATGATGATGAGAATGAGGAGGAGAATGAAGAAGATGATGAGAAGGAGGATGATGTTGAGGAGAATGATGAAGATGAGGATGAGGATGCGAAGAATCATGATGAGGAAGGTGATGAGAATGAGGATGATGATTTGATATGCAGACTCTTGATTCTATATGTATCTCTATCTCTATCTCCTCTTCATAAAGTTCTCCACTATAATATAAAATGTGAGGCAATTGTATCTGTTAATTTTCAGACCTCGAACAAACTCATCAGACTATTTCTCCTGCCTTATATCTATAAGTTAATCAGTAATTATTTTGGTATGGACCATAGTCTTGACATATCTATTCTCTTGAAGTTTGCCAGATATTAACACTATTTGCGTGATGGCTAGATACATATTTTATAATATATTTTATTAATTATTCTATTCTGTTTTTTTTATATCTAATCGTCACCTTTGTCTATTTGTTTCTCATATTGAATAACTTTTTCTTTTTTCTTTTGTATATTTGTATTACATTTCACTTATCTTTTACATTTTATTATGTTTTTATAGATTACTACTTATCCCGTTATTGGGTATTTAGGCCGTTGGATAATTTATTGAAAATAAGTAAATAAATAAATAAAAATATAGGCTGAATCTTACGTAAAGATTTTTCTTTTATGTAGAAATTGAATCGTTAAAGCATATAATTCTATTATTTATAGTAATTATGAGAGCAAAAAAACCGTAATTTGATTTTTAATACACTGTCAGATACGTTAACTTGCAAATAATTCTCAGACAGGATGCAAGTTATAAATAATTCATTAATGAATTTTGTTTTATTTTAGGAACAAAAACAGGTTTCGAAATATGTATATATATAGGTATACCTGACGAAATGAGGCATACCATTAAAAAATGGATGATTTACGATGCAATTTTAAAATTTAATAAAAATAATAAAAGTAGTGTCGCGGTTAAGGCATTTCGTAAAAGGTTTTACATATCTTATTTTAAAGGACATTAAATTCACTTACAATTAATTTTAATAATCATTAATGAGGGTATAGGTTAATCCGAATACTAAAGAGAGATTAAACAATAGGAAATTATTTAAAATGTGGTTAGAATCTCGAAATTTACTAGAAAATGATCGGAATAACAATAAATAAGATGTTGACTGGTGATTTTTGAAGCCTCGAGACTGGTAGTGCCGTCTATAGTATGTATTCTGAGTTTAAAGCCTCATAATAATATATTTAATGGCCCCACCTCCAAAAAATACTTATTATTCAAGGTCACACGTCACCACTGACTTTAAAATAAGTTTACAGTTTTCAACAATCCTTGAGCAGATTAATTTAAATGAAAGTTAAATCCAAATCCATAAATGACTGATGTAACTGTCGTTTATAGACGCGGCACTTACTTTACAGAATATACAGGGTGTTAAAGGTTTGACTGACATAACTTCAATATAAGATAGATAAAGTATAAATGAACAAAAAAGTTAAATGGCAAAAGGGCAAAACTCATACTCAAGCCGTTCTTGAAATAAGTCGAGACATTATATCAAGGAATTTTGTCACAACGTGGCAACAGTGCAAATACACGCTGTGCTAGGCGAGCAGTTTGTGGGTTGCTTACCACGTGCCAGCTTGTTTTTTAAGGGATGACAAAAAATCCAAAGATAAACTATTATTATGAAAATTAATGAATTTTTACGAAAATGGTTGTTCATTTTAATGTATGCTATCGTCTGTTAAATTTATGGCAGCCAAACCTCTAACACCCTGTATAGAATTCCGCGAACTAACTGCCACGGCCAGTTTCACTCAACTGCAAAAACAGTCTTAATACTGAAGCGAAACCGAGGATATCAATCAAGAATTCACAAAATCTAATACGCGTCGCAAAACTAAAGGACTATTCCTTAAAATGCGATTTCTAGCTGTCAAATAGACACTTTTTAACGATGATACATTCATCTCGCCTTCGTGAATTATAATTTAGGTCAGGTAAATGGGCCGGCGCATGTTTTCCATGCGACAAAACGACGGGAAGTAGATTTTCCGCCATCGAATTAGGTGTCGTGCCGAAATAAAAAGGAAACAAGGTCTTTTTTTTGTTAATTTACGCGCGTTAATCTTAATTCAATTGCGTATCACAAAAACTCGGCCGAAAACCCGTGAAATCAGTGTAATTAAACCTGGGATTAATTCGCGTTAGGCATAATTAAATATAACACACAAGCAGAATAGCGTATAAAAATTTACGGTACGGGGGAGACTCAAAATCGTGTCATGTCGACAATTTACCTTGTAGGTAGTGGATTTTCGTGAATTGTATAAATACTTACATCTTTATTTTTAGAAAGTGTACATACAATTATTCTCAATTCCATTCCACATGTTAAGACAGCTGTTCTGTCTACTTCTGTGTGAATTATTAACTTTTCGAGTACCCCTCGTAAGCAATAACTGCAAAGCAATTACTTGCAGTAGTGATAGTTATCTACAAAAAATTGCGTTTCCGGTAGGTGTGAATACATTCCCATCGACTTTTTTTTTCAGCTATACTGACATTATGGTTGGGTAATGCAACGATTTCGATCGACCTTGTCTGAACGTGTGATAAAAAATTTGACGATTATTTATAAATATGCGTATACAGGGCGTTTGAGGTTTGACTGTCATAAACTTAACGGGCGATAGTGTACATCAAAATAAACCTTCGAGAAAAATATTAAATTTCCAATTTCATTGTTTGTAGGTATACGTACCTATCACGATATAGTAATAATAATATATCTACCCCGCATTCTAATGACAAGGATTAGTCCAGAAGTCGGAGACTTGTGCGGGAGAGGGGGATGCAAATTATTGTTTAGCAGGCCGCATTTGTGACCAGAAACGACTTACGTTGGTAGGCCTTAACCACCATTCAGTGCAGGAACGAGAGAAACCTGGAAAACCTCATTAATTAGGGGGTGCTAATCCTCTTCACGAATATAGCTCATATACGGTCTATCGGCCGCGGGGATTGAACCCACAGCTGTCTGGCCACATCGGTTCAAGTACTGACGCCTGAAACCGCTCGACCATTGACCGAAAATGCTTAGCAGACGTATCACAATATTAATTTATGAATAAGTTCGCCACAATTCTGTGAGAGCACGGCGTATTTATTTAGAACGATTCTTGTTAATTTTTCATCAAAAAATAATGCTTGTTTAAAAAAAATTATTTTGAGAAGAGTGCCATACAGGAGATATAACTCTTTTTTTTAGAAATTTGACTTGATGCGAAGCCATACTCGGTAGAATCGACTACGGGCTTCAGTATATTTGTAACATTTTGAATCCAATAATATTTATTATTTAAGCATTGTTTATCTTATTGCCCACGCTCTCATATTTTGTCGGATTCTCTATTGCGAACAAACAAAACTCCAGACCCTTTATTGATGTCCCAGTCAATAAGGCCAATCTATTTTTATTTAACCGACGTCTCCTTCACTGCGTATCGATATACGGAATTAGCTAGTTGCGTCTTTCAAGTTGTGGCGACGAGTGTTTGGTACATTCCGCCGAAATCCATACAAAGTAAGACGTGACGCAAAAAACCATTTATATTCATTCGTCAAACGGACCCGGGGACAATACGACCTGTCTTTCGCTGGAGAACTGAAAGCTAAGTCTTGAGACGAAATTATATCAGGATTCCGCACGCAATTCGTACATTTTTCATATCAAATGTTGTCCCTGGGAATGCCCTTGAGAATTGCGTCGCATTAACACAGAGTGTAATAAGGCACAGTGTGTAAAATAGTCAAATAATCTAAAATAGCGTTGGGTGAGACAAGAAATCTTGCAAAATTTGAAAAAGTCTTATCCTGTTCTAGCTTGTCCTATCTTCTCCTGTTTTGTCTTATCTGGTCTTGTCTTATCTTGTCTTGTCCTGTCCTGTCCTGTCCTGTCCTGTTTTGTCTTTGATCATGGTTAACATCCCATATCTGACATGTATTTCAGGGACTTTATTTACATAATATTCATTATTTATGAAAAAATGTGTATTTTTCCGTATATGTGCCAAAAATAATGGAAGTACCTACACCTCTGTTCCACAAAATTCATATGTATTTTTGCCTATATCGATATAAACAGAAAGGGCTTTTTTTACGCAAAATTGTTAACAAAATTATTATTTTGTCGAAAAAATTGTATAAAAATTGGAAAGTTTGATGGGTCTAACACTCTTTTCACCTCCCTAAAGGGGACGCCTATGATTTGAATAACTAAAAAAGGTCTAGCTCATGTTCCGTAAATTTTCTCTATTTATTTTCGACATTTTTGTACCCTAGGAATTTTTAAACTTATTTCAGAGTTTTATACGCAGTAGAAGTTTGGAACCTTATATTAGAAACAGTCTGTATATCTCTGTATTTTGCATAATCAAATTTAGAATAGGCTGTACTACATATCCAATCTGACCTATATAATGCAACAGTAATTATTAATTTCATTAAATATATTTTTATCAGTTTTAACACAAATAATGAATGCAAGGCTGCCTGTAAAAAAATGTAGCCAAAAAACGCCTAATATGAACAAAGCCAATAACGCGCGAGAGTTTTTGTACTGTCAAAATAAAACGTGTGCGTTGCTACTAGTGACACTAGTTTTTCAGTGTTTATGCCGGTATATCTGACGATATCCATACCTTATACGAATAAATTATTATTGGTATGTATTAATGTTTACCATTATAGTTGAATTATTGGTTTTCAATTACAGATTTCAATGTGTTAAGAGCTTCAAAACTGTGATTCCTGCCGACAAGTCTTGAAAACTAAAGAAACTACAAGATGTCAACTGAACCGAAAAAATGTGAGTACGTACCTACTTTATTCTTTTCTTCTTATAAATAATAAATAACTGATATGTTAATTACTGCGTATTTTTCGTAACATCGCTGATTATTTTAAGCATTTCATACAGGGTATTTCAAAAGTAAGGGTCACACATCCCCGGGTCAAAATATTAAAAATAGCGAATGTTAATACTAACAGAGATAGTGTTGAAGTAAATTTTTTTTTAATTAAAATTCTAATAATTTTTTCAATTGTTGGCGTATTGATGTCAAATTTGGTGTCGACAGGGTTTTGGAGGTACCAAATTTAAATATTATATCACTTTTAAGTGGTTAAGGGCACCGCTTAATATACAGAGTGTTTTCTAATTGCGTGCAAAAAGTCCGAGGACGTTTTCAGATATAGAATGTTCAAAGCTGATAAAAAAATCAATTTAAACTTAATAACTTCTAAACACTTTGAGGAATGTTTGCAAATTTGCCATAATTTTTTAAAACGTTAGGTAGGTATAAAATATAAAATTTTCAGCTTACGTAAAGTACGATTAGAGATATAAAAAAAGTACAGGAAGAAAAAATTATGAGAATGCAATGAAGTATATGAAAACCAATTTTGTCTGCATTATACAGGGTGATATATGTTTTCTTGTGAAAAAAGTCATGATATAGTACCCGTAAGCCCACCACTGGTACTTTATACCTGCCAATATACTAAAAATTTATACCGAATTTATTAAAAATATCTCAAAGCGTTTAGAAGTTGTGAATACATCCCTTTGGCAGCTTAAAATGAAAAGTAGTTTGTGTATTGATATTTTCAAATATAAATATTTTGAAAAATTGAAGGTATGGGTATTCACAAGGTATGAAATTTTTCAATGAAAAAGTTCAAATTATTATAATTTTAAAGAATTTTTGTTCTGTTTTGTGTTAGGTAAAAACAATTTTTTTACATGAAATATATCGCCTATAAGATAGCTCGAAAGTGAAATAATATTTAAATTTGACAACCATCGATACCAAATTTGAGATCTCTGTAGGTACATGTATTGCAAAAATTATTAAAAATTTTAGTAAAAAAATGTTTTGCTTCAACACCCTGTATCTCCCTTAATATTAACATTCGCTCCATTTCTATTTGTGATCTGTGACCTATTACTTATAACTCATCCTGTATATCTACAACTTGATTTCGAAAATTGAGTACTGAATTTTATAAAAAGCTAAGATTTAATCTAAATACCAGTGAAATGAAAGTGGTAATTAAATTCACATAATAAAAAAGCTATTCTGTTTCTTGTTGATTTGCCTTTATAATATAATTCTGTACTTAAAAAAATTACTCACCAATTTTTTTGAGGTGCTTAACACCTCCTCTCCTGTACGTTTTCACAGTTTTTCAAAACCTGTAAGAAAAGTGAATCGTTAATTTTCATCTCATGGATATTAAGGTATTTATCATGTTTTTTTTTGTAAACAATATTACAAAAAGTTTCATTAAAAGAAACAATGAAGCCTTTGTATTCGCTACATAAGCAGGAGATAAGAAAAACGAATATATATTTTTTTATATTTTCTCATGTAGAAATTATTCATTTAAATTTAAAAAAAGTAGCAATGTGCCAATCTTTTAAACATTTCGACATATAGACAGACGGCGAAATGCATTGCATAAAATATATTTTTTAATGTACTGGGCGATCGTTTGAAACCAGACAGAGTTTATATTTACACAAGATGATTTTTGGCTGTAATAATATACGGGATGTAACAAAAATTAACGTACAAATGGCAGAAGCATAGAGAAAACGTCAAAATAGTGGTATTTATTATTGTAAATTTTAAATTACCATTGTCTTGACGTCTTCTGTATGTTCAGGAAGTTTGTACGTCGATTTTTATTACACGCCGTACAAATAGGTCAACCGGTGACGGAAATAGACCTTATGTGTATCGAATCCGAAAAATTTTACCAAAAATATGCTTGGGCAGGCTCTGTATACAGATACATCTTATAAATATTCGTCGAAATATCCAAAGAAAACTCTAAAACCCATACGCGCGCAAGATCAAAAGTTATTAGATAAAGCAAGCATCACCTTTGTGATGGTAAATCTTGACGGACATGTTCTGAAATATTTCACATGCCCTTTGAACGTCCTCCAGGAATATTCAGGAGACGTCGTCCTTACAAGGATATCTGGCATAATAGGAGTATACCGCCAACGCTGAGCGACCGTAGTGGACTTTGAAAATGTTATTCGCTTTGCACATACATTATTTTAGATATAGATTTACGTTAATACAAGATGTATTCATAATTTCAGTGCCTGTAGAACAAGTCAAAGATGACGAAGACCTTAGTACAGGGCGAGTCAAGTTTAAATATTCAAACTTTGGGAATAGATTCCTGAAGAATGTAAACACCATACTTTTTGTCTCGGTTCCAGGGAAAAATTACAACTTGCAAAATTACAGATAACGCAAACAACAATTTGTGACATTTAACGATGGTTCTACTTTGGCATTAGACAGTATCCATTTTAAAGCCAATCTGTAAGAATATTTTATGTATTTGTCTAATTTTACATTTAATAAACCGGGTGCCTAAATTTTGCTGTAAGATGCCGCAATGAGAACTTTTATAGACCTCTTCGTATTTGAGATACAGGGTGAACTTTTAAAATAAACTATTTAAGGGATTGTTCGTATCTCAGAAAATAGCTGAGATATCGAAATAGTGAAAGTTGTTTCTGATAGAGTTCGTATACATATTTTCTTAAAATTTCAGATGGAAGTTTGGCTATTTAATTTGACACACCCTGTATATTTATTTCTCAAACACCTCTATGAAAGAGGTGGCCCCTAAAACGGGTTTTTATTAAATAACGGTACGATATTAAATTATGAAATTTTGATTACCTACTGATTTTTTTGTGCAATAGAAAATATTTCAAAATCTATACCAGGACTGTAAGATTGGTCTAGAAATTTTTTAATGAAAAATGTGAAAATTGATGTTTTTTACATACAGAAGGCACTCTTATTGAATATCGACATGATGCACTGTTTTGTAGTAACATCAACTCTAAAATGCAACTGCCTTTAGATAGCGACATAAAGTTTTTAAAGTGAGCTATGGAAAAATTGTTTGTGATTTATAACAGGAATGTCAAACATTGTTAAATTTTCAAGTAGTTTTAAATGAAATTGACAATAGTATCAGTAAATAGTGGAAATTGCATTTTTGATTAAAGGAGGCTACTCGAAAAAGCAATATATTAAAAATGTAAAAATAATTTAGCTACTGTGGTTGATTCTTTATTGATTGATTTATTCATCTTATAGCTATTAGAAATAAAGAATAATGGGAAATATTTGTAAATGAGGAAATATTTATTTAAAAGTCTACATCATTTTAATGATTTCAGCTTTTCTTAAAATTTTTCATTTTCAACATAAGAGTATTTGTGTCAAGTGGGACAACCTGTATTCTTCTATAGAGGTTTTCTTGCGTTTGTATATCAAAGTGGCCGTTGTTTTGTGGAGATGTTTTCTTTGTATAACTGTCGGGAGATATTAGGTTTTCAGGGTAAACTCTAGGGAAATATTTTTCTTTGATAACTCTGTTATGAGACAATAACCAACGTGTACAGTCTGGATATTTACTACATATTATCGACAAGACAAATAAGTAACAGAGACTTTTTAAATCGCACCGTTTCTGATTTATCTGATTGAAAATAATAGATGATAATATACTTGAATCTCATTACTAAAATGCCAAATGTGCTTTATTACATCATAGGCGTATCTTAAGGGATTTTGAAAGCACGTAAATAAAGAATGTACAACTATAAGACAGCATCGCTTGTTCTGTGGCTTCGCTATGTATGTTAAAACAATACATGCATATATGGTACATTACACTAATTTAGCTTTGATATGATAGATATTTTTAAATTGTGACTGAATTAGTAAAGAAAAGAGAACTGTTTTTTTATCTCGGTTATCGTTTCAATGGCATCTAAATAATTTTAACACCAAAACTATGTTATAATGTATGTATCGATGTTTAAATTTTATTTGTAATGCCATATATATTTTTTCCCACGTGCTATCTTGTAAGTTTTTTATGATTCCAAAATCTGTCCAGTTTTGTTATAAATATATTATGTTTTTAAAGTTTTGCACGTCTCCATAATTTACTGTTATGAACAACTTTTTCAAGTAAAATTTTGCTGTATTTTCAGTAGAAAAGGCACTTTACCTGAAACGATAACAGTTAACAACAGGATTATTTCAAAAATGGTTACTCTTACCGACTTCAGCAAGGTATATCTTTTTCAAATAAAACAAGTAGGAGAATCGGTTGTTTCAAGTCAGATGGATACACTAAGTAGCAAAAAATTCCTGCCATTTAAAGGAAACATGATGTGCCAATAGTGGGGCCCCCTATTAGTGACGTAAAAATTAGAAACAAATTTGAATTTATCGACCGCGGAAACTCCCGATTTACAAATTTTATGTAAATATTTGGATTTTTTAGGAAGTTATCTATAAATGTCGAAAATAAAATTTTAACTTTGACACCCTGTACCTTTTATATTATGCGACTTGGGATATAGGTATGTTGGGTTAAATCTATTTATTTTCACCTAAGGAATCTGTGGTCCCATTTTTGCTACTTTATTTAAAAACACCCTGTATATTCGATCATAATCGTTCTGTGGGGCCTTAGCCATGATAAAAGTGTACCATTATTTATCTAATAAATAGTCTAACAGTTCTTTATCAAACCCACTATCCGTCAATTTCTTATGCACAGTTTTATTGTCTATCATTTCTATGGCAGTCATTAGCAAGAGGCGGAGAGATATCTAATTTAGATATACCCAACGCTGGGCCTGTTAGCGTGTATGCGCGATGACTGTGGCGTTCACTTCAAGGTGAACGGTTGACCTTAAAAAAACCGCTGACCCAAAGAGTTCTACACCTAGCGAAACTGGAGTCCGATCAAAACACCTTTTTAATTAAACCGTATTCGTTTTATTAACCGAATCATTCCAGCGCTGCATTCCACCCGTAATTTTCTGTGTGGCAATTAGCTGTTACCTCACCAATCACCAATTATTGTCGACGACCGCACTGTTCCGTAACACTTTGTGTAAAAGTCAGTGCCAGACGCAGTTTTCGGAATTGGGTTAGCGAGAAGTTACGGGTAACTGTACTGGCGGTGATGAAAGTAATGAAGAAACGTCGGAATATCTACCGCCGGGGTGGATTCAAAGGTTTCGTTGCGAAATTCTGGAAATGCGCGAACGTTATCCCAGATCCTGACCCTGTTTGATCAGTTTCAAATTTATCCACATTGATGCGATTATCGAAAATGTTATGGATTGCATCTCTTCTAAATGCGAATAATGAATGCAGTTGTAGAACTGCACTTTCTAATTTGACAGAGGATATTTTTAGAGTAATAGTGTAGTTATGATACTTGTTTTCTTGGGTTATTGTAAAGCTTTCTATATTCTTAACCGTGATATACAGGGTATTCCAGAATGATGGTCAAATATTTCACCAGCTTGCTCCACAAGCCATTTCAGGGGGGGATCTTCATATAAAATTTTTCAATTTGGGCCTTCTCTGTCGCGATATTCGAGTCTCAAAATGGCGGAAAAAAATAGTTTTTTTATTTTTCCTTAAAATCGGTTGCACTTAGAAATTTCAATTTTGGTACACATTATCAGGCTTATGTTTCTGGAGGGCGGGAATAAGCAACCCCTAGATTTATTTCTTTCAGAACTTTTTCCTGCAATGGCCGATTTCAACAAAACTTTTTTTTTAAATACTTCACCTAATTTTACTACTTTTTTCCCTCTTGTAATTTTTTCATGCAGCCAACAGTTTGCGCGGAAAAAAATATAAATACATTTCCTTACTCTAAACATCGTTTCGTCACCGGTTACTGATAACCGCAGTAGGCGGTTGCTGTGATGATGTTTCTCTATTGTCTTATGAAACAAATCAGTCTTGACAGTTTTTGCAAATATTTGTAAACAATTGACTCTTCCGTACAAATATTAGCGAAGAAATTGATGGAATATGCATACGGCAGGATTGGCAACAGTTATAGGAATACCTTTGTTTAGAAATATTTGCAAAAACTGTCAATTATAGACCTAATAGCCATTTGTTTGACAAGACAACAGAGAAACATCAACATAGCAACCGTCTACTGCGGTTATCAGTAACCGGTGAGGAAAAGAGAAGAATACCTAATTGTATGATATTTATAAACAAGTCTGAACAACATTCCATCTCATACGTAAAGAATTTTTCATCTTATCTAAAACTTTTTAACTATTTTAAGTGCATATATCCAATTAGTTTTTAGATTTACGAGATACGCTGGAATAAATATAACTGAAACATTCGAAGAATTCGACAAAAAACTAAATTAATAAGTACTTTAGGATAGTAGGAAACTCTTTCTCTAATCTTCAATTTTACACATAACACAGTTAAACTGACAAATAGTCCTACACTAAAGATAAATCATACCCGCTTTCCACATCCCTCCTTAATATATTACCCTGAAGAATCTCAGGATTCACACTCGTCCTTTGTATACGACTTGACCGCACACATCGAATGTCCCAGATTTTCCCTTACACTTCACACCCACCTCAAAAGTAGGATTGGCAGAAAAAGATAACGCGGAAGGAATTTTCACGGGTCTACATAGGGGAGGCACGGTTGGAGGTTCGCGTAGTGGCCTGTTCAACCCCATCGTAGTCACTAGAAGTAGATTTACGACTGAGTCAATGCTTTCCTGCAATGAAGTATTAATAAAAGACGAGATTTTTGTTCGCGATTTAGACGAAAATAATTATTGCTTCTACTTGTAATTCGTAGGTCAAAAATAACTGAAAGATTCTTAAAAACTAATATTGAGTTAAAAGTCCTTTTTATTATTTATTTTTTCTCCAAACGTCACATTTTTTTACTGTCACGAGTCTCTAAGGTTGACATTTTCCTTACTGAGAAAAAAAAAGTTATCTTAGCAGCAAAAGTATCACTTTTAATCCTAGGAACTAAAGTTGACGTTTTTAATCCTTAGATTAAAAGTGTTAATCAAGTTTTAATTTATAAAAGTTTATTCAGCAATATTTACAATCATTTTTGTTTATCCACATTGATATTAAATACACAATTTGAACAAGTAATAAAATTAAATAAACGACTGAAACTACCCTCATTCGTGGAGCAGTTCTCAAAGCAATCCAACTATTATTTTCAGATGTTGTCAAAATCAGAAATGACAACGGTGTTTCGTTCATCATTACCACTATCATCTTTCAGTATTCTTTTCGTAATTCTTTATTCAGAAGTGAGTCTTAAATGTAGCCTTCCGCCATAATGCTCGATATCCATCCTCCGTGTCTTTTCAGACACCACAGCTGTCAACTAAAAATGTAGCAGACGTTCATTGTAATGCGTGTCCACTGTACTCTTTCCAGTTGTCCTGCTTCAAAAAATTTGCCACTTCTTGCGAGACGGCACTGATTTTATGAATACCGGCCACCATTCGATGATACTTTTCACTAACATATCTGAGAAATAATCGACGTTCTACCAATTCGGGTGGACATATTTTCGATAAAAACTTAAATAAATGAATTTCTGCATAGCAAAACAACGTAGTCTCTTGGTTTTGGTGAGAATTTTTATAATTAAGGCGGATTTTACATTTTCAACATTATTAATTGCTAATGTGACTAATTTATCAGAACGGCAAACTCCAATATTAGGACGACCTATAAAGAAGCTTTTTAAAAATGTTGTTCGTTTATTTTTAAAGCTTCATCATCAAATATAAATTATCAGATGCACTATTCAAAACGCAATTAACTTGCTCCTTTGTAAATACTCTCGATTTTTTCGGCACATATCCCTCATTTTGTCTCTCGAGAAGAGCACGTAACTTAACGTAACGAATATTTGCTTATATCAATGCACTTCTTTATATCCAACGTTGACCGCAAAGTTGAATATTGTGACCAAAGCGTTGACTGGTTCATTCTATTGGCTAAGTTTGAGAAATACACCATCAATACATATTCTGAATACAACTTAATGTTTTTTCTTTGCACCATTCCATAAATCGTTGGTAGATACATTCATACATTTCTCGAGATTGCTTTGGGAAAAGATTCAAAGAAACTTCTTTCGCACACTCTATATCTCCGCAGGTACACCTAAATCATTAGATTCCATTTTTACAGACTGTTCAGCAAATTGAATTTGGTTTGAAAAATTTCAAAGCACAAATTAATCATTAAATAGGCGACTTTGGTTAAAAAAGAAATAGCATGTTTTATTCGGATGAATAATGTTCTTTTTTGTCTCGCAAATTTTCTCGCTACAGAAGTGACACTTTTAATCCTAATATAATATTATATGCTTTTGATTCTATAAAAAAGTAGCGCCCCGTACAAAAAATCTCAATGACAAAACAGCAATGCCGTTTATGAGATTCTAATCATAAATTGTGACAAATATCGAACAGACAAACCCATATTTTCAAGGCCAGCATAAGCGACGAATCTAGATCAAAGAAAGAAAATTACAAGGTTCAGGACCAACCCTAGGCTTAGTGTCTCGTTGTTTTGTTTAATATATATCTAATCTCGTACATTCTGACAGGCCACATTTTGACTAATAGCTCCAAAGTTTATATTTGACTCCCCAGAATGAATAGAATGAACATTAATGCAGGCACCGTTAAAAAAAGTTCTAAAATTACTTTGAGAATGTACTACAAAGTAAGCTCAATCTTGTTTTTCTTCTTCGTTCGTTTCGTTGCATGATTTAGGAGAGAAACCACTTAAATACGCAAATATAACATGTACATATCTGAAATACAAAAAGGTCAAGGTTACTTATCAAAGTCGACACGGTTTTTAATATTTTTGTCGAATTTGCAGTTTGTAATCTTCGATGAGATTTGATTTATTACTGCCAAAGATAGTAGTCTGCGTACAGAGTGGTATATGTTTTAAAAAGTTTATCAGTTATATCATTGATACGGTAAACACAGTTGTCAATAAAAAAGGACACTCTTATAAAAAATGCATATCCTATTATCTCTCATTGAAATATTTTGTTATAAAATAAATAAGTTTAAATTAAAAAACACTGTTCAATGTGTACTTTTTTATTTTTATATATTAGCAGCACTGACAAGTTCTTATACAGGATGTCCGGAAATCATGCGTCAATATTCCGGGAGGTACCTACATATCCCTCATTTTGTCTTTTGAAAAAAGCACGCAACTCTGAATATTTGCTTATATCAATCCATTTCTTTATATCCAACGTTGATCGCAACATTAAATATTGTGACCAAAGTGTTGTGTTGTGTGGGTTTGAGAAATACTGCATTAATACATACAAACGAGCACCAGTAATACATGTACAAAATTAGAAAAAAATCCGACATTGTATTATCTGTTATATCTTCCAAGGAATGAACTTATTTCAGGAACGCCCTGTATAAGGAACGAGTAACGGATCTTTGAACAAGTTAGTAATAGAAATGAGGTATTATAACCCATCATTAAGCAGCAATATACATATAGCGTCTAGACAGGTAGTCTTCAAGTCATCTTAACCGCGTACTGTGAATTACATAACAAAGGATCTTTGCAAAAGGATTTTTTTTTCAACGGGGAATGCTGAACTCGATACTTCTAACAAAATCTTCTCTTTATAGTTCGGACCGCCCTCTGTATACACTCAATACTAACTAACTACGTACTGGATTACATAGAGCGACAGTAAAAGAGAAAGGTATCATAATGAAAGATTTAAATTGTTGCTTTTACTTGAAATACGAGGGAAGAGTAAAATTTTCTCAAAATTGCCTCTAATAAATACTTTTAAACCATTTAGAAGCAGTGTCGGCTCTCCAACTTGATAATAGGTGAATCGGAAGTACAAATAATACTTCGCGGCAAATAAATAAATTTATTTTATAGATATTATAAATATAAATCATTCGAATATTCATGTGCTTCGTTTGCTCTCGAAATCGATTTCACAGAAAATTATGCATACAATAGAAAATTTCTGAAAAAAATATCTAAAACAAATTAAAACATAAACGTATTTTTAACAAGCATTTAAAATTATAATTCGAGATTAGCAACTCTAAACCTCCGCGGCACCCGTTAATTCTCATAAACTATACGCGTCCCCGTTGTCATATCAACCGCTGTAATTGGTAGATTGTTTTTTGAGATATAAATTACTAATTTTGTAATAGATCAAAATTTTAAGCGGTGCGTCACCTGATGAGCCGCCACTGCTTAGTAGATGAGAAAGGTTAATAAATCGATGGTACGTTGCATTTTGTGATGATTTCGACCTGCTCCCGTATCCTCCGGCGCAAAAAATATAACACGGATGTGGCTGCCAGGGAATTCTCAAATAGGCATTACATTAAATATGCTTATTAGATTCATAGATCACCATCTAGAGTGAGTCCGGTTTCACATGGACACAACTTTTAACAAATTCATGATATTAAAATGGAACAATCTGAATTCCGTAGAGGTAAACAACTCGATCGCCGTTTTGTCGCAGTGAATTGTGACCACGACGCCTAAAGACCCAGTTCTGAACTTGAGCTGTAATAAATTTTAGTCGAAATTAATATTTTATTCCCATTTAATTGGGCAATTACCATATGCATGATAATATATGTAAATGTTTCGTTTAGATTCATCATCTGTTGCTGGGTCTCGTCACCGGCTAGTCTGTGCAGTTTCTGGGAGTCTGCGACCTTGAAAATCCAGGGGAAAGCTTTAAGTAAAATTAAATGAAGTTTTTATAACTATGTATTCGTACACCGAGAAAAAAAACGATTTTTCACGGTTATATATGGCGAACTGAAAAATTACTTCTCTGAATTGTATAAAAATATGGTTTAGTTTAGACGAACCTAAAAATGTATTTACTCAATCCGCAATTGCAAAACTGTTCCATATAAACATCATATTGCTAATATAATGTTCGAAAAGGTTAAATATTATGTGTCTTAAACAGCAGTTAACAATGTTTAAATGTGCGCGCCAATATTAGCAGGTTAAATTCGGATGTGCGGGGCTGAGCGAGATCAACATTTCAAAGCGTTAAACTAAAATAGTTTGTACTGTGAAACAAAAGTATTTTGGATGGAGGAAATTAATTGGGAATGTTTAATTTAATAATTTAACACCGATAGGTCAAACAAAATAACAGCTCATTTAATATTGAATAATTAATAATGAAATTAAAAACAATAAATAAAAATCATTTAATTAAATCATCAGAAAAAAAAAGAGTTAATGTAAAAGACTAACACGTAGATGAAATAAATTATGCTGATTTAACATCAAATATGAGACATCTTTGAATTAATTACTAAGTCGTCAATAGTTTTTTTTTTCAATTCAATTTTATTTTAATCACCTTTGTTTTATTTCAAGAAAATCAAGGGCAACAATCAAAAAGTTGACATAGAAAACTGTTTCTCTAAAGTTTGTCTTTTCTCAGTGTAAAAATTATCTGTGTGATCCAGCATCCCTTTTAGTTTTTGGTTTACAAATGAAAAAGCAATATTATCAAATGATTTGGTTTTATTGTTAGGATTCAAAGTATTATCATCGCATTGCTATTCCTAATATAATAGGCTCATTTAGCATTTTTTTATTACATTTTCTGAATGATTTCGTCATTTTAATGCGATCTGAAGAAAATGATAATTTTCTGACGTCTCTAAAACCTTTAAAACAATTTGAGAACAATTTGGACTCGCGTAAACTGCTGTGTGACGTCACTACCTCCTATGGAATACTGGGTTGTGCTCGCATTTGCTTTTACAATACGAAGCGGCAAGCAATTTAAATTAGAATAATCAATTATTTTTAGAGTTACTGTGTGAAACTGGGGTTTCTTTTTTAATTTAAACATAAGCTGCACAGCATTGTCTCTGTAACTTTCTCTTGAAGTTCAAAAGTAAGCGTTAGCAAACTTAAATTAACTTATAATATACCATCCCCATTCTCGTAGAAGATCGATTTCTGCACTAATAATTCAGATAAAAATGAGATATTATCGTAGTTCTTATTGTTATTAAAATACATTTTCACTTGTACCTCATTCTTATGTTCAAATGATTGAATTGTCGACTTATACACTTAATAGATTTTCTAGCGTATAGCGCTGTTCTTTTCTTGGAAATCATGATGAAAATTTTCATAAAATTTCAATTACGCTTAGCATTTTAAACTGTTATGTTATGATATCTAGAGGCAGTTGGCAACAGGCCATGAATGGTAATGAGAATTCAGAAAATCGCCGTCGCAGAAGTAATTATGACAGATTAACAGGAAACCAGGCGAATAATGCATAAATATCGAATATTTACAGTATCTAAGTGCATTCGTAACAAACACAATTGCATAACTAAGATGCTAGACCTACGTGTTCATTTTTCTTTATCTCCACCCGGCTGATGACTACCTAAAACCACTAAACACGACTCTATTTTTTTCGACAGTGTTAGTAAAGGAGTGGGTAGTCAAATTTCATGAATTTGTTTACTTCCAGGTCTCTCTCGATCGACGTATATAATTAACCTCTTCCTATAATTAGGGCTGGGTAGATAAAACAGAGAGCTGTAACTCGGAAACGTAATGAAAAGGCCGCGGGGCTAGACAGGATCGATGAAGCCGTAATAAGAGAGTATAAAACTAATATAATTCGGTGTCGTCCAACTAATTGTCTATTTGGAACAAAAATAAGGTCCAATTAATGCCAATTTTCTTCCCAATAAAACAATACTTTAATGATCTAGCCGCCTGAAAGAGACGCTTTTGTTAATTTAATAATCGACTTCACGACGTGAATTATTTTAATTAATACGTATGGTTTGTCTTAAGTAAGGACGCTGGAATGGACGTAATTGCCACTTGGAGCGTCTAATTTCTGTTTGTTGGGGAGGCTTTTGTAGCAGGATCCTTAGATGACATATATTTTTTAATCATCTCGGTGATTTAACTCGAATACATAATTACTAAGGAGTATTTTGCCGTACACTTGTTTGTTTGTAACGTACTACGATTTTTTTTTACTTTAAATAACTCTCACGATCGCAGAATTGATCACCATAATCAATAAAACATTATGTTATATCGTTGATAATTAAATCGAACTTAAAAGGGCTCAGAATAGAACCCTGGAGAGCACCGAAAATAGCTGGTGTGTTTGAAAAATAATTTCACTCAGTATATTAAGAGCAGATTTATTTAGATTTGTTCTAAGATGTTACATATTTATATATTCATTATACTGTTTGTGTAGGGATACACATATTTAAATAAATATTTATTTATGATGTGTTATAATAGTTCAGTGAATAAAAATTAATCTAAAATCCTCATGCATATATAAGATTTTGTATTTATTAGATCAACTATTAGAGGTCATAACTTAATCCTGTTTTAATCAAGTGGAACATAATATTATCGAAATAAAATGTTAATGTACATCTAAAAATGCATGAGCTTAAACGGCAATTCAGGAAGTGAGAGTGTCTAGATATTTGCCTATTTGGAAGACCAGAACATGGTATTTATTTATGAAATTTATTTATTTATTCATATATTTTCCTAATTGTGTATGTATTTATTTACGTATAAATCTTATTATCTAGAAATCAGTTTGAGACTTACTCTGAATATATTTCAACAGACATTGAAAGAATATTTTTCTTAAACTTTTCGAGTTTTAATTGACGAACCTTGTATACGGTTCTATTAATTATCATTTGAAATGCCCACCCTGTATATGTGTGCTCATAAAATACACTTTTATTGATATCGGTAATGAGTACAATCGATTACTGAATAGAGATACCGATATGCTGTTATCAGCATAACCTTCCATCTGTGTTTCATTGTATTTGATACATTATCATTTATTAGATGCTTGGAAATATTATTATCGCATATATAATAACATCATCTCTTTATGACTGACAATTTAAAGATTTAACATGTAATTTATCGCATCAAGAAGAATTAAAACAGTTCTCTTTTTCTAAAGAATTATCTTTAATATCCTCAAAGAGTTTTCGTCTATTTTATTTTCATTTCTGGTGTACAAATTAGGAAATGGGCTTTCGTGGATAACTTATTTTTGCTACATTAAAAATATTCCCGTTGCCATAAGGCATATGGGGTGACCTAACAAGTCCTTTGACAAAAAACGGTTGATAGAATTAAAAGGCCTAATAGGGGAAGTTCTCAAAGAGAAGTAATTTTTGTTTTCTTAAAACCATTTCCTTGCAATCTTCTCTTGTCTGTGCCATACTCCATTTTTATGTTGACTAATGAATGTAATTTTACAGAAAATCTAGAGGTAAACGACTGATGTTTCATTTGTCTTTAAGGGTATAATGTTCGGCCAAACAGTGTGTAGCTTTTATCAGGCTCCGCCCATCAGCACCTTCAACGGCAAATTTAACTTTGTGTCCCTGTAAGTTAGGCAATTGTATGCAGAAATTTAGCAAAACATGTCTTCTTGGCGGACAGATTTCATGAATATAAATGCAAAAAATTGAAATCTGAGGCAATTGTCTGTTATATGAAAACTTGATTTACTAGCCTACAGCTTTCTTTTTTTATAATAGTGCCTAACAACGTCTCACCGCAGTCCTAAATGTGGGCAATATTGTGACCGAAATATTGTTCAGATCAATTTTTTTTTTTTGAACATATGGCTCTGCTATCTAGTAAAATAGACTTTAAGTAGTTGATTAAAACTTGCTCCATCATAATACGAATTTCCATTTAGGAGAAATATGAAAGCGCGTGGACGTCTAAAAACGGCTTTGTAAAATTGCGAACATTACAGCCTTAATAATCCAAGGCTAGCTGCGAACAGATAACTTTAAATTTGATTCTAATCGACAGTTTTTCAATTCAACTCTCTTTAAACTACCAGTAAGGGTAATGTTTTAGTAACAGTAACTTCTAGTCTTCAAGCACGAGAATTTCGTGGATTTCATGTGAACTTCGTAGTTTCGCAAAAAAACAAATGTCACTACAGCAACTTTTAAAAATTAACGGGTTTATTTGTTAAAAAAAAGTAAAGAGTCTAGCTGTTCAAAATTGTCTCTATTTACTTCCAAGCAAGTTTGGGTCAGCCGAATGCAATTTCCAGTGTTTCTCCTCCCTGCTGTTTCCAAAAATGCAGATTCAGTAGTATGGGTGAGCGTACATCGTACAAACGATAAGCCGCTAGTGAGATCTGTCTTGCTTCTCGGTACGCTAAACCAATGTCCATTAACTAATCTCAGTAAAATAAAATTTTAAGACTTTAATTCAGATGATTGACCACTCGCACCACATCATGAGATGGCACAGCCTGATTTATTATTTTCAGGTATTGCAACTTTAACAATTTTTTTCTTGTTTCTGTTGGAGTTTTGTTGCATTTTTTCGCCCATGAGGGCTAAGTTAAATCAGGAATTAGTGGTAGTATTAAGCTTACAGATTTTTAAAGTAATAAAAAAATACCTACAATGTAAATTACAAGCCAAACGTTGAAACGAGAAATCACGTTGTCTAGCGCCTAAAGATTTACGGTCCTATAAAGAAGGTGGATATTTACGAGACATGGAACAGACAATTAAGAATATAACAAACGATTTTTTTCTGCTTTTGTGTCGCCACAATAACTTTGAATCGTTACGGCATCTTAAAGTTAAACAAACGTCGTATTAGATGCAATTAATTAGTTTTTATGTTAATAAACACAATGCGATGCGTTGTTTATAAATATGCTGTGTATTATTTACGACATATTAAAAACATCAAACAGAAAACAATAAGGGTTCCGTCTGAATAATTTCATCTTCGATTAAATATCGTGCGGAGCGTCATCTATTGGTCGTCGTCAGCTGAAGCACAAGCCATCTATTATCTGTATCTATCCTCGAAACTGCTGTAGGGATGAACAAAAAATGAATCGCATAATAGAAATGTGTTTTTAAATATTTTTCTGTTTCCTGCATAAATAGTATCTCAACGTCAAAAGTCTTGGACCCCCTCCCCTGTATATAAAATGATTCGATTAAACTTATTGGTTTTTCTTAATGTGGTAAAAAAATACTTAGGGAACAAATATGACAATAAAAAATTGCAGACCATGAACCTTTACTTTATTACCAATGTTTTTATAAATCTGGTCAGTTTGGCAGTGTATTGAGCCAAGTGTTCCTTTAAATTTTTGTACATTATAATGCCAGGACGTGAAATTTCTGCGTTTACCCGAGCAAGAATGACTGCTTTACATGATGCAGGACATTCTAATCATCAGATATCGAACATGTTGGGCATTCCTAGATCATCTGTTGTACGAATAGTACACAGATATGAAGAATTTGATACAGTGGAAAACAGACCACGTAATGGACGTCCTCGAGTGTCTAATGAAAGGGAGGATCGGTATTTGGTGCAATACGCCCGTAGACTCCGCATATCTTCAGTTTCAGCTGTCAGGGCCTACTTTCAAGATACGTTTCGCCGTGTTATATCGACACTTACTATTGGAAGATGACTCCACAACGCAAATTTACGTGCTAGAAGACCATTACGGGTCCCCACTCTATTTCCAAGACATCGTGCTGCCTGTCTCCAGTGAGCTCGAGAGCATAGGGGTTGGTATGGTTACTGAGTCGACAAAGAGTCTAGAGAGAACCATGTCGTCAATAGCGACTTCATTTTCCACGTGAAGTTGCTCCGTATGAAGGGGGTATCGTAATGTTTTGGGGTGGAATAATGTTCAACCACCGCACCCCATTAATTCGCATACCACATAATATGACCTGTCAAATTTACATCGAACAAGTTATTACGCCCATTATCTACCCCCTACGTAATGAATTAGGTGAAAATTTTGTGTTTATGGACGACAACGCTCGACCACATCGCTCAAGAAGGGTTCAAGAGACACTCGAAGCAGGACATATCAATAGATTAGATTGGCCAGCCAACTGTCCTGACATGAATCTTATTGAAAAAATGTGGGATTTTGTTGCTAATCATATTCCTCCACCTCATACTGCAGATGAGGTAGTCGTGGCAGCAGAAAATGGAACAATATTTCGCAAGAGATCGTTAACCGATTATCTCAATGCACATACGTGTCAATATGCTATTGGGACGTGGTGGAGGTCATACCGACTATTAGTCAAGTAGAGAACGTGCTTTGTTATTTCTTTTTGGCTTAATAAATTTTGTGAAAAATGTCACTTATTTGCTGGTTTTTAATTTCAAGTTTCAATATGCTTTTATAAATGTGGTTGGTTTTTCTGACAAAAAGATTTCTTTAATAAGAATGAGGAGGGGTCCAAGACTTTTGACGTTCTGTGTAGCATAATTTTTCGAGGCAAGTCAACAACAATTCAACAAATCGGTTTTGTATGTGTAGGTTTAGTAAAAATTTTTTATATATTTTTTGTAATTTTGCAAACGTTATTGATATTTAGTTATTAAAAGTGTACAAAAATTCAAAACATACTCAAGAACATTTGCACAAAATCTCGGAAAAGGTGTACTATTCTCCAGTACTCCTCTTACTGCATTTTTGATATTTCCCTGCATACATTTTCCATAGATCGGACACTCTGAGACTCTCTAAATATAAAATCGTAAAACCGATAAGGAAACACATGAAAGTATGTAGCAAATATTTTTCTATACAGGATTTTATGCCAGGTAATTATAAAAAAGTTATGTTATGAATCATTTAAGGATGTTTTTAAAACTGTATTACACATTATACTGCCAATTTTCTCCACTACTTAATAACGTAGATATTTCATGGGGTGGCTGAAGAATAATGATGAAACAGAGTCTTTTGACAACTTGGGGCTGAGCGTTCTACCCCGCAGTAAATTCTGCACACACCTAAAAAGCCCTCATCTTCTTTCAGAAATCGCACACGATCCCCCAAGTAGTACAAGATCTCTCAAGCTTTATAATATTTAGCGGCATTTGTAAACGAATTGTAAATCCCCCCTATTTCCGACAACTTCAATTTTACAGCGCCATCTAGTGGTTCATGAATTTCGCGAATACTGTTTGATGTCGGTTAGCTGTTGGTTCTCCACCGACTTGCTTTTAGAGTTAGCTATGGAATGGCAAGGTAGTCATTTGTTTTCTGATTTTAAGATGCGATTAACTCGTTTCTAGCTATAAATGCGTAGGTGTGACTGTGAAAAGACAGTCGAATTCAGATTTAGAAAGTCCGGAAGCGGACGGGTGTAATATAAGCGATTATTTAAACTGTTATGCATTTAGCACTTATTCCACAGGCAAAAATTAGTAGCCGGGAAGATGACCTTTACGTCTAACCGAATAGAAAGTCCGCGATTGCCGCAGAGCTATGCGCCGCTGGGTCTGCAAAAAATTGTTATACAGGGTCAGACATTCTTGAGCGCTGATTTTACTTTCTTCTGCGCGATGGACGAGCTCGTAACCCGTTGAAATGTCTTATAGAATTTTTTATGATTCTGTGTCCTTAAAGAAAACTGTCAATCTCTACGCCTATGGCCAGAGATCACTAGAGTTCGAGATTTTTATCGAAAGAACACTATACTGAGTGTGAATTTCGTTGTAATCTCGGATTACTTTTTTTGGAGAAAATGGCCATAATTAGAACTTTCATAGACCTCTTGGTTTTTGAAATACAGGGCAAAATAAAAAAAAACACTGTTTTCGGGTTTTATAGAATAATAATATCTCTACTTGTGCGGGAGAGGGGGCGGCATTATATTGTTATTTAGAGGGGTGGTCAAATGTCGACCGTTATCAGTCTCTCACATTGCCCAAGCTAACATTCTTCTAACATACCATACCCGCAGAAAGGATGCCCAGTCCTCTCCAGAATATAGCTGATATACGAACTACCGGCCGCGTGATTCGATCCATAGGAATAGGTCAGGGAAGAGACATTTTAACACAAATGCATCCATGCAAACATGTAAGTGTTTAATTTGAGCCGGTTTTAAAATAGCCCATAGAAACTTGATTCCTACGCCCACTTTTAAAGGGCCTGTACCTTATTAAGGAATGCTAAAATTATCATTTTTTTTACAAAAAGCCCCTGTTTAAAATCAGTTTAGGGAACCACTGTTTCATTTTCTTCAACTATTTTTAAAACATCCTGTATAATAGTTGCTACTTTGTTTTTTAGAAATTTTAATTTTTCTTTATAATTCAAAATATAATTTTAACAAGATAATAGCCAATTAAATACCTAATTTATAAATATCTCCAATGAATAACATTTGAAAATAAATACAAACAAGCAAAAAAAAGATTAATAGGAAGAAAATTAATCGACAATGTCATTTAAAAAACTGTTAAAAGTTATTTAATATTGAAAAAATATTTAGAAACTATTTAAATTTATCCTTTGGCAACAATTTTAAATAAAATCATGAAAATAGTGAGAAAATTATAAAATAGGGATAAATGGAAAATCATAATTTAGGTTTTAATTTTTTCAATATTAGTGAATATTGTTCTCTTAGATATAATATTATCAATTATGGTGCTAAAAATCCGCTAGATATAACATAAAAATCTTAACTATTTATTATATAGCTTAATTGTTTAAGCAACTGTATATTTTGCATACATTTTTTTTAAGTAAATAGAAGTCATGAACCAATTTTATATAATTATATAAAAATGCATGGCCAACTATGCACCACGCAACATCAGTTTTAACAATTTAACGTATTATCATTGAGGAAAAAAATAATGCAATTTATTAGCATAACATATTTCTGAGGTACGAAAAATTCCTTTAAAAGATTTTTTTTTATTTTTGCCCTGTATGTAAAAAACAAGGAGGTCTATTTTCATAGGCTTTGATTACGGCATCATAAATTTTTCTAAAAAATAGTTCAGCGCTGTGAAAACTGCATCCTTCTATCTCTTGTAGATTCCAAAATACTCTGCAATTATAACGAAATTGGAATACACTACTTTTTGGCGCCTAACATTCTTTAGCGTGTATTATGTATAGTCTTTCCAAAGCTAGTTGGTACAGTGGCAGGCGAATTTATTTGGATACATGGACGTACACCAATAAATTTAAAAAGGGTTTAAATATTTACACACACCTATCATTTTTTAATAGGGCCTGTAGGAGACGTTTCTTTTTGTAGTGTTTTCGTCAACATTAGTTGATATTCTATATCTATATTATGATTATTGTTATTGTTATTAGATATTTAAGATACGCACATGATATGAAGCTATAATTAAATGTGGGGATATATTAGTAAGTAGTTACTCTGTAAACCATTTTTGGAACAATTCTACTGTCAGTTGTCAGATTTCTGATAATCTGCAGAAGTTTTAATGTTTTTTTGCCGACAAATATAATACCTATTTGATTTCCTACATGCACTGCACTATAGTGGGAGCAGGTAAACATCTTTATGCCTTTTATTCTATTGGAGTAGTGGCCAACTTACTACACACTAATCCAATTGACTTTGGAAAGACTATACCAACTAATACTAATAAACCGACGCTCCAGCACGTCTCGTAACTGTTCAGGGCATAACAGTACTCCGTCTAGTGTGTCACACTCGTGTGAGAACGTCCTTCAGGTCCACCTGCACTTATATTCCATGTAAAATACACGTGAAGTGTAAAAACGGTGGCATGTGCCGCTCGGCCCGTGGGAATAAGAATATTGTAATCTTGCCTTAAAAAAATCGTTGAATAGGCACAAAGACGGCGTATGAATATTTAACACGTTAATTGCTTGAATTGTTTACGCATAGTTTGAAAAATATGCAGCCGTGGAAGTTTTTTTGAAGCATACTAGAAGTGGGTAATAGTAGCAACGTGCCATCCCTTCTCCACATGAATATTAAGATTTATCTAGATTGATTGTCGAGGTTAGATTTGCTCCATTTTGGAATTTAGGTCACTGATAAAAAAAAATCTTAAATAGTAAACTCCGTAGAAGATTGCAATCGGTTAGTGTGATCGCGTGGAAGAAGTATTTGTTGCTGTTTTTCGTTCTGTGGTGGTGGTGGCGAATTGTTTTTACAGATTTAGTAGAATAGTGTCAGTGTATTTACATAATTTCATGCTGCAAAAATCGTGTAAGACTTTCTCTTCACATTGTAAAGAAATAATTACACATTTTAACACAAAATAACGCAAAACTGTGTTAATCGAAGTCCACACGGGATTTTGCATATTTTTACACATTTCTCTGTGTGTGTAACAGTGTGTTAAATGTTTAACACAATCCACTGTGTTAATATAACAAATATTATGTGCAACTTTTACATATTTCAGTGTTATTTTCCCATTTTCTTTGATCAAACCTCAATTAAAATTTAAATCTCCATTTGAACACATCGAACCAGAGATCACTGAACCCAACAACGCTACACGACCAACATGACGTGCTGACAAGTGTTGGAACAGTTGATATACTGCAGCTGCGCAGTTGTGCTCAGGAGTAGGGATATAAAACACAGAGGTGTGTTAACTTTACACAAAATGGTGTACTTTTAACACATCACTGGTGAATCTTACATAAATTCAGTATATTTTATTATAATATGTACATGTAATTTTAACACATTTTGTGTAAAGCGTAAAAAAGCCATAGTGTGTAAAACAATTGCACTTACACAGCAACTTTTTTTATAGTGTAGGTACATATATTCTTAAGAAACTGTTCTTAAATTTTTGTTTCTGTATAATCTCTATTTCTTACAGTTCAAAAACAGTTGAAATTGTGGCTTTTTCATAGCTTTGGGGTCTTTGCTATGCCATGCGTGTGTAATCTTAATAAAATTTGGTTAGAAATAACATTTCATACAGATTTTCAGATCGGAGTGTCGATAAATGTTTCACATTCAGGCATAAAATTAAAAATAATATTCGTTGGTCACGTCTAACGAGATTCGACATTTGCTGGATTTAAATCCTGAAGTTAATATTTACTTTGAGTCGAAATTCACGCCGAACTATTTTTATAATCCTATTAACAGGATTTAGTTTAAAAATCTGACAATTGGGTTGGTCGCACGATAGGCTTTAGCAGGAGGCAAATATCCGTTTCTGAGGACCAAAATAAAAGAAAATAATATAAAGTGCTAGGTTCACTCAAGGTCTACTAACTATTGGTAATGTTTCGTTGGTTACAGAGGTGGTAAATGCATGAAACTTCTTGTTGGTATAAATACTGTTAGTGTAATGCAAAGAAGATAGCCTTTTTTCTCAATTTATCACAGCCTCAACAATATACAGGGCACTGTTTTCGACGATCATCTACTTCACTTCTATCCAACACAAGAGCATACCTTCAAACTTTAAAACGGCGTGGTGGTTGGAAGTCCAATACCGTGTGTGATAGCTATATTGAACGCTACAAAAGTTCTTGGAAGAGAGATTGCCCTCATTGTAGCTACTTTAAATGCTAAGCATTGTTAATACAAATACAGACCAGCTGCATTCATCTGGTATTAATCTTACGAATTGCCAAAGTAGTGTTGTATTTATAGCAAGTAATTCAATTTAATTTAAGTTAAATTAACTATAAATTTTGAATTTAGTAAACCTGTTGGTTCTTAATTCAAGTAACCATTAAGCAGTGATGTCTTTTTTAATATTTCACTAGTGGGGTACTACTACAGTACCAAATAAATGTTGTAATGAGGCTCTTATGAAGCAGTTGTAGATAAAACTTTCTTATACTGTGACGATAAATGCAATAGAAACAAATTTCGATGTACCCTCGTATAATCCTTTTAGCAGTTCGGCCGTTCTGGTCATTACCTGAGCCAACTTATTAATTAACGCCATTAGTGCCATTAGCCGTATCGGAAAAGACGATGTTATTATTCATTTTTTCGGTTCGTGGAATAATTACTCTCTTAAAAGTGTACGGCTCTGGGTATGGCATTAGACGTGGCCAGTGGCGTAGCTAGGCGTCGGCGAAGCGGCCCCTCGCCCACGGCCTCGCACTTAATGGCGAGGCCCCCCTTGGGGATGATTTAAAACCGAACGCCATGAACTCTAAATAGTACGAATAACACCTTAAAAGACCTTACTAAGAATAAGCTTTACCGAGGCTTTACCACACGTACTAAATTAATTTACAATCGCCTTTTGTTTTCAAGATACAGCATTTAAAATTTTTTTGTAAAATTTGAATTTTTTTAATATCTTCCGATTGTACGAAAATATTTGAACCAGAATTGATGCACATTGTGACCTTGCATGTAGCTATTATCTGTTACAATATTCAGTTCATTCAGCATCCAATGGTGGAAGAAAAGGGCCTCGCTGATGCGACTTCGCCCACGTCTAGATTAGTCCACGCTACGCCACTGGACGTGGCGTAATTATAAGCGCGATTTGTGCTTAATTTCATAACGCGGATGTGCAGGCCTCCGATTGGAAGCCTTAAGGTCACCTATTAGCCGTAGAATCGCAGGATGTCGAAAAAAATAACCGTTAAGAGGTCGACCGTCACTACGTTTACTCGATTTAAAGGGTAGGCTAATAACAGGATAGCAAATCGAAGTGTTAAGATTAATTTTCTTAATTTTTAGAATGTTTATCAAGAGTTTTAATAAAATCTGAATAAACCTGCGCACAAATGTTTAAGTAAAATCCACGTTTATTTTTGACTCTTCGCTTTTACAAAGTAGAAATACCAGGTTTATGAAGTTCTAGGTACGTAACGAAGCCACTTTGGATTTTATTATTTAAATCATTTAAAAAATCCTTTAATCCCTAACAAAAAAAAAAAGAATAGAAATATTTGCTACAAAAAGGTTTGTTTTTTTTCAACACTTCAGTAATTGTAGAAGAGCACGGTTAAATTAAAAAAATAATTATCACAAATGTTGTAACACTTGGCATATAGATAGATAGATCATTTATTATCCATTTAGAGCTGTACAGAGATGCTATGGGATTTTAATTTAACAATTTAACACTATTCATGTGCCAACCAGGTATATACAATTGATAAAAAAACATATTTGAAACAAACATAGATTCATACATATACATATAAACATACATATACAGGGTTAACTATGACTAAGTACAAAAATTTTAACCACGTGCTCAGGGAGGCCTAAAAGACAATAAAAAATTGATTTCGGAATTCTAGCTCGATGTTAAAAATGGGGCAAAACCCTCTTTTCCTACGGAAAGTCGGCGCCTATGTCATCAGTCATCGTCCAAGATGGCTACATATGTCAACTAGGTATATGTTCTGTGCAACTAGGTACCATGCGGTCGTTTCTCACAACGTTGCCGAATGTAGAAACAACGAAAGTAAACATTTTTATTAATAATAATACCTAAGTACCTGATAGATAACAGTTAATCCGGTTAGCTAGAGTATTTTGCATTCGATTTCGTTCCTTCGTTCCAAACTGCCTAAACTTCATTTTCACTCATTACAGGTCCGTCAGAATTACTCGCCACAAAGTTAATAAAATTGCCCATTTATTTTAAGAAAATTGATTGTGAAAGAAATACTAACAGAAAACCTCGAATACACCCGTGGCAGTTTTTAATTTATAAAATTTTGTCCGATAACGGTCACTCCACTGCATTGCTCTCAACTCTAGGAAATATCTCCACGTACGTTTAAAGAAAATTGTGGAATGTCCCAATATATCGCAACCATCCATTATTTAATGAATAAAACGTTTAAAACTGAAACTGTCACTAAAAACGGAAAACTAAAATTACATTGTCAACGCCACCGTTCAGTCTTCGGTCCGCCTACACCGAGAACTTAATATTCTTCAGATAAATATTCTTATGGCAATCAATATAATCAATATTATCTTCTTTTATGTACGATCGTGGGTTTCTTCATTCTAGTATTGTTTTGACATTTCCTCCGTGACATGGGGTGACACGCACATAGCACTTGTCAGTCGATATAAACCTATACTGTGTTGTTGGTTGCATTGTGTCTAATACTCTACAAATGTCAAACAGTAGTGGTCAGAAAAGTAATATTACAGAGCACTGTGAACGCCTCGGTATATTTAAAATAATAATACTACAATATTATTATATGCAAACATGGTCGATTATTGTGTGGACAATTATTTTGCTAATAAAAATTTCTTAGTAAGTAGGCATAAGTATATGTTTTGTGAAATGTAGATCAGAAAGAATGTAAGAAGAAGAGGAAGAGGTGTGTCAGAGTTGAGTTGTTGTTGTAAAGATAGGAAGTGCGAAATAAAGAAAGTAGTAAAACGTTATTGGGTATTTATTTAATTAACAAAGAAAATATTACCCTAACAATTGTTAATATCGTTACTATTATTAGTTTTCAGTATTTGCTTTTCGCACATTCAAATTCGTGTAATCGCGGAAATTACGGATATGGTACTAATTTATGGGAAGTGCGACGAAAGTGCATAGCGTGCAGCGTGCAGCAGCAGAATATCAAAGACGTTTTCCAAATAGACAGAATATGCCAAATCCTCGTACATTTGTACGAATTGTACAACGTCCACGAATGTTGTTTTACACGTGCTGGAGTTTTAAATACGTATGTACCTAACTTGAAAATAAAAAAGAACCAATTTCATACTTTTTAAAAGTTCTATGAAACTTCTTTTTTACTTAGTGACATAAAAATAAAGCATTTTTAAACTACAATAGATATACCTACAGAAAAAAAGTATTTTTTTATTTATGAAATGGTTGAGGGAAACCAAGACGTCCCCAGCAAGTATAACAATTTTTACAACAAGTTATAATGTAAACAAGTTAGAAAACAGAAAATAATTCAACTTTCTTGAAATCTCCAAATATCAGTCCTGGAAGTATCAGTACTAGGCACAGCACTCTCAGTGCTAGGTACCATATCGGGTTTCTCATTAAATAATCTAGTATTTTGTAAATAAAACTTTCTTTAAAAGCGCCGTAAATCGTTATACGTGGCAACGCGGTGCTCTGTCACTACCTTTGACAACTTTCACTTTGGCAGAACATACCTAACCTCGAAGCTGACAGGCGGCATAGTCGCCGAGAAATTAGGGTTAATAAGGTTTTGAAAAATTTTTTCGCTTTATAAATAAGTTTGGAATTTTTTGAACGGTGATACCGTTAATTCTGATTTTCTCCTATCCCCTCTTAAAATATTTGTACTAAGTCATAGTTAACCCTGTATACATGCATCATCATCATAACACAATTCACATATACAATGAGCAAACACAAAATAAATAAAAAAGAGACCATTATTTCATTATCCTTATAATTAAGAAATTCGTGAATTGAATAATCATTAATCCCAGTCAGATATTTTTTAACCTGACTTTTGAAGTTCCTAAGAGATGGTGGGCTTTTATAGATGTTTGATAGATGATTATACAACTTCAATCCAAGAACATCATGAGCTTTCGAGATAATACCGAGATGTCTATAGGCGATACAGAATTTATTTTTATTGCGGGTGTCATATGTATGATAAAAATCATTTTTCGTATATTTATGTTTGTTTTCAAAAACATACACCAAAATGTTAAAAATATATAAACCGGGCAGAGTAAGAATATTATATTTTTTGAAAAAAAAAAAATAGGTGTGTTTGTTTTAATCGACTCAAAATCAAGTTTTCTATGACCTCCTAAAATTATTGTAACGACTTGCAAAACACCCTGTATATTTGAATTAGGTATCAATAATACTGTGTCACATGTATGTTCATAAATATCAAATACATACTGTACTACAAAAAAACTCCAGGTAGATACAGTTGAACTACACGTTTTATACCAAATGACACAATTTGTATTAAAAAATGTAACGATGTTGCAAAATTGCATTTCATGAGCACTAAAATACGGTTACACTTCGAAAAACTACATATTCACAAGAGAACGATGTGTATTTACATAATATATTGTGAATTTGCAAGCAAAATGTAACGCGGTAACGCGAGAGAGAGAGATGATTTTGCCACTGTAGTCTATTTTAAAATTTACCTACTATCTATTACTAAACAACAATAATTATAAAAACCTATTCATATTTTCTTTTGTACTCTAATTCAACTTATATCTCATACTTTTAATTCTCTATTATTTCTTTGGTTTTTGCCAGCAAATAGACTGCTAATTTACGTTTCAAACACACTGTATTACTGACAAAAATTTATATGTATGTATAAATAGTTATTTATGTACGTAACAAATTTAATTGCAAATTCTCTAAATCCGCCAAATTGTTGCACAGTAACTAGAAAGATTAGCGAATACGAAAACAAACTCATTTCTGAAAACCGGAAGCACGTGCTTCAATTAAATCTACAGCTATTAATTAATATCTCTTAATGAAAAGATAACATGTAACGATGACGTCAAAATAGATATCTGATAAAGTATAATTATTGTATTCGCTTCAGATACACATTTACAATAATCGAAAATTAATCCTCTAGTAAACTTCGTGATAATGTTAAAAACTATGCTACGATAATTATACGTCACTATTGCAGTAACCAGTATATATATCTGCTGTAATAAATTTAAAATAATTGATATTAATCGTAAGTAAAATTGTTTATAGGTCGTATAAGAGGTGTGTGCATTCAAGGTAGAAAAAGGTTCTATACAGGCAATTGATAATGGCTTGGCATTTGGTCGCCACTTCGCAACATGGATTTTTACCGTGCGATATATTTCAGGGTTCAGAGAACACAAAATATTGCACGTCGAATGAATCTAGCACTTTAATACTAGTTCACTTTTAAAAGTTTCTACTCATCCGTAGAATGCGGTTCTTTTAGACGGCAATGACCTACCACCACCCATTTACATCTGCCTGATGCGCACTCTGCGGATATCACATTTCTAACACTTATCGTAGGCTTTGGTAGTGTATGTTATTACAACCACAGCACCAAGTTCCAAATGTGGCAAAGTAATGGCCTTTATTTGTCCATGTTTTGTCAGTCTAATATATTTTTCGATTCAAATATCGACCTAATATACTTTTTTCTCGATTTTAAGAACACAAACATATAATCATTAATAAATTAATTACAGTAATAATTATATTAGCGGAAAGATATACCCGAACAGGTGGATCCCTCAAGGCGCTTCGACCAATAGAAATCGAGCATTGAGATTCGATGAGATTTAAAACAAAACAAAAAAGGATTTTTATCAAACCACTTTGTAAAGCAACAGAGTGAACTGAATCGAGCATTATATGAAAAATATGTAATTTCCTGTTCATTATTTTTAATGTTTAATCATAGATAGCTGTTTCACGTAAAAAACGGGTGCTACGGAAATATCAGTAGGCGTATCATTAACTTGGATGTTAATATAGTTCAATTTCTCTGTATCAGATCAAAGCTTATATTGATAGATATGATTTTCGGGAGAAAATGTACAGATTAAGTGGTAGTCAAATTTAATAAACCCTATTTTTTTCACATAATCTAATCAATCAAATTAATACACGCCATATTAATAATCTCCAGTGGGTGTTCTTTATTTTTGCGCTTCGAAAATATATTTTTTTGTTCAACGAAAAAAAGTAAGTGAATGGACCGAACCGAGCGTGGTGTAGGAAAAACCATAATCAAAGATGGAACTTATGCATAATAACAAAAACAAACATTGGATCCATTCAGGTTCGGCTGGAATACCAAACCACAGGTTATTATTGATATTAGTTAAATCTTATCAACAACTAACCAAGTTTAATCACATTTCCGTGGGAAGAGTTACTCTTCATATTATTTTATAGTAATTTCAATATAAAACCGGATATTCAATAACAAATATGAAATCAATAAACGGTATTTCGAATATGACTACAACATTGCAATCTATTACCTGTTATTGTTCGAAGTAGAGATCAAAATACATACTTCCTTTGCATCGTGACTAATGACTTTGTTGGAAACTTGTAAGTGCATATAGGTAATCAAAAATGATGCATTTTAAAAGCCACAATCTGTGTGACATGTTAATTTGATGACATGACCGACAATTGAACTGGCTGTTCCTTCGTATGTATGTTCACATATAAATTCAATGCCGGTCGGGGCATTAGTCCGCGGAGTAGTTGTTTCCTGCCGTATCATTTACAGCCCAGGGCGAGAGGTCTGCGTTAAGTACTTGCTGCAATGTAGGTCGCTTCCTGTAAGTCGAACCGCTTAGGCCGAGCAGGAAGTAAGCAGACCACTTATATCTCAGTTATTATAATTATTTCAAACTTTATTATGTCTTTAGAAACCTCAAAGAAAACTATTGACGATATGTTTGGGCGTAGTTGTGATTATGATGTAGAGACATCTGATATAGTATGTGTACGACGTTGTCACATGTTCAAAACCTGTTTGCTGTTATAATTATATTACCATTGGTCACAGGAATAAAATTGTTAAGTGAATTATGTTTTGTTTGGTAGAATTTATCAATTATCTGTAGTTATCATAGACCTTATAAATCATGGACCGGCCCTAGAAAGAGACGTTCGCTGTCCTGATGCGTACAAGAGGGATGAAGCTAGTCCGGGCAAAAACAGATGTTCTATGACAGAAAAATATATAAACATAACCTGACAAAACCTGTCCTGTTAATATTGTTAATGATTTGTGTGTCTTTTGTGATTTAGTTGTGTGTTTATTAGCAATAGTTTTTAAAGACTCATAAACTATGGTGGAGTCGGTCTGTCACCATAAATGTCATACGTCTGTCATTTACGGTTTTTGTTTTTTTCGGCCAATGATCTGTGGGTTTTTGCCCGAACTAGCTATATCTCTGTCGCACACATCTGAGCATCAACTATTTGTATAGGCAGAAAACGGTTTTGGGCGCGTCCATGATTTATAAGGTCTATGGTAGTTATATAGGTATTCGTTATATTTCGATACTCTTCAAAATATGAGTGAAGTGCGTGAAAAATTGAGCGATGTGAACTAGCTGTAAAAATTGTGCCACATTTTAACAGCCAAACAAACCTCAAATGAAAGATATTTCAAAAAATAATAATTATTTAATATGGTAGGTAATTTTTGTATTTATTTTTGACCTTCTCTCAATAACGGCCACTTTCACAATCAACTTTAGTGGCCTCTGTTTACAAGTTATTATTTTTAGTTATTTAGTTACATACTGTACAATTGCGGGTTCTTTAGACAAATCCACTAATTTAAAATCGAATTTCGTAATTTTTTGAAACCGAATAAATAAATATATAAATCACTGATATATTTCCACACTTTAGACTACTTTTTTGTTCGAACATATTATAATGCTAGTATTTATCTGCTCGTGCTCACTAAAGGTTCAATGTCAATGTAATATCGTCAGATTATGAGCAGGGCAAACAAGTAATTGTAAAAAGTACACAACAAACGTGAATTAAGCTTCTATAAATAAACATTTCTCTGTATACATAAATAATTCTTAAATTAAATAAGGATCGCCCGGTGTTGATTTGCCTAATTGCCTCGTTTGTGCGAGTGTAAGAGGCGAAAACATCAGCTGACACTCTGATGTTTCGTTAAAATGATTTTGCAAGGCGGATAAGGTACCTGTAGTGATATACAGGATGTCCTTTCATTGCCTGTACAGGGTGGTCCGCATAAGGAGCGACACAGAGCAGGTGTATGTAGGGAGTCTCAAAATATTACAATTTAACTAAATATTGCTATATACAAAGTTACACACAGGCGGAGTTACAGGGCTTCAAAGTGAGGCCAAATAGTTCGACACACCACCAGACATACACCGGTTTCGGGATTGTTAGCCGTCGTCAGTATGCCATAAGTGAGATGACCGACAATTGAATTTGCTGTTCCTTCATATCTACGTTCACATATTAACTGAGTGCAGGTGAGATATAAGTGGTCTGCTTACTTCCTGCTCGGCCTAAGCGGCTCGACTTGCAGGGAGCGACCTACATTGCAGCAGGTACTTAACGCAGACCTCTCGCCCTGGGCGATGAGCCATTACATCTGTAAATGATACTGCAAACTTTGCCTACCTTATAACAAATCATAATTTGTTAGACAGAGTAAATCTGAATTTTCGGCGAAGAATAAATTTATGTTTCAGAGAGAATGATGCCCATTTTGACCAATTTATTTAATATAGTTTTATTACTAACTGTCAAATTTTAAAGACAAAGCCTACTACTGACTCTTTCATTTCCTGTAATAAACACTATTAAAATCTTGTTCTAATTAATGCATTTTTACTTGGAAACCTTCAAGTTTTTAAAAATTTAAGAAGAACAATCAATGAACACTTTACAGTGTTTCAACTTACTTAAATTCATAGTCAAAGAAAGCAATAATGAACCTAAATCGTGTAGCAAATTTGATTATTTCAAGTTAAAGTAATTCAGAGATATTATTTTTTTGCCGCTGCTCTGTGGTTCTTATGCGGAATGCCCTGTATATTTTCAAAGAGTGACATTTTTATTCGGCTTCAAAACACTTTTCTACGATACGCTACTGGTATTTTTTTGTGAATGAACTGAAGAACAACAAAACATTTTTGTACAAATTATGATTTGTGATGGTTTATTTAGCGGCAATGAACTGAACTTAATCAGAATTACCTATTTCCACACACTGCAAGTATAGTACACGCGTCAAATACTTAGAAGGAAATGGTAATTCACAGATAATAATGTAGTTAATTATTTCCTACGATATCCAGGCAATTTTAAAATGTCGTTAAGCAGCATTTGTCCAGGTCTCGGAATACCTTGGAAATATTAATTATTTCAAAGAATATTTTAATTATTTATTTAAATTGGTTAAAGGCAACATTCGCCTAAATCATTAACAATTTTACGTAATCAAGGATTATTCAAGGACAAGGACAATTTGGATTTTACTGTCAACGACCTTTCAGTAAAAGCAAATATATATTTTTTCTCAGTGTATCAGATTTCATTGCCTGTTTTGGCCCAGGACAGTTTGGGCTTTGGTTGAATGCTAGGTGGAGATATCGTCGTAATTTTTTAAAACAATCGTGTAAAAAGTTTTTATGATCAAATTCAATTTGACAATAAATGATAAAAATTAATAACACAATAAACATTTCAAACAATAAAATCGTATCTGCACGTTGGACAATAACCGTCGAATATATCAAAATCGTTACCCATTGTGAATTCAATAAAAATTATGTTGCCACAATAAACGGAGTACTTACATTTTAGTAGGACACAATAAAACGCTATCATTGTGGGCGCTGAAATATTTTTTATCGATACATGTGTCGCGCTCGCCAAAAATTGTACCGCAAGGCACAGTTTCAGGCCCAGTGTACGTGCTAGTAGTTTAGTAATGTTTACTGATGGTCTGAATAATTTCTGATAACTGTGAGCACTTTTTTGGTAAATCATAGATCACAAATCAAGAAAAAGTTTTGTAGCAAAGATGGCCGATCGTCTTTTGTTAATACGTTCTTCAGACACTTTTTTGAGTAAGTCCAACATTATTAATTTTTGAGTTATAACCTAGTTGTGTTTTTTAATACAAACCATAGGTGACCATGGGGCAATTGAAATCGTAATTTTTTTCTCTTTCCATAAATATGTAATATGTAGGGTGAGACAATAATTTATTATAGCATATTTTGCTTCTTTAATTTTCTTGAAATAGGCGTGTATCATTTGAAATAATTGCCTGTTACCAATCTTTGACATTTTCGTTTCGATTGTTACATATCAACAATATTATTTAGCTTTTTCCGTACATTAATTTAATTACGTCTTGGATACATTCTTAGGATGATTATTATTGCGAATATATCATTTTAATAATAATAATAATAATAATAATAATAATAATAATATATCTACCCCTCATTCTAATCACGAGGATTAGCCCAGAAGTCGAAGACTTGTGCGGGAGAGGGGGCGGCATATTATTATTAAGCAGGCCGCATTTGCGCCCAGGAACGACTTGGTAGGCCCTAACCACCATTCAGTGCAGGAATGAGGGAAACCTGGAAAACCTCATTAATTAGGGGAGTAGTCAAATGTCAACCGGTATCAATCTCTCACATTGATCCAAGCCAACATTCTTCCACCCTACCATAACCGCAGAGAGGGTGTCAATCTCTCCACGAATATAGCTTATATACGGTCTACCGGCTGCGGGGGTCGAACCACACAGCGATCTAGTCACCTCGATTCAAGTACTGACGCCTTAAACCGCGCGACCACTGACCGATAATAATAATACTATTATTTGTTTAGTAACTTATTCTGTCATGATGTTTTCTAAATGTCTTATCAAAAATATTGAAAAAAAATGATACTCTGGAATAAACTGTTTCCTCAGTAAAATGGTGAATAATAATAATTTAACCCCACATATTATATATTAATGGAAAGAGAGAAAAATAACAAATTCAACTGGCCCATGGCCACCTATGGTGTGTAAAAAACTCAACTTTAGGTTATAACTCAAAAATTAATAAAGTTACAAAAATATTAGGGACGTCACTGAACTACTCAAAACGGTATCTGAAGAACGCATTAATTACTTTTGTCTAACTTTACAAACAACCAAGGTACCCATATATCGAAGTGGAAAATTCGTTTATTACTCGAAAACAAAACACGATAGGTCATTTTGGTTTTGATCATTAATTTTCTCTTAAAAAAAGAGATCGAGGGTTGGGGGGGTCATTTTTTTAATTTCCCTGTAGTTAACATCGAAATTTACTCACCCTGTACATCATAAAACATGCATTGATTTGTGAATTTTTCATAAGACAGATTGTCTTTAAATACTCGTATCTTTAAATTCCTGCACGATATCAATGTGTCTGCTTCACATACTTCCTATCATAATCCTTGAACTAGATGACAAATCCCCGCCGTCTTTAAGGATTTCCCGAAAAACTAATGCAAAGTGTGTCGGTATATACAGACTTTGTCGTCATTTCTTGTTGTACTTGTAAGTTAAATTGTTGTACGTTTTCATAATTATACTTTTCAACTTATCTTACGTTTTCCTTTATTTCCATTCTATTCCACATTTCCACCGTAAACATGGCCCCGAAAAGCTTACAACATTAAGAAAACTTACCCCTCTCGAATTACGGGTCGGCCATGCACGCAACCAAAACAAAATAACGTCGGCCACAGCACACTTTTCGATTATTATCGGAACGGAGTATCGCGAGGATCCAAACTATAAACAAAACAATCGAGCTGGGTCTGGGTTACCTGTCCTAGTGAGTTTGCCCGATGACATAATTCAGTTAAACGCCACGATAGCACTGACACGCGAGCGCAACGCGAGTTGGTGCCCAGGCGAAGACGAACGCATCGTTTTCTTATCTGGCGATTTGTTGTTGTTATTGCCTGTTTTCGTGACTATTAAGTTGTAGCGCGAGCGTGTGGATTTTTGCACACGCGGCTCGCAGCAACGCGAATGTCGAAGCAATTTTGGTAGAAATTCACCGCTAGGCGAAGTGGAAGGGACGGAGATTAGTATTGTGTAGTTATCAATCGAGAGAAAATGGTCTTTGTTATATGAAGACTTCCCTTTATTACTGGTATATTAAAAATGTGCCTCTGTACTGAAAATTAAGGAGAAATCGTGAAATTAGATTTGATTCTGCTTTATTTCTGTACAAAATAAATGTAGTGCGTGAGCTTCAAATTATGTCTATCTATACTGGGTGTTCAGGAAAGAATTAGCTATACTTTAAGGTTAACTTCCTTGACAAAAGTGTGATTTAAATTAACTTAGCTTTGAACAATTTAGCTTCCTTAAAAAATTAGAAGCCTGTGAAGGTACTTTTTTTATTTAATTCTTGTCTTAAAATTTTGAAGAAAGAGATTTTTCTGTGAGATAAACACGAATATCTGATTGATTTCTGGGGCATTTTGGCGACATGTAACAAATATACCTTTTTTAAAATCTAATCGAAGGTTGTTTTAAAATAACTAATCATTTTCTAAAACCTACCCTTAAAAATTGTGAAGTGTAGCGGCACAGGCGCTCAAAACGCCCTGTACATTTAATAATGAAAAATTAAGTTGAATTGTTATAACAATACATAAAAACATTTAAACATTTTCTTGTTCTTACCTTTGTTAACAAGAACTTTATATCATCGGCATCTTGCAAAAATTTTGAAACATCCTCTTTTATTAATATTCTTGACTCTTTTGGTTTGTATCCCACTAATTGCTTTTTCAGAAAAGCGATTAAATTGTTGAATTTACTGATGTCAACATTTTGCCGCGTACAGATTGCTCTATTCTATGCTGTGGTCATAGAATAGAGCGTCCAAATATTAGATGATTTATACTTCTTGGATAATTCTTCAAAAAAATGCTAATTAAAGCCTTTTCTTTTGTTTCATATTTTATATCTTTAGATAGGTACACACCAATCAGTGAATCGTTTATAAAATTGTTCTTGGTTCTCGATTCATCTGGTAAAAGTGAAGCTACTGCAATTTATTTATAACAAGTTTGACAGGTGACCATAACAATGCTTTTGTTTCTTGATTTTGTATCAAAACTTACAAACTAGATCTGATTCTGGATTTTTCTCAGTTTTATTGTAGTTGAAGATAAAAGTTTATATAGTACATATGGTATAACGGTATTTTTTTATTGCATTCGTGAAATTACACATGTCTCACTCATGTATAATAATGCATATATCCCACTTGTACTATAAATAAGTATTACCTGTAGATATGCGAAAGATTTGTATTACCTTTTACTATTTCTGTAATTGGGTGTCCAAGTCATTTCTAGAAATGAGAATCGTGATGTATTTGGTTATTATAGGTGGTTTTGGACTACGTCAAGGTTTTAGTCTCTTACTATAGCTAGTGCGCATGGTATCTTAACGCATCATTTCTGCGTAAGACGTCCGCGAGTGTTATTCCCAAGTATGCTAATGTGTACATGAAATCCCAGACCGTATACGATAATCAGTTTTGTTGCTATTTTGGATCGGATTTCGTGGAATGCTGTTAAATACACGCGTTTCCAGCTACGAACATAAACAATCTTTGTTGTAAACTATAATACATCGTAATTATTATTTAATAACTTCAATAAACTATTTAGTTTTCATTTTAAAAACAAAGGTTTTCCCCTAACTTGCGTAAACCAGGACGATACGCTATTGTTATCAATGTGAAGTACCCTATAGACTTAGGTTATGTCATTTTATCAATAAACTCTGTAAGGTAGCAGTCAGTAATCGAGTCAATTACCCTGTGCCTTGCTTAAAAAATAATAATTTCAAATATCTGCAGCTGCTAATCTATGAGCACTAGAAGTCGTATTTAAATCATACTTACTCGTACTCTCCGTGAATTATACTGTGTTTGCTAATTCTTGATTTGAATAATTACCAAAACTATTTTGACCTATTTTCAGTATGTTTCGAGATACCTTTGAAAACTATTCAAAAAGGGACACACTATACAAGGCGTTTCTTAAGTAGAGGTCAAAGATCCAAGGGAGTATACTGTGGGCAAAAATGGGTGTCTCTTGTTGTATAAATTTGGGGGCTAAAGCTTGTCAAAAATTGACAAAAAATTCAGTTTTTGATTTCTAAGCCGCTTGAGATAATTTAACCAAATTCGGTGTGAGTATTTAGTATGACAGTAGGTATGAAACAACACCATGAACATCACCCTGTATAATATTACAAATAAAGTAGCGCCATTGCATTATCTTCACTTTTTGTTGACGTAAGTGGTCCTCAGATACAATGTGAACCTTGTAAACTAGTGTCTTGAGATGTTCCCAAACACAAAAATCAATAGGGTTCATATCGGGTGATCTGGATGGCCAAGATTGATCTGGTTCTTGAGTGCCTTATCCAATCATGTTATTACCGAATCTTTCATTTAAAAATCCACGAGCAGTCAAACAAAATTGTGGGGAGTCCCATCCTTCATAAACCACATTGTTTGTCTTAGCGCATAGGGGACAACGTTTTCAAAGGAATGTCTGTAGAAGACGTCGGTTAAAGTTCTTTGTAAAAGTACAGCCCATCAAGAAAATCGAGAATGTTGGAATCGAGATTCCATTATGGCATTAGAGTTTTCATCAAACCATGTCTATTCTGGAAGCTCATTATAGCAATTAACGTCGGCAAATAATATGCCAGCAGTAAAGTCAACATTTTATTCATTTTTTTGCAAAATCTAGTGGCAAAATTGTAGGTGAGCAGGATAGTAAGGCTTGAACTCTTTGTATGTCATACGGATATAACTGTTGATGCTTCAGAACGGACCAAACTAACTTATGACCCACATGAAGAATTTCAGCGATCTTCCTAGGTACTTCAGTCTTTTTCAATTTCGTGTAGAATACCGTCTTCCAACTCAGGCGTTCTAAACTCAAAGGTCTTCCAGGTGTTGGACCTTTATATACTGATTTGTCTACAGATTGAAGTTGACACACATTTCTGGACATTCTTCGCTTTAGAGTTGGATAATTTAGAAATCTTTCCATATAAATTCGCAATAAACGTAAATCATATTGGTATTTTCAGCATTTGAATATTAAATTAAAATCCAAAAACAAAGAATCTTTATTTTAGGCCACACAATACGCCTCTGGATTGCTGACATCTACCTAAGACACACCCTGTATAACAATTTCTTTTATATGCATAAAAGTTGAAACGACGCCGTGCGCCATAACAGTAAAATAAACATCTTGCTTTTAGTTAATAAGGGCACTGTCGCTTAAGTGTTGCGGAATGGGCTGAAAGACGCCGTAAAAATTCGTACAAATTACTCGGAACGAGCGAAGCGCTGTTGATAGATCCATCGGCAAATTGGCGGAAACCTACAAAGTAGAACTCATATGCACGTACTCGACGACGTTGGCTAACAATATTCATTATTTACAAGCGATCGGAGACTCGGAACCGGGTAAACTTTGCCAAACGAAAGCGGAGTTTTCACAGACAACACTCGTAAGCTGGGAAGTTTTTCCATTGTTATCACTGAAAACTCGAACGGAATTCGACGATAATAATGCGTCATTAATGGCGTTAAAAATGAGTGGCGCACCTCCTGAAATTGCCTTAAAATTTCAGCGAACAGTTTTCAACAGAGAAGTAATCATAATGTTGATATACAAGGTGTATAGTAGATAACTACTACCATGGTTAGAACTATACAGTGTCCTGTGTGAGATAAGGAGTGCTATGAAAATTCGATTAACACCTTCAATTGTTCCTTGAAGGAGTAGCACACTGTTATGACAACCATTTTGAGCTATCTTCAGAGAAATCCTGCAAAATTGAAAAAGTCTCGTGTTACAAAACAAGACAAGAGTACCTTTAAAGTCTTTGTAAACTTAAAATTCAAGAAATTTCTAACAGTAGCACTAAAATGAGGCAGTGCTTCATCATGCATAAGCCAAAACTCAAGTCTAAGTTGCAACGGCAAATATTCAATTAAATCAGGGCGAGTATTTTGCAGAAATTCCAAATAATCTTCACCATTACCGATTTGGTAAAAATAACTAGTCCAATCAAATAACGATCAATACCGACCCAAACATTTATCTCAATCTCGTGTTGTTAGTTATTGCATAGGGGTCTACATTGGAATATTCATGAAAGTTGTGATCATTTGTAATTCCTCTACGAGTGAAGCAATCGTTATCAGTTTAAAGAATTTTCTTGTGAAAATTAATATCCTGATGCAAGATAAAGTCGCAAAAGATCACTCGTCGATCCAAATCTAGAACTAATTGCTCTTGCACTTGAATTTGGTGTAAAGAAGTTCTCGATAATCCAGTTTCTCGAGATAAACGTTTAGTACTTATTTGCTGTTCATCTTTAACTGCTGAAAATATTTTCTTCATTTTTTTACCCTTCACCAATATCTCCAGCTCCGAGATTTCCCAACCTCTCACAGACACCCTGTATATCTATGATATACTGATGAGCCCGAAACCAGTCTATATCTGGTGGTGTGGCCGGCAAGGGTTCTTGGTTATTCACACAGATACTGCAGGTGTAATTCAATGCCGGTCGGGGCATTAGTCCCCGGAGTAGTCGTTACCTATAGAATCATTTATAGACTCTGTATATTTCTAAAATAAAATTAATGTATGATTTCTCTTTGGCTTATTTTCTCTACCGCGGCCTTGACATATTCGAGGACATTGTACGGGACTATCATCCACTTCAAACGAAGAACGTCTCCGTGTAATTTCCCTCGCGTGAAGCAGCCCAAAACGGCGAAGACGTCATCGAACTAATTACGTTTAGCATTTCGCTAGCGAGGCCGCGTTACGCAAAGCCGTTTTTTACGGTCGCGTGGAATGTAGAGCCTTTCTCCGCCACCAATAGCGCAGCGTAAAATCGAAAATTACCATAATAAATAACAAGCGTTTTTCTTTCTTTGCCGGTTACGCAAGCGTGAGCGGCGGCGGGCGGGGGCGGTGCCGGTTCTGCGAAGATACGGCACGTTCGGAAGATTCCGATCTATAACACGCTGGAAATGTCAATATTTGATTAGAGGCTTGCATCAAATTATAGTTTCAGCGGAACAGGCGACTTTGGTTGCATCTAAAAGCGTATTTTCTCTCTATTGATCGCCTGAAATGTTCATTTCTGCTCTTCGATTTATTTAGACACATTATGTTAAGGACATATCCTGTTCAGAACTTATCTAAAAAAAAATTTTGAATGGCGATTCTCTAAAAATGAAAAATCATAAATGATTTAAAAGTACCCCTCTGCAGGGCACTGAAAACTGGCCCACTGTAAAACTTGGTAAGATAAAGCATACAATCGGAAAACTAGACAAAAAGTTGAAAGAAATTCGCAAGGAAAGACGGCCATAGTACAGGTCCTCCTCGTCCAATCCCACATTGTACGGCTATAACTGAGTCTCGTGTATGATACGTCTAATTGGTGCAATACGCCGTGGACGCCCTGGACCTCCAGCTCTTCCACGATTCGATTGCAAATTTTCCATGTCACGCCTGCGTTTGCACTACACTGCCACTCACTGCTGCATTTGGCACCATGTTTGCCGGAAAATCGATTTGCTAAAGCATTTTCACTACAAGTTACTATACACGTAAATACCCGCATCACAAAAACGGGTAATACGATAAGTAATCAGATATTTTAAATCGTCTAGTTAGAGACTACAGAGCAAGAACACTTTCTTGTTTAGGTTAGGCAAACTTAGTTTCAGAAATAATCCTGGATTGATCCTTTTAACACAAGGGTTTATTCAATTAATCGTTTTCTTTTCTTCAGCAAAATACCCAATTAAACTAAAGAAAAAGAATTATTCCACAAATAAATAGTTTCATAGAATATAAAAACAGATTCGTCTTGCAAAAGTTTTCCAAAATTATTTGTAAAGCAAACACATTTATTTTCTACTTGTAAACTATATTAAACCCCTATTTATGGACGCCTATGGTCGCTGACTAGACGTGAATTTAAATTTCGAGTACATCAAAGGGAGAGACGTAGCGCTACTATACACATGTATCAATTTACCGAGCATTTATAGAAAAACTATATTTACAAAATATAATTATCCTTGTCTTGTTGTTTTTTTTTATTGGGTTTTTATTCTTTAGTCAGTCTTGATTTTACTTATGTTAATTATTTATTTGTTTCGCAGTATTTATTAAAAACGAAATATTCAGAATGTCATGCAGTTTGTTTGTTATCATTAGTTTTATTGGGTTTTGCCACACTTTTGAAAAATAATAAAGATTAATTAAATAAGCCCTTGCGCCAAACGGAACAGTCAAGGGTTATTTTTAAAAACTAAGTTTGCCTAACCAAAAATCTCACATTGAAAAAGCAGATAAGTAAAAATAACAAAAATCACATCACTATCGCGCACTTTCGAAAACAGAGAGTTTTTCGAAACGTCAATAACACGAAAGTGCGCGATAGTGATGTGATTTTTGTTATTTTTATTTATCTGCTTTTTCAGTGTGAATTTTTGAAACAGTTTTTAAAAATAACCCTTGACTATAATTAATCTTTTTATTTTTCAAAAAATAAAACTAAAGAAAAACTAAAATTATGCCACAAATAAATAGCTTCAGACAATTTGTTTGTTATTATTTTACAATAAAAGCTAGTCTACAAAAAGCATTTGGAGATATTAAAAATATTTAATTTTTATTGGTACAGTAATTTCTAGATTTATGCGTTTGACGACGTTTTTTATATGTTTCCCTGTTAATAAAAATGCTGCGACACGTTGTTATCTTCTGCACAAATTTCTTACATTTTTAGTTTTTATTCCACTTTTCTGGAAACCAAATTTGAGAGAAACGTTGAAGATACCATAACTGACTGCTTACCTTAAAACGTCATGCGGTAAACTGCTCAAATTGAACGTCAAATTTCACCAGAAATATCTGAAACAAAACAATATAAAACGTCAATAATATCAACATTAGTCATACACAATTATATTGGTGGGCCACAAGGATCTCACCTTAGCCTTTTTTCCGAATCGTTTTGAAAATTAATGATAAAATGAAATTTACGCGAAACGGAAACTACAACGTTGTCACAAGTGTTAAAGTAAAGTGTTTTATTAATAAACAAATACAGAGATTAACAATTTATTACATAAATATTTTCGACAACGCATTATCTTATCAAAATTATCTAAACAAATCTCTAACATTTGTATCTAAATACTTTTTAATAAGGACCGTCTAAATAAAAATAATAAAATCCATTTTATTGACAGGCACTCATCAATTTTATGGGTTATAATTTTTCACAAGAACAAAACTGGAGCGGGAAATACCGTTTCTTATCATGATAATCACAGATTACATACAGTATTTATTGATTTAAATGTTAATTATTATTTGTAATAATAGCAGTATTTGCCCTACTTGATTTTCTTAAAAAATATATACTTAATATCAGTTAAGTAAAAGCCTTGAGTATAATATAGTCAAGGGTAAAAGGTAAGGATTTATTTAAAAGTACCTCCAACACTTGTAACTATATTACCTAATGATATAAATTAAATTGATGAATATATTATACTGTCTAAACTTTGGTGTTACAGTATTTGTTTCTTTTTGTTTAAATGACTTATATACTTAATTTGCTATTCCAGGTGCGTTTATTGTTAGTGTGCATAGTACTTTACCAAATTCTGAAAACAAAACAAAAATCGTTGCTATCGATGAAGTATTCATTATCCTCAACCTTTGAAAATTTAGACAAATCAATTTTTAATTGTTAGGGAATTTGTGAGATAGCCGCCATCTAGTATTTTCATTCCTAAGTTTGGCTAGTTTTCTAAGTGATCATGGAATAGAACTATTTGGCCGATTATTGTCTTGACAAAGTAAACATGTTAAAAATTCGATATGCCGTATTAATTTCATTGAACGACAGTCGATTTATAATTTTATTATTTGCGTTGCCAGTAGCGGTGATTTACTAAATCCACTCCCAATTGTTTCTGACTCCGTTACATAAATTATTATTGACTCGATTTCTCGGTAAACCTTTATCTAGATGGCCAAGGACGGGCCAGTTCCCCAGCCAACTGTGTTTACGTTTTTTAACCTGTGCCATAACCTACTACAACTGATAATTGCGTCCTATACCAACCTGCAGACTTTCAGTTTGCGGCATTTTGGCGAACGAGGGACAAAAGACCAGCGCACAATATGGTCCAATTGTCATCGAAAATAGAGGGTGTCCCAAATATAAGTGCCGATACTAAAGAGGCCAAGAGTGACAAAAAACTCGTATAAAAATATCTAAACAGATATTTTTGCTACAAATACGTTTCAAAAATACATATATCCCATCCTCGCCTGACTTCTTTGTGGGCTGCGTTTATTAATATTTCGCTGTTTAACTCATTACAAACGTTTAGGGTTTTTTTCTTTCAAATGATTAATATCTCGTGAAGGTGTCTTGTAAACATTATTTTTAAAAACTCTTCATAAAAAAATCGAGTGGTGTTAGAACTAGTGACTTTCCGGGCCACTGAATAGGTCCATTAATCCCAATCTATTTTCTGGGAAAGTGTTATCTAAATATTGCTGCACAATCCTGACCTTATGGGTGGAGCTCCGTCGTGCTAAAACCACAGGTTTCTCCTTAGCTGCAAATGCACATTCTCCAGAAGTGCAGGAAGTTCTTCTTGCAGGAAACTTAGGTAACTCACGCTATTGAATGTATATTCATAAAGTAAGGCCCAATTAAGTCCCTACCGATGATGCTACACACCATACATTTACTCCAAAATCAAGACCGGTTTTGGACTGGATTTATAATGTGGGGATTTTCAATGGACCAGTAGTGTTTGTTGCCTCTGTTTGGCAAACCATTACTGACAAACTGACTTTCGTTCGTCCAAACAACGTACCGAAAAAGGTTGTGATCAACAATTTCTACATTTACTACAATTTCGGATATAAAATTAAGTCTGGTTTGAATGTGACGTTCAAACTCTCAAAATTACGAATTTTGTAGTCATGATACCCCTTGGTCTTTAAAATTTGTTGAACGGTTGATTGATTTATTCAAATTCAATTCCCGGCTAGCCTGCCGGATTGAATTTCGTGGATTTTGTTTAAAATAATGTAATAGTCTAGCTGTATTAACATTGTTTCTCACTCTTCGGTCAGCTATTTGATTGTTCCGAACAAAAAATACATCTTCATTTCGTCACAAGGTCGTGTCCAGTCTTGTAAAGGTTCTATGATCAGGAATGATATGTGGATACCTTTCTGGATATACCTCTACAGCTCTTCTTGAATTTTTTTGTGATTCGCCGTAAATTAGGCAACTTTTTCTGAATGAGAAAACATTTTGTAAGTACAAAAGTTATACGTTTCACGTGGTATTGAATAATGACAAGTATTTTGTGACATTTTCACACTTTAAACAACGAACATTCAATTATTTTCCAACGACTCCTTGATTCTTTCACCGCTGATTTTTAGGTGGTATTTGTTCTGAGACTCTTTTAGATAATATTCCTTATAACTTTTAAACGTGAAGTAATACAGTACAGTAAGTAGTAGTGTTTGCTATCATAATTGTTAATATCTTTTGTTTGGTACAATGTTTCGTACAGCAAACGAAGGTCCTCATATTCTGGACACCCTGTATGTTTAGTTTTCGGTAGATTGTTGTTAGACAACTACAGGTCAAAAACGTTTCTCTTATCGTGGCTATATTTAAACTCCAAGTGGGAGAAAAACAAAAATTATCTAAAGAAAGCGATATAATACGTGTGTTTAGTACTAGCAGTACAAACAAAAACTCATAAAGATATTTAAATGAGTATGTACAAAAAACACAAGAAAAATATGGTTTATAACAATAATATGTAACAATTATTATCACTTTCGAAATAAATAACAGAAAAGTGTTCGTAATTATGAAGATGACGTATTGTAGCGAAACCTCCTGGGTTGCTGCAAAATAACGACCGTCTCACAGTACAATACAGTCTTAACAACAACATAACATTAACCTGACACAGTAGTTTTATATAACTAAATTTAATTATATAATCTACTTAATTATTGAGATATAGTGTATAAAGTGGGCCAATTGCATCACGTAAATTATAAGACCGATTTCAATGCCCCGGAGATATGATAATGAATATTCATTACTATAAAACTTGTGATAAAACGCTGGATGACGCAACGAACTTTTTTTTGTAACCAAATAAAAATACAAACACGGAGTTCCAGGAGACAACTACTGTGCGGGCTAATGCCCCGACCAGCATTGAAATACATGTGGAAAATCACTCGTCAGTAGCCCACCAGACATATACCGCTAGATCTACAAATAATTAAAACAAAAATAGTGCAAATGACATTTATTGGAAAAAACAGTATATCCTAATGGATGTACCTATCTATTTCTTTTTCTTTTTTCCTGTTTCAAATTTCCTCTTGCTGTCTGTGATCCTCAAATCTTTGTTATTTTTATTCATAAATACTTGGAAGTTTTTCTCAAATACTGTAAATATTTTAATCTAGAATTATGGTATTAACATCATCATAAAGACATACAACGTGAACAATACATACAGATACCGCTAAAGCATAGACGAAACCGAATTCGCTAAAGCGTGGCTAAAGATATCTGCGATCAATGCGATCTGTTAAAAATTAAAAAGAGCGCCAAGAACTAGAGAGCACAGAACCGAGAGCCGCACAACAAAAACGGTATCCTCGAGCTTATTAGCTCTCATCGGTATGCCACAGTCGGTTGTCTCACCTATAATGACAAATAACCTTAGCTGTAAAACTTTGATAAAAGAAATAAAAATGTTTCTACTAAATACAAGTAAATTTTTACTTTTATAGCAACATAAACATATACTTTCTAGAGTAATAATACACTACCCCATCTCGCACGAGGTTTAACTAATTTCCTATAATTTTCGCAAATTATAACAATTCTTGTTATCACTTTATTTATATGCCTCGACTGCTAATGGCACCACAACGTTTCGAGATAAGGCCAAATAATTAAATTTTTTACTGAGGCAAATAATTTTCCTTATCGAATTTACGTCATCGCGCGCATTATTAGCGTTGATATTTTAATAATTTGTTGCTGGGTGGAAGGCGGACTAAAAAAAATTATATGCTAGACTGCAGGTCGTTCGTTCACGTTTTGGAGATAACCGGCTTGGCTCTATCGCAAATTATAATTAGAAATAGCAGGCGCATGATATATTCGAGATATGAGCACGTCTCTTTGTAATAGTAACAGTTTTGTCGTGGTGTAAATCGTGAGACTATTAAAAGACGTCTTGTTTGTCAGTCTAGAGCGATAACAGACACAGTAATTTGTGCCGTCTCGGCAGCCGAATCGACGCAGTTTATGGGAGATGATACACACAATGGTTTTCACACCTAGCGGCGCGTGGTTTATAACAGAGTTCAATTTTGGTGAGATATAACTGGTCTACTACTTCCTGCTCGGCCTAAGAGGCTCGAAGCGATCTACATTGCAGTAGGTACTTAACTTCAGACCTCTCGCCCTGGACGGCGCGCTATTATATCTATAAATGATACTGCAGAAAACAACTACTCTAATGCCCGACCGGCATTGAATTACACCTGCAGTATCTGTGTGAACAGCCAAGAACCCTTGTCGGCCACTCCACCAGACATAGACCGTTTCGGGCTTGTTAGCCCTCATCATTATGCCATAAGTGAGATGACTGACAATTGAACTGGCTGTTCCTTCATCACATATAAATCGAGTGCAGGTGAGATGTAACTGGTCTGCTACTTCCTACTCGCACTAAGTGGCCGACTTGCAGAAAGCGACCTACATTGTCGTAGGTACTTAACCGCGTCACTATATCTATAAATGAATGCCGGTCGGGGCATTAGCCCGCGGAGTAGTTGTTTCCTGCAGTATCATTTATATAGTTCAACTTTATCGGTGGTTTGTAATAGGTACAAAAAAACGTGTTTGTTTGTATAATTAGTTTTTCAAAATGCTTTATTTCTTTAAAGCGCTCTTTTCTAGTGCTGCTGGCTGCAAAAGCCGCTGTATGTGTCATCGCCCTAAGTGTAATATCTCTAACAACTGTACTTGACAAAAATGTACTATTCACTGTAAAAGTAAATAAATAATAGCTACACATCAATCCTTTGTCGTATGCCACTAGATTAGCAAACTCTTTAACTTTAAATGATATTCAGCATAATTTGCATATATTTATTGCTTTTCTGAGGCAAAATCATTAATTTTATTACAAATAACTCATACATTAATCGTTTCATGTCCCACTTTTTTGTCTTATCTTTACTGCGTGCATAAATTATGCAAAAATTCAGCCATATATCAGTTAAAACTATCTTTGGTGTGTTATAGCAATCATCATTTTCATTTGAAGTATGAAAACGCTGATAAATGTCAACATCCACTGAATAACCATAATGTTTTTTAAAAAAATATTTTATTGTACATAAAACATTTTCAACAAATGTTATTCACATTAAGTATTATTTACTAAATTAATTGTAACATTCGATTAGTTATAAGCGGCAATAGAAATTGTTAATCCATGCTGAATATCCTGCGTAGAAATGGAAACGTTTTTAATACTGGAGTTTCGCATTTTGTCAGATATTTTTGTGGCAATTTTAACTTGAGAATGTACTGTAGACTTGTCGAAACAGTGCAAAATTTTTGAGAAATTGATATCGAATTGTGGCCAAATTGCTGGCGAGTGATTTTGCCTAATCTTAATTGTACAAAAAAGCAGTTTTCATTTAGAACGTCTAAACAAAGTTGTAATTAACGTTACCTATTCTTCATAAATACTCTTGACTGGCAGGTTTTTGATGTTGGCATTTCGATGTGATCCTTTTTTCCACGATATTAATATCAGTAATTTACCCATTTAACCGAAAAAATTTTTGAAATTAACACAGCTACGATGAAAGTGGTAGACCATTTTAGTATGTGGTGGCAAACGCAGAAGTTACGTAAAATATCGGCGCACGCAAAATTTTTTCCACTTCACATCGACTGAAACCGATCTATATATCTAACGGTATTGAGGAAAGCGAGTTTCTAAATTGGGTGCATTATAAGGTAATTCAATAATTACTGGTTGGTCGGTCCAGGCCAGTGCATAATTGAAAGCAAAGTTATAATTAAAAGCATTTTACCAGTACGATTTATTTTGAAATATGTGTAATATAAGCCAGCTTTATGAAATACTAAACTAGTTTCACTATGAAAAATGCGGGAGAGAAAGGAAAACTGGATTCCACACGCAAAAATGGCCCAACTTTGTGTCAGGTGATACGAAAAAAATCGAAAATATTGGCCAAGTGTCTCGCGTTGATCGATTGTTGCTCTAGATATTCCATGTGGGTCAAACATCTAATTTAAATGGATTAGATAATGGACTTTTCCCTGCGAATTTTGTCTTTTGTCTATGTTTTCAATTATTTTGATATGCCGGTGGAGATCCTGTACCCCTTAGTACACTAAGATCATAACCAAAGATATACAGGATGTTCCTAAAAGGTATGTAAAAAACGCTAGCACAAATCCCCGAGACTAAAATATGAGAAGTTTTTAACAATACATTATTACATCTGTCTTTCTTAATATTGAGTAGTTGTACTAGCAACCTAATTGTTCTCTCATATCTCTCACACTTGCAAAGACAAGATTAAGCACTTTATCAATCTGATGTTATTAATAGCTACCAGTTATTTTAATTTATTTGATCTATAAATCTTAATTGAATCGTTTGAGAAAGGCTCGTCGTGTCTGTCATTTTTTTAACTGTTGCAGTATGACGCAAGATTAGTAGCTAACGGAGACTATTTTGGATAGCCACGAACAACTCCTTTGCATTAGTTACATAATAATAATTCATCACATACGAAAATTACATAAGAAATGTTTTCTTTTTTTATTCTAAGTATACGTTTCTTGACCGTCCCTTGTATAATATATCTATTGTTTCCTCATGCCTACTCTTTTTTGTAAATGAATCCCAATGGAATTCAATAGCTCAACCACTTAACCAATATCATAGTGCGAATTGTCTTCATGTATATCTAATCCACAAAAGCATTACTTACATGATCGCAATTCCATCATACCAACTCATGAAAGGCATTATTAATTACACTTTATTTAAATTGATGAACTACTTGTTCAACATTCGAAGGTAACATGACATGAATGTTGTGGATGATTTAACTTATATCCTGCATTTCTAATGAGGTATTTGATAGGTGAAGATAGATCTCTGTTATTGTTGTAGACTTTCACAATCAAAGGTAAATAAATTGTTCATCACTTCTTAAGTTCTTAAGTATTCGGTGGATTATTATCTGGATTATGTGAATTATAAAGTTTATTATGTGGATTATATGGATTATGTGAATTATAAAGTTTATTATGTGGATTATTATAATAATTATGTGGATTATATGGATTATGTGAATTATAAGGTTTATTATGTGGATTATGGGTTATGAGAATTACGTTTCTTGTGAATTATAAGGTTTATTATGTGGATTATGATATAGATTATGTGGATTTTTATGTGAATTATGGGGATTATGTGATTTATAAGGTTCATTATGTGGATTGTTTAAGTGGATTCTTTGAATTATTATGTAGACTGTGGATATTATGAGAATTATGTGCATTATTTTATTGATTATGTGGATTATTATATTAATTGTGTAGATTATATGGATTATGTGAATTATACGGTTTATTATGTGAATTATGTGGATTAGGTGAATTATAAGGTTTATTATGTGGATTGCTTATGTGAATTATTATGTAGATTATTATATGCATTATGTGCATTACTATGTTAGATGAATTACTTAGGTTATATGGAACTGCAAAACTAGATCACGCTGAAAATAAAAGTTTACTTTTTCTTGTTCATTTATCGAAATCTTGTAGTAAAATATAGTTAGCAATTGAAAGAAATGAAGCATTTTCCTAAACTTTTGGGGAGGAAATGCGCTAAAGAACATGAAACACAGTGAATTGTACCTTATCACTGTGTACCATACACCATGAAAAATATTTAATAATTTACATCAATTCAAGTGTAACTAGTTTTTTTAAATAATTCTACGGGGTGTGATAATGTTTATAATGTCGTATACAATTTTCTCGTTGTGCAGTGGACGTAATAGGTGAAAATGATGATTTTTTTCTTATTTTAAATTACTTATCAGCATGGACTGTTATACACTTTGGAGAAAACTTGTATAACTGAAGAAATATTATTTCTAATATATCCATAGCTTTTTTATACTGTCTCTACAAACAGCTATGAATTCGTTGAAAATTTACGTATACAAACGTCGCCCTTTTGGCTAGAAACCTCAATTTGAAAATGCGTATCGGAGGCTGCCTTTCCACTCCGCTGTTCCGCTCAAGATCTCCGTGTTCTCGGGTTAATGTTACTCCCCGCTCGTTTCGCAACGAATTAAAAAGAAAAATGATTTGTTAGAAAATCACCGTAAAATCTGGAATGCGCGTTAAAAAATAATCCAACTAATTACTGAACTGTTTTGGTCTGTCGAGCGCGCTGTTGCGAAATAAAAATTGTTTATCGTCAATTGCGGCAATGAACGGTAAACCAGCGGCAGCGGCGCCCGTTACGAGGGGCGCTCGATGTTTCATGATGGAATGAACAGTGTTCTACCAGCAGGACAGACATGGCTCATTTGAGTACGTCAAGTAGGGCCAATTTTACAAGATAGATGCATTTTTAAATTGTGACTGTCTTTATATTAATTTAAAAGTTGCAATTTATTCAAAATATTCCATTTTAGTGGTAGAAATGATACGCGTGGAATAGTGTGTGTCAGTTTTAGATTGGAAGAAAACGACTTTGACTCAGTTTGCAATATTATAATTGATTTGTTGTTTGTTGATGTTCTTATTTCAGAAATATCCTCCCGTACCTCCTGATTTCTTGTAAAGTTTCGGCGTGATTTTTTTGTACTATATTTTACACTAAGTAACCTATAGCAGGCCTTCCAGCAGAACAGCTTTCTGTACGTTCTATCATTAATGGTTCTAACTTCTATAATCTTAATACCTTATTTCCTATTTCGTTTTTATATTTCTGTATTGCAGTAATTGAAAAGGATTAGAAATATGAAATATTTTATAAAGACGGGAAATTTCTGGGAAGATCAAAAGTCTTCTTAAATATAAGTTAATAAAAAGATACTCTTGTCTCAATTCGGTAGCCGACGAACTATATTTAAAAAAGGGTTCTTGAATAATGTAATTAAGTGTTTTTTATGCAATTTTGTATTTATTCAAATAATTTAAAACCCGTTTAAATAACTAGGTACAAATCGTAGAACCCTCGTATTGACAACAATAATAGATGATTTCCAATTCGTGCCAGTACCATTACAACGGATTCTATACCTAAATTTTACCTAGCTCGGAGTGAAATACGAAATTCCAGTATCGGGGCTAGTAGATCAGCATCACGCCTCTTTTTTTTAGTTAAAACCTCTCTTAATACTGTAGTAGTTTTAAATAACGTCGCATTTTAAGGAAACAATAGTATTTCTCGAGAAATGGGCGATTTTAGTTGAAATTTTAAAATGCTGATAATTATTTACTCATTCCTATGATGTAATTCAAGAACTTCCATAAGTTACAGGGTACAGGGTGAAAATTGTCCTCCATTGTTTTCTCCGTTATTGTTCTAGTTACCAAAAAAAGTGTGACAATGGAAGTTGTAAGAACTTTTAAATATTTTCGTGTGACCACTCTGTACAGGGTGATTTTGCGAGAATTATTATCGTGTCGCACATTATCCGCGTACTAAAAAAATAAGATCGGTTTTAGAAAATTATATAATGGCCGGAAAACATAAATTCAGTACCCACTTTCCACATCATTTTATAACTGCGGCATAAGATTGGATCCGCTCCATTTCGCAGCCAAGCCGTAAATCGTCGAAGATAAACTGTTCCGATATCGATGTAGAAGTATACAAATAATAAATTTTAAGGAGAAAGTGATGTTTCTTCGGGGTACTACTCGTACAGAATGCGGTAGAGCCTTGAGGCATACCGGATGCATGCAAAACGATGTACCATTTTAGCCATAAATGGTAATAATAAATTCTTCATTTGCATTAAACAATTTCCATATTGTATTTAAATAGCCAACAAAAAATAAATAAATAACGATGTAGTATAATCGCAAGCTAAACTATTGCAAAAAAAACGTATTGTCTGCTGATTTGAGATAAAAGAAATATATTATACTTCTACATACTTATAACGCCTACATTTGTTACATCGAATTAATAAAAATAATGATTAATTCTGAAAACTGATAAGTATCAAAAACCATTTGTAAAAAGACATCTGTGAGGTGGCAGAAAAAATGATGTTTCTCTCTAATCTCGGACTTAATCCTTCTTTATTACCCAAGGATCAATAAGTCAATTTGTAACTATTTAATAATTTTTAATATATTAGCTGTCGTTTTCGATAATGCGGATTTAGTATAAAATATATATCTTGACTTTTATCTTTCAACTGTCTCGTAGTGTAGAGTCGATAAAAATTGTGCATTTCAACAATGAATTAATTTTAGAAAGTTGTTACTTATAAATTAGAGCACAAAATAAAAAACAGAAGTTCATACGTTAACAAATGCAAATAAATTTAAAGAATGCATCTCTTATAGTAATTTATAATAAAAATAAGTTAAAAATCGTCTAGTACTAGTACAAGTACCACTCTTTATTTTAAAGATAATTTGAAAGCAAAACACTTAAACAAAAACAAACACTGAGACGTGCGGTAACGTGAAGTACAGTCGACGTTACGCACTGACATAATTTTCTTCTATACTAACTTGTAGAAGAATCTGACGTTAATATGAATAAGTACCTCCTTATCAGATTTTTCTTCTTAAAAAGATATTTTGAATAACTTAAATTATTGTACAAGCACTTACCGAATTATCTCACCAATTCATAAAGTAATCTCCACCGAAAATAGATAGGAGTTACACTCGAAATTATTTAAAGAATGTTAATTACAAATATTACTGATTGCCACTACTCACATAAACGTGTTTATTCTGGAAATATTTACTAATTTATAAGTAAATAATTGTCGAAAATCTATAGGTTATGTATATTACATTAGGAACACATAAATAAGAGAAGGTGTTTGGTATTTTTTGCTATTATCGCGTAGTATTAAAAGTCCAGGAATGTTTGAATTAAGGTCTCCGGAAAATGATCAAATTTGTAGTGTTACAAAAATTAAATACGTAGAACGAAAATAATATAAAAAATAAAATATTAATGTTTGGTTTATCCACTTTTACTATTTAAAATCTCCTCAAATAAAGCAACAACTTTTAAAAAGCGTTTGTAAGACACAAATTATTTCGCTATTCTAACCCCGCATTTTAACAATTATTTTCACAAAAGTAAACAATCTTATATGCAGAACTATGTAAGTTTATGTTATAAGAATATTTACATCTACAGTTGAATTTTGAAAAATTTGTATTTTGAAAGATTACTGTACCTACAAGTTTGTTGGTTAAACCGCTTTCTGACGTTATACAGAGTGGTCAGATGAAAACGAAACAAAGTTATTTTCAGGAACTGCGTCAAGATTGTTGAAAAGCGCTCAGATCCGTCGATTTTAGATTAAAGGGGGACATTCTTTGATGGTATTTTTGACTCCGCCATTTTCACCCCCAAGCAAGGGTTAGCATCACCCCAAAATATTTCAATGGCATTGGGGGTTGAGTAATATTTATTTTGAAAGCTCTTACAACAGACTTTAAATTTTATAATTCCGCCCAATACTTTGAAAAAAATTACATTTTGAAATTTAATTTGTTTGGTTGCTTACTGGCTCTGTTTCGTTTTCATTTGGCCGCCCTGTATATCGTTTTACTCCTTTTATTCTTGTTAAAACGTCTTTAACGAACCATTTATTGTTCCTAAAAGTTGTATATCCAAATTTTTCACTACTAACTCTTGCAATGAGCATTATATAATTCCGCCCAATACTTTGAAAAAAATTACATTTTAAAATTTAATTTGTGTGGTTGCTTACTGGCTCTGTTTCGTTTTCATTTGGCCGCCCTGTATATCGTTTTACTCCTTTTATTCTTGTTAAAACGTCTTGAACGAACCATTTATTGTTCCTAAAAGTTGTATAAGTATCCAAATTTTTCACTACTAACTCTTGCAATGAGCATTATCTATTCCTATTTAAATGCATAAGGAATTTTATTAGAGTGAAATTGATTTGTTTTAAACACTATACACTTTCTATCGCGTCGCCTTTCAAATTCAGGTTTCTTACTGCCGTTTAAAATGCAATAACAACATTTTCACCTGCCGTTACAGTTCCTTATCTACCATTTTTAATTAAAAACGGCTCAGTGTTACAATAGATTCTTTCACTGTCTGGAGAACAGGGTCAAACTACGGGATTACTCATAGAGATAAATCATGTCCATCTATTTGTTGATAGGATATATTTTATTACTATTATTGACTTAACAAGTTTTAGTCCTTATTGATACAAAACGCAATATTACTGAGTGCTCCTGGGTATTGACAAACGAAAATTATTTGTACAGGAACTTACCCAACCAGCTAAACATATTTTTATAATTTTCAGGTTATACGACAATTGTTTTGTCAGTAAGTGAAATATTTTATAAATTAATCACAAGATTTCGGCAGCTAAATAATAAAACAGCTTTTAAGACAAATATATAACAATTTTATAAACATTTTTGTGACAATAACCGTATAAAAAAATTTTTTATAAAAAGTTTTCTTAAGTTTCTTAGATTAGTTTTTGAAAAATTAACAAAAGCAAAGAATAACCATAAAACATTAAAACAATATATGCTCAGTTTGTTTAATATACGAAAAACAGTGTAAGGATGAATGTTATAAGAACTTTTAAATATGTTTTAAAGAATATATCACAAAAACAATTGAATTTTTCAAACGGCCTGTCGCGAAAACAGAAAAAGTTTTCGCCATTGTTATTTTTTCGGAAATAGAGCCCAAGACTTGCCCATCATATTTGTTCTATCTACGACAGAACCACCCGTATATCTCCTCAAAAACATATCAATTTAAACGATCCTGTGTACACGCCCACCCTATAAAGTTTACTTAAGTATATTTATTTGGAAATTATTTATGAAAATGTGGAAAATAAACTTTACTATACCCACAGGGGCACTGGTCTTTGATCGTGTAGTAATTATCATGACAAAAGTGTGCTTCGTTTACCCACGAGTTAGCAATTTCACCATCGTGGGTTTAGCCGGCGTGTATGTGTGCTTTGTTTCGTTTTTCCTTTATTTTTTTTGCCTCGGGGGAATTTGATGCTTTTTACGTTGTCGTAAACATAGCATCCAATTTTGTAGGCCAGGGAATTTTTAATTCATAAAAATGGTTATTTATACGTTAAAAATTCAATACAATTTACACCGACTTCTCCAAGGCATTTGATGGGGTATCTCATGAAGTACTAATAAAAAATTACACGCTTTTGGTATTACAGGGACTATGCTGGAGTGGCTTTATAGTTATCTAAATAATAAGTCACAATCAGTTCATATTGGTTCATATACTACTCTAATGCCATAGTAGTTAAATCAAGTGTCCCTCAGGACTCCCACTGCGGGCCATTGTTATTTTCTTTCTTCGTTAACGATATTGCTTCTGTCATCGAAGCGTCAAAATGCTTGTTATTCACAGATGACTTAAAAAAGTACAGAAAGCTTTGTTGTTGATCAGTTTATATTATGATGAATTTTGCCATATCGTTGAATTGAGTAGTTTATAGTATCTAATGTCTTGTATTTAAATTCATTCATTGTATTTAAGTTTGCAGGTTTATTCAAATATTATTAAAAACTTAACCTAAGCAATGGTCTTTCAGTTCTTAGGAATTGTAGGAGATTTGATATATATTAGCTTAAAATACCTTTCTAATACAGTAAAAAATGTTACAAAAGCTAATAATAAAGAATATATGGGTAGATATTGGGTGTAATTCAACGCTGGTTGTGGCTTTAGTTCACAGAGTAGTTAGTTTCACACAATATTGTTAATACCTAAAAATATATATAAAAAAAAATCAATAAAATGGACTGTGTCAAAAGTCAATGTTTCTTGATGATACGAAAAGAGCGCCTATCATATTGAAAGGTGAAGTTTATTTTACGCCTTCCAACTCGCGATGTCATTAACATTTGTAGCGCATTTTTATCAACGTTAACGGGGTATTATTGCAGTATTACACTCGAAAATATCTACTTAGTGAATATCATACGCTGTCATTGCAGATAAAAAAGTGTAAACAAAAATGATGTATAATTAAAACTGTACTTATATCATTCACTGGGCGAATATACGAGGCTAGCTTCTAAAGAGTATCGAGCGACTCGGCGATTAAAGTTTATTGAAACTATAAAAGGCGAACGGAGCTGCCTTCTCCACACTGCCGAAGGGGATGGGGGAGGTGTATTTGTTCTCGTTTTGGTCTCGGTATATGTATAGATGCATTGGTATATTGTGGATTGATTTTCCTTACTTTTATAGACGTCTAGTTGATTGCTTGAAATTAAGTCTTCCCAACCCGTATCCAATCTTTCTTTGACGTTTACACTGACAGAAATATATGTGTATGTTATGCTGCAGTAAACTTAATCAGTACTACCAACCGAATGCGTCACTGTATAAGGCGATTTACATTTAAAATACCTGTTGCCTATGAGATTCAATAAAATGTGCGAGAGAGAGAAAGAGAGAGAGTTGGTGAGATGTAGGTGTACAATTCATACTGTTTTCTGACATAGATTTTAAAAAATCTAAGCAATTTCGAACAATATCTTTCCATTGTGTTTATAGTGAAATAAATTTACACAAATAAGATTTAGAATAAGAAAATGATAATATTTTTACCTGATACCACATCAATACTACTACTATTTTCTTCTACTTTACGCACATTAAGAAAATTTTCAGAATTTCAAATGATACCACATTTTATTTCATAAAGAAGCAGACCTAAATCTTATGTCATATTTCAATACTAACTTTTTGTCTCTTTCGAGAGTTGTTTCATCTATTAAAAAAATAGATTTCTGACGAGAAAATAGTGTGATGTAGCGCAACTTACCTTGGTAAAAATTTGATGCTTAAAAAGATATAGGTTATCAAAGTTAAAATTTTGAATTCAAATTATTACAATTTTGTTGAATTGCTTTGAAAATTTGGAGTCTGGGTTTCTGACACAAAAAAAAAGAATACGTACTTAACATTATTCTAAACGCTAGAGGCGCTACAAAATATACTTTTGGTGGATTAAAATTGGTTATAATTTTTTTCAGACTGTATGTATCAAATTTTTAATTGAATAATATTATTTCCCTTACGTTTTTTACACAAATAGGGTATATTAGTTTTATATCGCTAAATTTAGCCGCTTTCGATGTATTTGCTGTTTTTCCATTGGATGTAATCAGGAATTTACTCTTACTCTGTGCCCCATTAACTTCAGGACACCCTGTATATATCCTCATTTTTTTATGACATTTTGTCGGTTGATAAGTGAACACTATGTATAGGCTAATTCAGTACATGCTATGTAAAAAATCGTTTATGTAATAAAATTAAAAACATATAAATATTGAAGAGTCCAAAAAAAGGTATCAAAATAAATTTACAAAAAATGGAAACTGCATTGTTTCTTTGAGAACATACAGCCACTAATATCTAAACATATTAGCATTGAAATTTATAATAACTTTTCCTTATTTACGTTATTTTACCTAGAAACCGGAAATAACAAACTGTTTTCTTAGTGTAAACAAATTTTGAACATCTTTGTCGAGTAGCAATAATTAATTTGCCCCAGTACATACAGGGCGTTTCAAAACATGGGTGGGAAAATGAAGGATGCTTCTAAGAATAATGGTTTGTATTTAAATTGGTCCTCATATGCATCGTTTTCGAGATATATTCTTGAAATTTTACATAACATTTTGATGTGTCAGTGAAAAAGGCACTTTACCTGAAACCAAAACAGTTTTTACTCGGTGTTCTGAATATTTCAAATAGAATTATTTCGAAAACGGTTACTCCTAACGACTTAAACAAGATATACTTTTTCACATAAAAAGGGTAGGAGATTTGATTATTTCAATGGATTGATGTAACTAAGCCGAAAAAAAGTTCTGCCATTTAAAAGAAGCATGATGGGACATAAGTGACGCCCTCTACTAGTGACGTCAAAATTAGAAACAAATTTGAACTTCTCGTCCCCAAAAACCTCTAATCTACGAAATGTATGCAAATATTTGTATTTTTTAAAAAGTAATTACAAATATCGAAAATAAAATTTTAACTTTGACGTACTGTGTCTTTTTTACCACAAACTTTTGACTAAAGTAAGTATAGCTACATTAAATTTTAAAATTTGTTATATCTGAATGAGAAAAAAATATGTTCTTATATTTATTTGACAGTATACACCTACCACTGTTCAAAGGTGCTATTTTTTCAGGACTTGCAACAGTCTCCTTCGAGAGTTGTTTCATCTAATCAGGGACACCTTGTTTACAGGGTGTCCCGAAATTAACGAGACACAGTACAAAAGCAGATTCTGGACGAGAAGATAACGCGATGTAGGCAAACTCACCTGGTATTAAATTTAATACAGGGTGTATTAAATTTTAAAATTTGTTTCATCTCGGTGCGAATGAAATATTTTCTTATATTTATTTGACAATACGCACCTACCGCTGTTCAAAAGTACAATTTTTTCAGGACCTGCAGTCTCCTTCGGTTTGCGTTAAGTTTCGAGAACGCCTCGTTCGTTCGCTCGACAAATGCCGTTTTCTCAGTGTACGCCATGCAAGTAAACAACAGATAAACAAACTCACCGCTTCACGTGCACGATCCGGGCAAGTCAACTTCGCGGCGTGCGTATCTCGCGCGTTCACACCGTCGAGTGACGGCTTGTTGATCGTTCGGACGACGCTCATGCGCCCGCGACGCCCCCGACGTTGGGTTCCACGTGGTGGCGAACGACGCTGGCGCCCACGCGAACGCCCACGCGCTTACAATTGCTGTCAATCACTCGGAAACGCGGACCGGCCGGGGTTAACAGGCCTACGCGGTGGAGAGGCGCCCCGTCGGCAAATGGCCCGCGTACAGGGTGATCGTCGACGTCGCGGTCGCTTACGGCTAAGGTCAGTAACAAAAAAAGTGAATGAAATAAATTGGAGTTGTCCAGGAAACAGCCGATTTGATCACTGTTCAAAGATATTCTAAGTGCTGTCCACTTCGCGCCTAAAGCCACTTACTCTTGCCTACACTCCGAAAAATCCTTTATACTCAACCGCCGAAAATCAACAAAAAAGAAAACTGAATCAGTACAAAAATGTTAACCACGTGCTCCGGAAAGCCTAAAAGGCATTAAAAAAAATGATTCCAGAAGTTTAGCTCGGTATTTAAAAAATGGGGCAAAACCTTCTTTTCTTACGGGAAGTTGGCGCCTATGATAAGCATCGACTGAGATGGCTTAGATCCATAGATAAAGCTTACATCTGTCAACAATATCTACTACCATGCGGTCGTTATTTTGCAGCATTTCTAAATGCAGAAATGACAAAAATGAACATTCTTATTAGTAATAATACCTGATAGATAGGTAGGTAACAGTTAAACCAGTTAGCTCCACTATTTTGCATTTGTTTTTCATTATTTCGTTACAAACTGGCAAAACTACAACATTTTCATTCATTATAACCACTCACTATCGATAAAACACACTTCCTGTAGGTACAGCTAGATAATATACCTAAGTATTTATTATAACAAAATCGAACGAAAGGAATAGATAATAGAAAACTTTTAATGTACCTGCGGCAGTCTTGTCCCATAATCTAAAAAATCAAACCGGCGAACCATATTGTGGGAAAGTATCTGCACCCAACACAAATTTCTTTGTGTAAATGATACTGGAGGAAACAAGCAGCAGACCACTTATATCTCACAAATTTCTTTATTTAATAACTATAAAACGTTTAAAAATTAAAAAAGGCACTAAAAACTGAAAACATGGTAAACACAGGAATTAAATTATGACTTGACTGGAAATTTTACGGTCGTGTTGCTAGTTGCCTACGTTACCTACTCTGATTCTGTAAACGTGTGGCGGACAAGTTGCATAGGCGGCGTTAAATAAGGCTTTAATATAATTTCGAAAAATTTTTTTTTTGCTTTATAAATAAGTTTGGAATTTTTTGAAGGGTGATTCCGCTAATTCTTAATTTTCTCTATCTCCTCTTAAAATATTTGTACTTAGTCATAGTTAACCCTGTATTCAAGGGTGCTTTTGCAAATTATGGGCGACATATGAAATGTGGTATGTGAATTTCTGTATAAATGAAATCGAAAAGAGTATAGTGATAGAAAAAGACGAAATAGTGATATGACGAAGAAAGTACTGTAAATAAATATTAACAGGTCGGAATCTGAATTAAATAATATATTAAATTGTGACAAAACATGAATAAATTAAGGTCGTACGGAAGGCGGTACGATACGATATAACAAGTGTTAATGTGTGACCGTCATTGTGACAGTGCTAGTAACCAATAGTGAATAGTGTGTATGTATAGTGCAATGTATGCTAAAGCTTTTTTTCCGTATGGATGCAGATTCGCGAATATTTGCGCGATTTATTTAATGGTGGGATGGTGGGAAAATATCTCCTTTTAACGAATTATGTGAACTATATCAGTTTCTACCGTATTCATCATGAAACTGTCGTGGTAGATTGTCAGAAGTTCAAAACAAACTTATTAACATCACTTATTAATGAAAGTATTAATAATATTGGCAATGTTTTACTGTTTTGCAAAGTTGCAACGTTAATGTGCCAAGTGAACTTATTTTTGATAATTTTGGGTGCTTTGAACCCTTCTAAAATGGCACGCCTAGGTAATCATATTCTCCGCAACCCTCGCCTTCCATACTCTTCTATGTGCTGTGAATTAGTCACTCTATTATTTTCGACCTTGGGTAATTGATAATACACACATCAACCACGTGTTTGTATTGCTTCTAGAGATAAACTGTGATATGTATGCAGTCGAGCCATAAACAGCGTCGTTGTCTCACTTGAAACTACTTCATAGTCCATAAGTTTAAATTTAGAAATAACTCGTACCATTTTTATGAACGAACGACTTGAATTTGGCAAAAACTGTTATATCACTGTTTCTACTAAAACCAACTCATGTTATGTTATTCAATTATTTTTCTTGAATATCTTGTATATATTTTTTTAATATCTGAGCCTTCAAATTTAGTACTCCTATGAACTGTTGCTTTTCACTTCTTCGCCTGGCTCGCTAGTCTATAACGATCAGTCACTCTCTAGATATTCAGCGGTTGGGTATTATAGATGGCATTTTCTACATCGTTATTTTCAGTTTTTTTCGCAATATTTCAACTAATACGGCAGCAGATATCTTGGATCTGCATGATTTATCTTAATGACCATGAACAAGCATAATTTTTTTATAAGGTAGTTTATAAACGAACGCATATTCCTTAAAAATAAGCTTTGTTTAAAAGTTACTGGTTTTTCAATCCACAACTTCCTCTTAATAGAACTAACATTGTATCTTTTCTATTTAAAAAAAAATCTATGGTGTAGAGTGACCCCGTATATAGATAATTTAATCAATCTGACTTGTTTTAAGCGATTTGTTCCTTGAATGACCGCATTTAATATTTTTTTTCCTCTTTCACAAAAATGGTAGCCTCGTTTCGTGATACAACAAATCTTTATCGCTTGAAAATCTCGTTGGCAATTTATTTCGCATTCGGTTTGATTTTCCCATGTAGTCCGCCTAAATCCGCAAAAATTCGGATTTCTGGATCCCGGAGGACGCTCCGGGGATTTTGAGATCCTTCGTCCTGGGAATCCTCACTAAAGCAGCCGCCCTCTCTGGAGGATAAAGCATGTTTTTTTTTGTAATGGGGTGAAGGCAGGAAAATATAAACATCGTTGGCAAACAGGACGATGTGCTCTGTGTACGTTATACATTGTATGAGCGTAATGAAGTGCCATGTCACCCCATCGTAAATGATTATAGGAAGTTGTATTCACAAATACGGCCGAGCTTAAATTACTGACTACAAGGCGTACAGACGAGGGCAATAAGCGCGAAATTTAGCGGTAAAATCATGTTTCAGTTACGTAGACAATTTATTTAATGATAATAACGAAAAATCGCAAATTTGGTTAGATAATATACAATAATAATAAGAACAATATCTCTACCCCTCATTCTAATCACGAGGATTAGGCCAGAAGTCGAAGACTTGTGCGGGAGAGGGGACGGCATATTATTATTAAGCAGGCCGCATTTGCGCCCAGGAACGACTTATGTTGGTAGGCCCTAACCACCATTCAGTGCAGGAATGGGGGAAACCTGGAAAACATCATTAATTAGGGGGGTAGTCAAATGTCAACCGGTATCAATCTCTCACATTGACCCAAGCCAACATTGTTCCACCCTACCATACCCGCAGAGAGGGTGCCGATCTCTCCACGAATATAGCTTATATACGGTCTACCGGCTGCGGGGGTCGAACCCACAGCGATCTAGTCACCTCGATACTGACGCTTTAAACCGCGCGACCACTGACCGATCCTAATGTGTCCACAGGTGCACTTAACTGTAACTTTGATTTCACATTGTTTTCGAAAAATATAATTGTTGCATAAACATGTTTTTTCTACTTTGTAAAAGCGAAGAGTCAAATTTAAACTAGAATTTTATTTAAACTGTGCAGGTTTATTCAGATATTATTAAAAACTTACCTAAGCAATGCTCTTTCAGTTCTTCGGAAAAGTTTCTTGATAAACATTCTAAAAATTAGGGAAATTAACCTTAACACTTTTAAGTATGAAGGGAGCGCATTCGCCAAAACAGAGGACAGCCGTTAAGTATGTAATAAAAGTGGCTTAAGAACTGAAGACATTTGCTAACAAGAACGCAATCTTTAGAAAATATTGAAGTTATTAAAATACCGGAGGATTCAAAAAGCTAAATATTTATTTCAATTGTTCAAATCTTAAAAGCTAAATTTAAAGTTACGGTGTAAAAAGGAAAAGTAATGTTTCTATTAAATAGATGGTATGCCATGAGAAAACATTTGTCCTTAGTTTCCATAGCAACCGTAAATGTAGACCAACTGTCAAATTATACGTTAGAATCTCAGTTGAAGTGTAAAGTAAAGTGCAAATATCTTTATTTCTTAAACTTTTTTATTACATACTGAACGCCTGTCCTATTTTGGTAAATGCACTCCCTGCATACTTAAAAATATTAATATTAATTTCCCTAATTTTTAGAATGTTTATCAAAAAACTTTTCCTAAGAACTGAAAGGTAAGTTTTTAATAACATCTGAATAAACCTACACAGTTTAAATAAAATCCTCGTTTAAGTTTAACTCTTCGCTTTTACAAAGTAGAAAACCCATGTTTATCAAGTTCTAGGTAAGTAACGAAGCCACTTTCGATTTTATTGATTAAATCATTTAAATAATCCATAGAAATAATTGTAGAAAATCACGGCTAAATTAAAAAATATTAAAAAATTGATTGTCACAAATATTGCAACACTTGGTATATAGACATGTGTGTTTCAATCCACCCAAAATCACGTTTTCTATCTAGATACCCTTTGTAACTGACACAGGTGGAGATATTTTTTCTGACTTGTGTAGATCTTTCTTAAACTACCTCAAAGACAGATATGAATTTGTCGAAAATTGCCCATAAAAATCCCTTAATGCTCATTCCTAAACTAATTCCGGGTGATATTCTCAGACCTTCTCGCCATTTTCACTTTCTCACATCGTACCCCTACATTAGAATTACTTAAATGTCCATATTATGTGATGTTTCCCGGTTTCCCTCTTTCAATTACTCCCGAAATGGAATCCGTAAGCTCTTATCAGCTTTTCACAGGCGACAGTAATAATCGAGGCACATGAGGCGAACTATCGTCTCTCCGGCCCTTAGAAATATTGTGATAAAGTGCCAAAATGATCATTTCGATACGATTTTCTAGGAATAAGAAATAGTTACCGGTTCTTTTATATAGAGGTAGAAAATCGGAAAAGAAATAGAAATAATTGAAGATTTGCGAAAAAATGTCGTGTAATATACAGGGTGTTTCAGTTTTAAACGATCAAAACATTAAGGAACAATATTTGTTTCCTATGCAAATTGTGTTAAGACGTGCGTCATTTATCCTGCCAAGATTATTTGCTCTCATTATAACAAAGAAACTGTTAAAACAAGTTTTGCAACTGCTGTTGGAAATCCTTATTTCTGTTAATAGAATCAACATTGTTTATTAAATAAATACATTTTTAGGTTCCTCTAACCAATAGTTTTACGTCGAACTAAAATAATAATGGAATATTGAATTAACAAATATTTTTAAAAGGTTAAGTGAAGTCCTATCTAACAGTTTTGGAGTAAATTTAACAGATTTTTTCTCGATGTGATTTTCTAAATGGAATACCCTGTATACTAGTTCAAAAACTATTGTAGAATTTTACCCTCTAGCTATCCATATTACACTTCCTTATACCTATGTCTTGCCGGTTTTTGTGATAAGTAATTGCTAGCAAAAAAAAAAATAAAACAACCAATATGTCAGAAGTCATCATTTGCTTGGTTGTTTCCGTTTCTGAATTGCATCAAGTTTGTTTCAAAATAGTATCATTCGCAGTTTGATCATTTAAAAGTGAAATACCTTGTATGTAGAATAAAAGAGGAGCATCCTAATCGATCATTTCACAAACCTCATCCCAGTCCAATTAATTTTAAATTAAACATCGTTATAAACAAGTTTTGTTGTTAATATTAATTTTATAATTATTATAAAATATATAAAAAGAGAATAATTGTATGATATTTATAAACAAGTCTGAACAACATTCCATCTCATACGTAAAGAATTTTGCATCTTATCTAAAACTCTTTAACTATTTCAAGTGCATATTTCCATCAGTTTTTAGATTCACGAGATACGCTGGAACATTCGAAGAATTCGACAAAAATAATTTAATAAGTACTTTTGGGATAGTAGGAAACTCTTTCTCCAATCTTAAATTTTACACATAAACAGTTTCCGTAGGAATGCTCCAGTGCCACATGTGACACAGTTAAAGTGACAAATAGTCCTACATTAAAGATAAATCATACCCGCTTCCCACATCCCTCCTTAATATATTACCCTGAAGGATCTCAGGATTAACACTCGTCCTTTGTATACGACTTGACCGCACACATCGAATATCCCAGATTTTCCCTCACACTTCACACCCACCTTAAAAGTAGGATTGGCAGAAAAAGATAACGCGAAAAGAATTTTCACGGGTCTACGTAGGGGAGGAACGCGAACGGTTGGAGGTTCGCGTAGGGGCCTCTTCAACCCCATCGTACTCACTAGAGGTAGATTTACGACTGAGTCAATGCTTTCCTACAATGAAGTATTAATAAAAGGCGAGATATTTGTTCGCGACTTAGACGAAAATAATTATTGCTTCTACTTTTAACTCGTAGGTCAAAAATAACTAAAAGATTCTTAAAAACTAATATTGAGTTGAAAGTCCTTTTTATTATTTATTTATTCTCCAAACGGTACAATTTTTTTTACTGTCAAGAGTCTCTAAGCTTGACATTTTTCTTACTGAGAGAAAAGATGGTATCTTAGCAACAAAAGTATATTCACTTTTAATCCTAGGAACTAAAGTTGACGCTTTTAATCCTTAGATTAAACATTGAATATTTTGACCAAAGCGTTGTTGGCTTCATTTTATTTGCTTAGTTTGAGAAATACGCCATCAATACATCTTCTGAATTCAACTTCATGTTTTTTCTTTGCACCAAACCATAAAACGTTGGTAGACACATTCATACATTTCTCGAGATTTCTTTGGGAGGAGAATCGCACTCTCAGTATCCCCTCAGGTACACCTAAAATGGTGCTCTGTTGAATTGCCATATAATATGAATGGCCATTCTTACTTACAGAACATGATTTTGAGGAACTCTTTAGCAATTTCATTGTAAATGAGATTAAAACATGAAATACTGTATCAGAAGTATTATACACTCTGTATATGAGCGGTGGTCGGCCTACATAACCGCCCCCATTACTCCATTTGGGTTGCATCCCGTATTTCACACACGCGCCTCAGAGAGATCCGCTTTATCAGATTATTGGTTTATTTAATCTTCGATTTACAAAGAACATAACTCCGGGAAAACGGGATTAAGGCAATTCCGCGGCCTTAGGAAATCCGTAAAATTGATAATTCCCCGGAAGGAACGGAACAGGTCGACTCTTGTGTTCTATTTTTAGGGGGAAAATAAACGCGCCTCGTCGCGGAACGCGTTGGCGTAGGACATAAACAGATTATGGACCAGCCCTGGAAATGTGGTGAGTGCATAATATTTCAGGAGTACTTATCTTTGTACCGCAGTGGCGGCTCGTGGACTTAATAATAGTTGATGATAGTAGTGGGATAAATAATACTTCGCAATGAATTTGTATTTGTATTGTATTTTTAACTACAAACTTGTCGGTGATGCAGTCAAGTGTTTTTTTGTTATATATTTTTTGTGGGGTACCAGCTGTTCCTAGGACCCCACATTTATACAACAAAAAATCCTTATTTCTAGCCACAGAATACGTCTCTGGATTATTTTATCTCTACTTAAGAAACACCCTGTATACGTTACACTTTCTTTTCCCGTCTAAGTGTTTGACATCAAATCATAGTTCCTGCTATCCCGTATCGGGTCATGCCCCGTCTACTTTATTAGGGATCGCATCTGGTAAAATGGAGTGGACCCGATCGACCGATTTCAGGGATCATCGGCACCGAGCGGGAGGCCATCTCCATAGCCGTGATGTATGTAAAGCCGCCTCTAAAAGTCCACCGCAAATCCGATATATTCGACCGTCGCCGCCGCCACCAGAGCGGTACCCGCCAGACTCCCACCGAAAAATCAATAGGGAGCAGCGCCAAGCAGGGGCTTACGTACGTACGTTTCAGACGGCGCAACAAGTGCTGAAAGTGACGCAACGGCGACCAGTCACACTGAGAAAAGCGTTCGCCGAGTGAAATTTATAAGATTTACACATTCGGTCGACGTTTCGGTAAATATATTTCCATCTTCAGGAAATTAATTGAAGGATGAGGTAGGCAGCCAACTCTACGAGTAAGATAATCTCGTTTGAACTCCGCGTGTAGTATATGTAATCTGTAACCGCCAAAACTCTTGAGAGTGACTCATGTTAGAAACCCGCTCACAATGTATAGCAGTCGACATAAGAAACATACATGTAGGCCGTATATTTTTCCTATAAAATCGTATGCGGCATATCTCTGCGAGCGTACCCGATTACACAGCTTACGCTGCAGCAAATACGCATGAGCTAGATCGAAGAAGTTATCCTTCTATTGGGTGTGACGAATCGACAGATCTATCTGTCCATTTCCAGCGCTATCATGGGCGGGTGTATCTGTCGGGCGGGCAAAATTTCGTGTATATCTTTCCGGTACTTTATTTATGAATGTAATTCAATTATTAGTAGTTTTGTGTTCTTAACAGTAGAGAATAATACAAGTTCTACAGCGTATTCTCACAATCGTAAACGTCCTAATTTAACACGTGAAGCATATCGGATGATGACACGTATGAAGGGTTTAGGGTGCGAGGTCAAAATATGAGTGTAAGTGATGTTTAAATATTAACCAGAATGTAGCATATATGAGCAAAAAGAGTGGTAAAGAAGTATAACTGCAAAACGAAAAATAGTGGAAGCTCGCGGAAAGAAGATGGTATTTAAAAATGAGTTTTCGACAAAAAATTGGGTTGCTATATCTTACAAGATGAAACTTTGCATAGAATATATAAAAGGGTGCTGTTTCCAATTATGCGTGACATATGAATTATGGTATGTCAATTTCCATATAAATAAAATCGAAAAGAGTATATTGATAAAAAAAGATGAAATAGTGATATAGCAAAGAAACTATTTAAAATAAATATTAAAAGGTCGGAATCTGGATATGACCGTTCTAGTTACAGTGCTAGTAAGCAATTGTGAATAGTGTATATATATAGTGCAATGTATTCTAAAGCCTTTTGTTCATATTGATACGAAATTCGGGAATATTTGCGCGATTTATTTAATGTTGGGAAAATCTCTACTTATCAGGAATTTTGTTAACTATATAATTTTCATCATGAAACTATTATGGCAGATTGTCAGAAGTTAAAAATAAACCTATTGACACCGCATAATAATGAAAGTAACAATAATATTTTTACTGTTTTGCAAAATTTGTCAAAAGTTGATGTTTTCTGCCATAAATAATTAAAGGAGAAGTTGCAAAATGTGATATCCGCGGAGTGCGCATCAGGTAGGTGTAAATGGGTGGTGGTGGGTCATCGCCGTCCAAAAGGCATTCCAATATGTGTAGAGGATGGCACAGGAGGACATTTAAAGTAATCACTTAACGTCAACTTATTTTCGATAATTTTGTATGCTTTGAACCCTTCTAAAGTGGCATACTTTGGTAATTATGCAACCCTTATCTTCCGCACTCATCTCTGTGCTGTGAATTAGTCACATTTCGTCTACCTACAATTTTCGACCTTGGGTACTTGATAATACAAGATAAAAACTTTAAATTTCGAAATAACTCTATCATTTTTACTATCTAACGCCTCGAAATTGGCAAAAACGTAATATCACTGTTTATACTGAAAATAATGGACGTTATGTACTTAATGCAATTATTTTTATACATTTTTTTCTATATGATCGCCTTCAAATTTAGTACGCCTATGAAATGTTGCTCTTGGCACTCTTCGCTCGTCGCGCTTGTCAACAAGCTAGCGATGAGTCACTGTCTGGATTTCCTAAGGTGGGTATAGGGCCTTTTTCTCCGTGTATACTTGCAGTCGGAAAGCGTCAATGATGGAGTCGCTAAAATAACTCGAGAAGAAAACGACGCAATCAATGATTTAAATGCGTCAAACGAGTTTGTTTTTAATTTTTATTAATAGCGTCGTGTCTATTAACAAAAATTAATGAGATTTTAAGGGAGGCGCGATTGCTCGTTTCACAGTGTTTTTCATGTTTAGTCCTTGTTCTGAACTTTATCTTTATCTAATACAGAGAAATTGGTAACTATCCCCTGAATTGTGTGATCTTTTATTAATGCCCACAAGGGTACAAACCGTGGCTACACACGCTTTCCTTACAAGAAACGTCTAATGGAGTTAAATCCGCTAATTTTAGAGGCCCTACCCTTGAAATTTAACACGTCAAAAATATGTACCTTTAGTATCGACTAAAATTCGAGTCGCTCTGTATATTTTAGATATTATATGAAGATACCAAAACAAGTTTCCAAATAACTGTAAGCGTCAATAATTCATAATAACATCTTATAAAATTCTTATATAAAAAAAAGGAAAATATGTGTAACTAATCACCTACATATGTCCAGTCGGCCTTGATTTTTTGTCTTCCAAATTTCAAAATATGGTTATAATAAATTAACATTAGTTAAATGTCAAATAATATGAGTTTACACATTTGAAACAGTGCTACCAACAATAAAATTCGTCGTTATGTCACACTAAAATTAATAAAATATGACAAGAAGGATTAGCGAAATAATATATTCAGAACAACCAACGCCTTAGTTTTTTTTTTAATTTTAAAATGGATGCAAGTTTATTTATAACTCAAAGGTTATAAAAAACTGTACTAGTTCTTCATATGCATGGTTTTGTCTACAGCCTATACTCTGTTCTACGTTTCGAATTTAATTTCCACGTGTTTTTTTTTACTCGTTGTCGATGCTGCTCGCGCAGGATGAATCCTAATAGAAAGATCCTGCTACAATACGTAATAGGACGGAATTCATTTACTTTGTCCGTCAAATTAGATTTAGATCGCTGATTGAATCGACCCGAAGGCTAAGAAAGGTCCGATGCTGGTCGGTTCAAATTTGGCCGTCCGTTAAAGCTTGCTGGATGCCAAAAAGATGATGATACCTGTGTCTTTAATATCATAGGAAGCTGTGGTGTCGCAGACAATTAGACAGTTTAATAAGCTCTTAAAAGCAGTTCAATATTAAACAGATATTGTTTTTAACTATAACTAATAACTAACTATTCTTTGACTCATTTGTTCATTTCTATTTTAATAAATAGACGGGTTCATTTCCAAGATTGAGGTTAAGTGTACATTTTCTCGTTCACTCAGAGTGAGACTTCTGATTATTAGGTACTCTGCGCTTACAAATTGAGATCTTCATTCACAAATTGATTAAATTATATAAGGTGTTTTATAAGTAGTGGGTCATATGCCTGGTAATAGATTAAGCCAAAATATTAAGAATACACTTGTGTGGGATGGGGATTAATATTAATATTAACAGATATAGAGGGTGTTATTGTAAAACATTTTTTACGAAATAATAACTTTTATAATAATTGTGGATGTATCAATTTTAAATTTGTTGTCGATGCTTTTTTAGAGGTATATACATATTAAAAAATTCAATACGAAAATTGCTTTTTATTTTATTGTGCAATTTGTATCAGTTAATTATCAAATCACGATCAATAATACCGGCTCAAGAATGTATCTCAAACTCGCGTTGAAAATGTCTAGAAGTTATTACATAAAGGTTTACATCGAAGAATGCAACTTCATACGTTATAGAAACGTTATTAAATAAAGTTTACAATAACATTATTTAAACGTTGGCAATACCTATATTAAAATACATACTTGTGTTTGCCGGGTATAGAATGCCAATAAACGATTGTATTTAACGTTCCCATCCGCCCGTGTCGTATAAAGTCGTATTTACACTTCGCCTTTGTTCGTCGAATTTGCTCTTCTTCCTCCACCGCCTACTACTCTGACTATTAAACCGAGGAAGTTATTAACTTTTATAATCCCGCAGCGAATGGGAACGGAGTTTGACATTTAAATGTGGTCGATATTCTATTCAACTGACATAAGAAAGCTTTAAAAGCCCCCTTTTCAATTCCACGTGGTGTCAGTTTCCAGTCTAGACAATAATTTGGGATTTGGGAGGTTTCGCCCACAATCGACACTTGTTTTGTTTATTTTCCCTTTCTGGCTAATGAATATTTATTACATTTTGAAGGCGTTTGTATCTTATCTAGGTAAGTACGACGAACGTCTGAGAAATTGTGAGAGCGAGGCTTTTAAGTAACACAAATAGTGGTTTATCTTGGTAATTGAATTACGTTGAATGTTACAAATGGGGACTGAAATAATATTTTAGACAGTATGCGAAATTCTTCGTTTGTGTGTACTTCTAGACAATAGAAGTAAGTTGGTACTAGAACTGAAAGAATTTCCAAAGTTATTAATGCAGATTGCTGATAGAAGTGGTCCTAAAATGTATCCTTGAGGCACTACAATTATATGTATGTACAGGAGTTTAATTCATATTTGAAACCGTTTGAACCGTGTTTGAATGAAGTTTTAGGCGCGGTGCTATCATAGTTTGTTTGAAAAAGTAGTGTCAGAATTATATATCGTAATTCATATCCTAAGAGTCAGTAGAGTAATTCACAATGAGCTTCTTTCGCCACTCTGTTAGCTAGTTAGTTAATACATGAGAGTGGCGTTCTAATACAGTAGCGGATACATATATAGAAGGTTCTATATAAAATAAAATTTTAATCGCAAATAAATGGTTACCATCTTCAGCAGAGCCTACGGAACTTGCCAATAATACAACGTCCGCAGTAAACTTAAACAATTACAGCAGGCTCATTGAACTAAAAGCTACGATAACTGACAGCACTGGATCTGGCATAAACTTAACTCACAGCAATATCAGCACTTTCAATTTACATGTAGTGTAAAATAAATTGTAACCGTGCTCTTAATAATAGTTACCGTTTTGTATTGAAATGTTATATTACTTAAAATATACATTGTTTAATTAATAAAATCATGTATAAGTTTTGAAAAAAATATTTTGACATTAGTTTTATGTCCTACAACGAAAAAGACTTTGCCGTTCTAGAACATAAAGGTATTTCTCAGCTAGATGATAAAAAAGACTTTGTCTACTGAAAATGTCGACCATTAATGACAGTTTTCGAGAAAAGTTATTATTTTTTAAATTCTATTGGTGTATTTTGCTGTTGTTTCTCTATTCAACTTTTTTCCTGCTCATTGTCATGGAGAATTTAATGTAAAAACTCATGCAATGTCGTGACAACTGAACGCATCATGTAGCCATTATTTAAAAAAAAAATGGTGACCTTTAGGACCCCAAAAATAAATCCGTCACTACAGTCCGGGCAGAAATCCCCCCTCCACCTCCCCCCGCCCTTCAGTCCGGTTATATGGGAAACAATTTATCAACGTCCTTTCTGCTTTAAATTCAGTTCTAACAGACTTGTTAATGTATGTATAATTAAGTCTGTTTTCCTATCATTCGGACGTCAGTTGGCGTATTCATTACATGGGCCTGATTGAAATTGCTCGCCGATGCTCAGATTTCCCGATAAAGTTCATATTATGCATGTCGGGTCCGGGCGCCACCAAGCCCGGACTCCATTTTCTACAGGAAGGGACTATTTTTAGAGCCAGACGCGTCGAGAGGCTTTTATAATTGTGTTTGGATAATTTTTTTGCGGCGGCGCTCGGAAACGACTTTTGTTATGCGAAAATATTACAGGTCTCCCACCACCACTCTCGCCTACAGGACGATAATATGTAAGGAAAACAATGTAACCGTCGGGATATTAATAAGAAAAGCGATTTGTATGCGATTGGAGTTTTATATAGGTATATAAAAAATATTTATTTGCTTCTCTATTATTAGATAGAATAAAAAGTGTTGTGCGTAAGAACCGACACAGAACAGGTGCCCAAAATATTGCAGTTTAATCAAACATACCTATATACAAAGCTGCACGCAGACAGACTTACAGGCCCTCAATGTGGGGCCATATATTTCGAAAAGGATTAATCTATTAATAAATTACGTTAACTTGGAAGAACCAAATTTGGTACATGATTAAGGTTTAATATGTTGGTCCTCTTTGACTATGAATTCAAATAAATTTAAACACTATAAGGTACATTCAAATATTTGATCGAATTTAAAAAAAAAATGATAATATCGCGCACAGAATTTAATTTAACTCTTTTCACTCTTGTTAAATTTTAAAAGGTTTTCAAGAAAAAATGCATAACAAGATTTTATAGTGTTTATGAAAAAGTCAGAATGTTAGTAATAGGCTTTGTCTTTAAAATTTGACAGTTAACAATAAAACTATAAAATAAAATTAAAATTAAACAAATTATTCAAATGAAACATAAATTTGCTTTTCGCAGATAACTGAAATTTACTCGTACTCTTGTCTAATAAACGATGATCATTTTTTATAACGTTACATTTATTTGTAATACGGTTCCATAAATGTTCTCGGGATTCCACTGGCGAGAATAAACATAATCCTTGAATGTTCCCCATAGAAAGTAATCACATTTGTTGAGGTCTGGTGATCGTGGTGACCAATTTTGAGAGCAATTATTTCCTCGTCCTAACCATTTTTTAGGACACAAAATTCAAAAAGTTTCTAACAGTAGCACCAAAATGAGGCGCCCCATCATTCATAAACCAAAACTGTAGTCCAAGTTGCAACGGTAAATTTTCGATTAAATCGAGGAGAGTATTTTGCAGAAATTCCAAATAACTTTCACCATTTAATCGGTTTGACAAAATAACTGGTCCAATCAAAAAACGATCAATAATAGCTCTTTTCCAACACGGCACCTGACTGGTTTGAAACCTGTCCAAAGCCGTCAGTCAGTTTAATATTATATACAACTCCGCTGCAGTAAGTCGGTGAACCATTTGGCTATCCAACCAGTCAGGTGCCGTGTTGGAAAAGAGCTAATGTTGTCTTAAACTGCCGTTGAAAAGTTTTTGCATACGGGGTTTACATCGGAATATTCATGAAAATTGTGAGCGTTTTGTAATTCTTCTACAAGTATTATCAGGGAAAAGATTTTTTTATGAAATTTAAAATCCTGATGCAAAATAAACTCACAAAAGGTCGCTCGTCGATCCAAAATTTGAAGTAATAGGTTATGTTCAAGTTCAGTAGTACTTATTTGTGGTTCATCTTCAACTGTTTGCAAAATAGTTTCTTCATCTTGTGCCCTTATTATACTAGGTCGTTCTCGAATATTACTAAAAAACTTCCCTGTCTTTCAAGCCCGTCTGTCAACATTAGAAAATGTTTTTCTATGGAAATCTACGATATGTTCCCACACTTGCTGAATATAAATTTTCCAGCTATTTTCAACAAGAAACAGTAGCATAAATAAAATAGTTTTATTACTAACTATCACATTTTCAATACAAAGCCTACTACGGAAGCTTTAACGTATTTATAACATTAAAATGGATTAATTTGGTTTTTTTTTACAGGAAATGGGAAAAGGATAGTGTCCGAAGATACACGAGCGCATCGTTCCTCTTTGTAGTTGCAGTGGATGCTGAAACTAGAAGGTGGTTGGCCGTTGCACGTTTTGTGTAAGTTTATAGTTATAGTACAGTTTGGCGAGCACGTAATTCCAGCCGTATTAAGTGAAGTTGGCGAAGTTGCCAACTGCGGAAATTAGTAAGCAGTGCGGCCGAAACATTATACAGGATATTGCGACGATAAAAACTTTAATAATTCAACGATGGTCATAGTACGGCGACTGAACTAAAACTTTTAACTTCCGTGGGATTTAATATTGAAAATAAACTGATTTGATACAGAGTATTAAAACTCGGTTTTATGTCGAAGGACTTAAAAATTTTCGATCCACCTTTCTCCTAATGAAAAAGTATCGAGAGAAAAGTTTAGCTTGTTATCCTTACTGAGATTTCGAGGAATTTCGATTGGAACGATTAGTATCTGCTTTAAGTTTTCTTATTACAAAACAAAGTAAACAACGTACCTGCAACGTGTAATAAAAAAGGCGTTAGTGACTTACACATTATATCAAAAAGTTAATAGCTACTGTAATTCTAGATACCATGCTTTATTCTAAGTTCACTAGCGACTAACTTAAAAAACTTCAGATAATATAAATAGTGAATTTTTAATCTATGTTATTAAGTTGTACTAAAATCTGTGACCTTAAAGCTTTAATTTATAGCTCATTAGTGACTTACAGAAAAATTTACTAGAAATATGAAATGAATATGAAGTAGTGATCTATAATATAAGTTGTTGATATTTAAACTAGTAATTACTTTTAGGAATTTACGAGTATAAACCTTTCAATCAATCACAGATCACAAGTGACTTATGACAAACGTCACTATAAAGTTGAATATGATAATCATTTATTGATGTGTAGTTTGGTTACCCTTGAAATTAGTAACATTAAAGTTTTTAAATTATAGTGGCATTCACCAAAATCCACTAAACCGGTGATATACATATGAAATAGTGATTTTAATCTATAATTATTCAGCTGTAGTTCAAATATCCTATAGCAACTTTCAGCAGAGAGATAAAATATGAAACAATGTAAGCTATAATTCGTGAGTAGTTCAAATATCCCATAGTGCCCTTAAGCAAAATTCTCTAGAAAAATTAAATGAATATGAAATAGTGACTTTTCGGTTATTCATTTTACAGTGGAAATTCCTAAAACTAGTAATTAGTAATTAAGATTTAAGTCACGGATTACAAGTGATTTATAGCAAACGTCACTAAAGAGATGAAATAAATATGAAAGCTAACAATAATTTATTGATTTGTATTTCAAATATTACTAACCTAAACAGAACTAAGTTTAAATTATAGAGATCTTTGGCAAAGTCTACTAGACAGGTGACATATGAAATAGTGATGAAATAGTGACTATAAATGAATTGACTTGAAATTCAAATACATACCTTCAATAGAATTTCTATAAAAAACTTTTTAGTTGTAATTCATTTACCTTTAGTTCATATAGTGATTTTTATCAAAATTCTCTAGAAAATGGAATGAATATGAAATAGTGAGTTATTAGCTCTAATCTCGATTATTTCTAAAACTAATAAGTAATTTATTTCAGGGCTTTATGAATGTAAATTTTTAAATTACAATTCACAAATGCATGTCACTAAAAATATGAAATAAATATGAGGTAGTGACAATAATTCATAGACCTAATTTTAAAATCCTTACAGCTGGCGAGTTTTAAATTATTACTACCACCAGCAAAATCCACTTGACAACGGACGTGAAATAGTGACTTTCAAGTTATAATTCAGTGACTTGTAGTTCAAATACACCAGTGAACTTCAAAACCATTCTATAGAAAGATGATATAAATTTGAAATATTGGGTTTTAAGTTTAAACGGTTTACGAGTGTAAACCTTTAAATTACACACACAACACAAGTAGCATAGCAAAATCACTAAAAAGATAAAATATATGTGAAATAGTGACAATAACTAAAAAATAACCCCTAAAGCTGGTGACTTTAAAATTAAATTGTAGTGAGTCTTAGCAAAGGTCACTAGACAGAAATGACTATGATATGATACAGTTCAAATATCCCACAGTGATCTTCAGAAAAATGTATTATAAAGCTAAAATTAATATTAAATAGATAAATCATTGATTCAACTTGAAAATTGTTCAGGCTATTGACTTCTAACTATAGTTATTCGTTTTTTATGTATTTTTAGGTATTAACAATATTATGTGAAACTAACTACTCTGTGGACTAATTCCCGACCAGCGTTGAATTACACCCACAATATCTACCCATATATTCTTTATTATATGAAATTAAATATATTAAAGAATATATGGATAGATATTGTGGGCGTAATTCAAAGCTGGTCGGGGCTTTAGTCCGCAGAGTAGTTAGTTTCATAATAAATAATAGTTGTTCACTTATTTCCTTAAAAGTAGCTAATTAGACGTTTGAGATGTAAGTTACTAGTTACTTAAATCAATTAGATTGCCTTCTCCATGCAGTATTTGTACAAAATTGTTTTTTAATTATATAATACACTTTCCAAATACCTATTCTTGCAGCATTTCATCGCCCACGGCAAGGTGTTTCATCTGGTCTAAATGAGAGCGCGATTGAAAAAAAATTACTCGTCGCTTCACGTTCCGCATCTACCGAGCAGTAATGAGTTTAAAAATGCGATAAATAGTATTTTTCCTCGGGCCCGACGTATTTAACGGCCGCTACGTTTTTTAACCCACCGTGTATGGCGACTTTCTATAGTAAAGGTTAATCGTTTTTTCTCATTATTCACGTTATAGCCCGAAGTGTAGGCGAGGCGGCTATTACGAAATGCATACCGTTATTAAAACGCCAGATTATTCGTGTTATAAATAAAAGCCGATCTATAACATTTAAATTATACACAGTGAAGTACGATTTACGTAACGAGCTTTATAGAAAGTCCGCCAGAAATTAGTAAGGACGGTTGCGATGCGCGCTAGTGTGGAAGAACGGTAAAAATGTTAAAAAATCAATGGGGGTCAGGTCTGGCTCATAGGGAGGATTCTTGATTTGTTTGTACCAAGGTTTACTTGATTTTCATTTGACCATAAATTAACCATTTTTGACACTTGAAAAACTCGCACCACAAAAACGTTAATAGTATAAGTAAATAAAATTCAAACACAGAAAAAACTGGTATCCATGTGAAATATTTTATTTTAGTTTTTTAATTCTCCACCTACTTGCATACATTTTATAATCCTTTTGTGATTCACGATTCCAAGATTGCGTAATATGCGATTTTTATGCACACAAATTTGAACATAGCATACATAGAAATGCCAAGTTGTTTCTTGGAATGTATTAATAAAACACCTTGTACATCATTTACTTCTACATATCTCGTTTTTTGATCCTAGTTAATACAAATAACGGTATTTTCAGTGATCAACTGTGTCTTATGACCTTGCTTATTTCTTCAACTGTTCCGATAGAACTATTGGCATTGTCCACCTAGTATAATGGTAGATCTCCAGTGACCTTTGAATGTATCTTGTTCGCATACGTATTCGGATCTGGTTCGACATGTAGCTACAACTTTTATTTTTCCCGGTGACCTTTGTGTGTATTTTTTTTGATGGTCCACTTTTCTTCTCGCTACGACATCTCAAGGCCCGACCGGTGGCTTTTAGGAAACCTACCGCATTAGATATTCGGCTGATTAGGAGTCTAGATTTTCGTAAATCATGTCGAAATAGCGGCGAACTCCGCGGCTCGAAGTGTTGTGATCGATGGTGGTCATCTTTTAGCATAATAAACTAGGTCACACCGTTTGATTAATTGGCATTTTGGGAAGTCTTAATTGCAACCACTACAGAAATATTAAAAAACATGAGCAGACGTAAAATATTAAAAATTCATGAGATTTTTTTTCTTGACCAGGATTAGTAATAAATTTTAATTTTTAGAACTCAATACAAAATAAAAGGAACTTATAAAACTCATTTTTGCTTTACATTTACAGTAAATAACACAGATTCACAATTCAAAATCGCAAACATACTTTTCCTAAAAATAGTTTTAACATTTTGTAACGTCATAACCACTAATATCGACAACTGCGTATATAAAATTAAAGACGATTCTAAAGGAAAAACAACCAATGATCTTTTTGTCTTTCCGGGCGAATTTTCGACGTTGCCTATTTGCACAGTAATGACGTCACGTTATTTAATTTGTATCGTTATAAACAACCAAAGAATTCAGTTTTGTGTTTTGGCCCTATTTTTTGATGTGCGATAATTAATTTACTTGAAAAAAAAATGGATTTGTGTATAACAAAATTGCAAACAATTTTTGTTGATTTATACACATATCTTAAATTGAAATAGACCTAGTAGTGGTCTCTGAGATACTATTTGTGTTTTATATTACACTAGAAAGGTGGCAAGTCCTGATCTTTCTTCGGCTAAAGCCCTCTGGCCGCGTTGCGCGCAGCATGACCACCGCTGCGTAGTGCCTTTTACTTAATTGTCATAACTGCGCGCGGCTCTACGCCTGTAAATAATAAAATGTAAACGTGACTTTGGCTGAACTCTCTATGGTGGAGAAAATCCGGCGCTCTATAATTTAGAAGAGTGGTTGGCATATTTTGGTAATTTTTAGTGTTTTCTCGAGTTTGGTTAATTTTTTTCAACATCCTGTATTTTAAATATCGGATCGGGTCGTTTTTATGTGATGCTAAAAGTTTCATCAAAAATGTTTTTTTAATTCCATGAATTTAAAGGGTTTTTAGAGAATGGTTCGTTATTTTTAAGCACTCTGTATTTGCTTCTTTAGTTGGTGTCATAATAAATCCTTGATGGAAGTTTCATAAAAAAAAAAATAATTCCCTTAATTTTGAGTTTTTGTGCTGTAACATTTTTTTCAACCCTTTGTATACGGAACGGTCTTTCGCACGTTCGACAACCGTTCCGAAGCGAAAATACCGAAAATTTCCTCGGATTTGGAATTTTATTTTTTTGTCAATTTTTATTGTCAAGCTTATTTAATCACCCTATAAATTGAAGCGATACGGCAATGAAATGAGTACCGCCATATTGTCTAGCTCATTTTTACCTCATTTTCCCTTGTATTTATGCAAAGTTCAATGTAAAAACGACCTCAAACCCCAGCGCACGGGTACGGGAAACTTTCTAGACTTCAAATTTACAGTTTTTAGTCTTTGCCGGCCTCCAGTCGGCCCATTTTTCCAAATATCCTACGTTTTATACCGAGATGTCATCGCCGGAGCATACGTTTGACGTTTCGGTAATTTTGGTCGGCGGTACGCCTCGTAGTTGACTGAAACTTTAAAGATACCAATTCAGATTTTGGGCTATAAAATCATCACCAAAGGCTCGGATATATATCAGACAACACAATAACAACTTCTCGTAGCTGGAAGAGCCCGAAAATTGCTCCAGAACATATAATCTGTTTTAATTCATTTTGACATTTCATTTGACGTTTGTTGAATTTCTACAAAAGAGCCTAACCAACAACAAATTAGTTTAACATTTCTGATGTTTATGCCGTGCAAAACGCATTTCGTCTGCCATTTGTCGAATGTTTAGAAAGGGGCGTTACTACTCGTTCTATTCTCGTTTCACTCGAAGAAATCGCTATCTTCTATAAAGGGGCGTAACCGACACAACTATCCTCGTTCCACATAAAAAAATCCACCGTTTTTGGCCGAAGAGCCTCGGGAAAATGGAAATTTAGCGAGCAAAACGCGAAAAAATCGGCATCAAAATACGCCGTAGGCAATCTAGAAAGATGGCGAAAGGCGTAGCGTTTATCTACAGATTTTAATATATAAGAATTAACAATCCCTGCTGTATTATTATAATATTGACAACATTTCACGATTGTGTGGGTGATGGGTCGGTGTATTACAATTATCTAACTCATAAATACGCAAGTGATTCCAATTTGTATACGTATTTCGTTCGTATTTTGATAAATTACGGCGAAATATACCGCAAGGCCGCCACAGCTGGGTAATTGCATCAGTGGACCCTTAGAAACGACCACGACCTTTCCGTTTCAAAGCTCTCTCACATCCTGATACGATTCAGTGGTTAATAACCGACCCAAAGGGCATTGTAATGCAATGTTATCGGCAATCTGAATGTTAATATTGTTCCCACACAGGTTTGCCTTGGCCACAGCTACTTTTAACCTGAAACTGTTAATAGATCATATTATTACTGCATGCCGTGTATAGGGTGTAGTGAAAAAGCGAACGAATTAATACTGACATAAAATTGACGATTCATTTACCTATTAGAGCTGTAAAAACTTACACTTTATTCACTACAGACATAAAATTGGCTTTATGCAACATAGAATATTAATTATTGATCTGACCTTATAACCTTGTAACGTCAAATGAAATATAATTATTTTAATTAAACTCGACTAACTTAAGCTTGTGATTGTGGATTAAACATTGTATTACGATCGTGATAAAGCGCGACTAGCTTTATCCATTGATAAAAATTAGACTTTCTTGCATGAATAAAACTGTCTAAAACACTCTTACAATAAATAAGTATTTTTGGGTAGGGAGAAATCATATAAAAAATGTATTATTTATATAATTTTTATATCAGTAATAGAACACACAAGAAATACGTCCTTGTTATTGTGTACCAAATTATCGAAATAGATCCAGCGCATTCTGGGAACAAACAAGGCCGCCATCAGACCACGTAAAATCGAAAACAAAAGATCATCGTCAAAGAGTCCTTCGCCCAATCAGAGATTACTCTTTGTGTTATACTTTGTAATCAGTTTTGGTAGTATCATTTCACCTCTAAAAATATATGCTTCTTTATAGAAAACTCTTGACGTCATTTGAGGTTGTTATCCCGCTTCTTCTGCACTTATGAGGACCACAACGACCATTACTCCATCTACACGGACAAAAATCATCAGTCGTTCTAAAGGTGAGTCAATTTAGTCATTTCATAAAATTTAATTTAAATAGTTTCGATCGTCATCGAAATCTGGCGATATGAAAGTGAAGGCTCGTTCCAATGCTAGTTTAATAACTGCTAACAAACTAATCTTCCTTAAGTGAAATTAAGCGTTAATTTGGTGGATTCTGACATGTATATTTATTATTTCGCATCAATCACAATAATAACTATTGGTTGGTATTTGGAAAATAATTATTGTATAACCTAGAGAACGAAACAGCGCTTTGTGGCAATTTAGGAAAGAGGTCTCGTGAGGAATTTTGAAATTTGTTAATTTTTGCTAGGCTATTAACGTTTTTAAATGCTGTTTCTATGGGTGTTTGTCGAGAAATGCATTATAGCCACACCTGTTCTTTAAATTGCATCATTTTAGGCAATTTAATATTTAGCTACAGAATGCTTCATAAGTAAGAGTCACAGACAACCTGCTAATTAAATCCCTTTTTACTCTCTTATAGAGGACGCCAGATAATATACCGTGTGACCCATTTCAAATGGAAACAGGCGTGTAAAAATGGTATTTATTATCCGATTTAGTTCATTTTCTTTAAGATAGAGTAGAAAAAACTCTATTTTGGTGCAGATTATTAAAATTTGTTTTCTATTTTCAAGGCCTACTTCGAATTTTTTTCATTGCCAAATTTTACAAAAACTGTTTAGCAATTTATTTTTTTTATTTCCTTCAAATTTAACTACGGCACTGGATTCAGCATCCCCTAAAACGGTTATATACCAAATTTGTTAAATAAATATATTAATAAATGTTTCATTTTATTAAATACATTTATAATAATTTTGAAAAAAAATATTGGCTATGAAAAATTAATAAAAAAATTGATTGAATTTAAAATTGATTTTACACAATATTCAAGTTAAATTGTTTGATACTTTCTACACCACCCTGTATAATTCTGTCCATATCCAAGGTAATCTTGATTCGTCGAGTCAAATATCATCTAGTCAACTATTTATCGTAATTCCCTTTGAAAATGTATTTTTAAAACGTTTGTTTAGAACATTTTTTTATATATATTTTTAGGTATTAACAATATTGTGGGAAACAACTACTCCGCGGACTAAAGCCCCGACTAGCGTTGAATTACACCCACAATATCTACCAATATATTCTTTATTATTAGCTTTTGTAACATTTTTACTGTATTAGAAAGGTATTTTAAGCTAATATAAATCAATTCTCCTATAATGCCCTACCAAACATGTAGGTGTGCTAATAAACAATTCCATAGACAAAGCTCTATTCAGTAATTATCTAAAATAACAATGAATCTAGCTAAATATACTAACTTGGTTTAATAAAAACATTCTATAAATACCTAAGCTCACTTTTGAAGCTGTGGGAACGTGAAAATTCAACCACTATAGATGAGATCTGACTTATTTCTGCATTTTTAGAATTGCTTCTTCAGGTGGCCTTCTTTAAGTTGAGTCAAATATCTAACTATAAAAATTATTATACCAATAAATTAAAATTATTTGAAATTAAATGTTAACCTGCCAATCAATTTTAAATTAGACATGACATTTACCTACTTATTTATTCAAAAAAAAAAAACCTTTATGTAATCGTTTATATACATATTTTTATATAGATATTAACAATTTTGTGTGAAACTAACTACTCTGCGCGCTAAAGTAGTTAGTTTCAAATAATTTTAATTTGTTGGTCTAATAATTTTTATAGTTAGATATTCGACTCAACTTAAAGGAGGCCACCTGAAGAAGCAAACCTAAAAATACAGAAATAGATCAGATCTCATCCATTGTGGTTGAATTTTCGAGTTGCCACAGTTTCAAAAGTGAATTTCAATTATTGAATGTTATAGAATGTTATAGAATGTTTTCGTTAAACCAGGCTAGTAAATTTAGCTAGATTAATTTTTATTTTAGATAATTCTTCAATACAGCTTTGTCTATGGATTTGCTCATTAGCATGAGCATGTTTGATATCAGAGAGCATACATATGATTTCATTGATAAGAATTATAGGAGAATTAATTTGTATTAGCTTAAAATACTTTTCAAATACAGTAAAAAATAGAACATTTTTTCTGAAAACTAACAATAACCCAGTTAGATTTATGCTCTCATTGCGTTATTCTTCCTTGCCCTGCGTAACCGGCCACAGAGCTCTCGACGTTACGTGTCAACAATCCAAAAGGCGTTACATAAGACCAATTTACCGGCGTATTATCATTACCAGCTAGATATAAAAGCAATTAGTCGCGGAACGGGTCCGATAAAATTCCGCGGCTACATAAAAATCGAAAGTAATTTAATTTCAATAAAATCAAGTTGTCTGCCAATAGCGGCTAACAATCATAGATTGTTGACATTTGTTTTCCATTCTTTATTCGGATCGGGTAGCAAAGACGGCCTTGCGGGGCCGCGCCCGTCTACGCTTAGAATCACAATCGAATCGGCTCGGAAAACGTGAAAAAGTCGAAAGCTTTCTTCTTGCATGCCCACCTGGGTGCGCTAGACAAGGACGAGCGGCACAGCGGCCTGCTAGATGGCTCCTACGCTGCCCAAACGCAAAATGCGGCGCTGGATGGACGACAACTAGCACTATCGCTAAAATTATAGCACCTTGAAATGGGGAAGTTTCGTGAATTTTATATTGGTTTGTAATGGGTAATTTTTCAAACATATTAATAATAATAATCTTTTTCTACGTTCATGCAAAAAACAAAACTTTATTGAACTATATTTAGTGGAAAAAGTGGTTCTTTATTGCACTAGTGCAATAAAGTGTTTATTGCATTCATCTGTCACTCTACAATAGCGTTTTGTCATCATGACAAACATAAACGTTTAAATCGATGTCACATTTTCCTAGACTTAGTGTCATCTAAATAACATTTTTTTATTTTTGCATGAACGTAGAAAAAATATTGTATGCAACTCGGACATCTTGTCTCACCTATGGCATACTGATGAGGGCTAACAAGCCCGAAACCGGTCTATGTCTGGTGGTGTGTCCGACAAGGGTTCTTGGCTGTTTGCTCAGATACTGCAGGAGTAATTCAATGCCGGTCGGGGCATTAGTCCGCGGAGTAGTTGTTTCCTGCAGTATCATTTACAGACGTAAAATAATTTTATTTTTAAGAATAATTTGTTACTTAGTAACCAAACCATAATTGTCTGTATGATCGCCTCTTCTTTCAATCAATTGGCCAACGTGTGTCGGTAACTTGTTAATCAGGTTATCAATAAAATGAACAAATATATTGTCCCACTCTTCTTGAACTGCTATAGTCAAATCCTATGGGATGTTACTCTGTTAAGGTAATCTCAGACATGTTCAATGGGATTCATGTCTGGTCAAGTTGCTGGTAAATTCATTCTTTGGATATTTCTTGCCTGCAGCATGTTTTGTACTCTCTGCGTGCATTGTGATCAGGCATTATCGTCTTGAAAAATAAAATTTTCCTCAAATTCGTATTTCGTTGTATTCTGTCGTTAAGGGCGCCGTATTCTTGAAATAGTATTTTCTACACACACAGATAATTTTCATGTCACCTGCGAATACTCAAGGGTACGGAAGCAAAATGAATAATAAAAAATTATTGAATAGAGCTTTGTCTGTGGAATTGTTCATTAGCATACCTAGATGTTTAGTATCAGGAAGCATACATATGGCTTCATTGATAGGAATTGTAGGAGATTTGATTTATGTTAGCTTAAAATACCTTTCTAATACAGTAAGAAATGTTACAAAAGCTAATAATAAAAAATAGATGAATAGATATTGTTGGTGTAATTCAACGCTGGTCGGGGCTTTAGTCCGCAGAGTAGTTAGTTCCACATAATATTGTTAACACCTAAAGATATGTAAAACAAATACTTTTTCTATGGCATCAGTTTCATTGTCGGGCAGCTTAGCGAGATCAACAATTACTTTTATTTAGGTTGCGAACTGCGTTACGGTTATTTAGTGGAAAGAAAGTCGGTTTGGTGAGCGATATTGAATAATTGTATAGCGGTTCGAGGCCCATGGGCGTTCCGTGGGGGCCGCGACTAGTTTTCGACGCCGAAGGAACTGAGAATGGTTCAAGATTAGATCTGAAACGTGGCCGATGCAACAGTCGGAAATTATTGGGTTATTAGGAGGTATTGTTGCACTGCCTATATCTACCCGGTGGCACAAACATCGGAATAAAATTCATTTATGTTTAGAAATATTTCGCTATTCTTCACTTCAGAGGAGAATGAAAATATTTATTTAGATAATAGATAAAATAGATGTCAACAACAATCTTAAATGTGTGTCGGTATCATCAATTGTTTTAGGAACATAGAGAAAGCATTATTTTTCAACCTTATCGTTTTAATTTTTAAAAATTAAACAAATATGACAGCGTTTTTAAATGATTGGCGATTTCAAGAATCGTTTTCCGCTTCAGTATCTGTGAATACTTATTCAAATACTATTTCCAAAATATAAAATGTATATAGACTTATCCTATAAAGGAATGTTGAAAATTGATATAACATTTTTCTTATTCGAATATTTTGTGTCAACTTATATTTATGTTTATATTTTAATTTGCTTATTTTTCTAAAATATACATATAACTATTCGTATTTACTTTTATATTCAATTACTTCTTTATTATTATGTCTCTTTTTATATATATTTGTATATTTAATGTTGTTTTCCTATTCTGTAATTGTGCTTGTTGAGATTAGTTGGCAAAGCTTTTCTTCCGATGTTGATTCAAACCAAAAATCTCTATATCTTCATTTTTCCTGTCCTGTCTGACTCCTACAAATTTCTGTTTCAATTATCCAACTAACCGGATGATGAAAACCGGTCACCAGTGATCTACAACGACCGGTATACATTTTAAGCTATTTTTTTACGAAGGTCAACATGTGTCACATTAATTTTCCATATTACATATTCGAAACCCGATAGCGGTAGACAGCCATCAACTCGTAACAGCTTTATTCAATAAATCTCGCACGATTATTTACTTTTAGTGCATTAAATCTTTCAGTCTGTCTGAAAAGAATTAGGATTTACATTTGTATTTTGCTCAATGCTGGTCCTTCGAACCGGATCTAGTTTTGTTTCGCATACAAATGAGAATGATATAATGTCAAAAAATAAAATTACTTTTAGGTTGGTACTGGTGACATCTGACAGCAAAATTGTTAAGAAACTTGCCAAGCCCCGAACATAATGTAAAACCAAAGTGCGACCTTGAAGAAATTGATGAATTAATTCATCAATTTCTTCGTCAATAAATTGTTAGTGTAAAGCCCGCTTTATGAATTTTTAAATGGTAAAAATAATTCGAAGCTGACCCTAATTTATTTTGTAAACATACAAAGTACATATTAGGGGTAACAAAAAATCGAGATACAAAAATTTTAGAGATTAGATAAATAGGGTTATACAAAAATGCAGCTTTGCAACGTTGTCATAAAGTAACTGAAATAGATTATCAATGTATGCTTGATAGCGGGGTAAAGTAACAGTTTTTAATTAAGATTGCATAATTTTAAACCTGTTTTTGTCACCGAGAGACGAAATTTAATCGCCGCATACTAGATTATCCTCCAGGATTAATTTAAGTTTACTGTACCTTGATGAAAACCAGTATAATCACCTATTCGTAGTTGTAGGCGTGGCTTCATGAAAATTTATTACTGTCCATTATTTTCCCAAAACTAGGATATGTAGTGCTTTTATGGCCAATTTTCTGGCTCCACCAAAATATACAGAGCGTCTCAAATAACTAGAATCTGGATTTATCGCAATTTATAGAGAGCATTACGTTGTTGCGTGAAAACAACCGGACGGGACAGGATTGGGAATAAGCGACTGGCTTAGACAATGCTATGTGGGTTTCGTTTTTTGCGTGTTTGTTTAAGTCGAGAGAGACGGTCTATATCGGACGCCCCTGCTCCGCTATATTTAGTTGGCTGTGATAATTTAAAGAAACTGAAATTTGTCAATAGCAGAGCTGGATTGTTTACCGCTACAGCTGAATGGTAAAATATAGGGGAGTGACAGGCCGTATTGCTTAACGTCGAGAACTTCGAGACTGAAATCTTAAGTAGTTTTAATTTAAGAGGTTTTTCGAATATGTACGTGAAAGCGGAGAAAATTTGTGTTGCCTACTTGCATTAATTGCCGAATGTATTATTTTTGGTCCACATAAATTGAAAATAATCACAAATTAAAAAAACTCTTCATGTACAACATACTGAAACAATATAACAATTCACGTAGAACAAAAGTGATATCAAAAAAAGTTATACATATGTAACAAAAGAATTATAGATAAAATGCAAACTAAGAAATCGAATAAAAGAAAAAACAAATTAACTTATAGTAAAATTAATATAAGTAACATGATTTGCTAAGTTGTCCACAGAATTTTGCATCTGACGATAATTAAAATCCATTACGTACAAAGGTGAAAATTTTAATAGATTAGTTTTAGGCGTGGGAAAATAAAAAGGTACTGAAAAACGCAGAATATGTAAGTTTATGTTATAACAATATTTTCATCTACAGTTAAATTTTAAGAAAATATTTTGAAAGATTTCTGTACCTAAAAATTTGTTGTTTACACCGCTTTCTGTCGTTATATATTTGCTTTACTTCGGTACTTTTGAATATTCGCAGGTGGCATGAGATAACATTCCTGTTATTATAATATAATTATTTTTTATCGTATCTACTGATTTTGATAAATTGTGCTATAAATACAATAAACCATGTATTTTTAAGTAAAAAAACAAGCAGGAGACATTTTTAATATCGAAATATAATTTGTAAAATTTGTATTATATTAAAAATAATTGATACGTACATCCTGTAATTTTAGAAGCGTTACCTAACCGGACTACACTGTTCTTTCTGCTTTATGAAGGTTATCGAGAATTCTCACAATATTTCTGAACTATCATAGACGCTTATGCAACAGAATGTAACGTTTGGCGTAACACTGGTTGCATAAGGTTGCGGTAAACACAGATTTATAAATCTATAGTAGGACGTGTTTTAAAATATAAAACAAAGTTTATTTATTTCCAAATATATAAAAATAATTTTATGTATTTCTTATTTTCCTTTTTTGCACTCGAACTCAATTGAACATTGAAGTAAACGTGAAGCGAATCCTTGTATTTCATTTTTTTGCTTTAAGCAAAACGAGTTATTAATATTAAACATCTAGTTTCTGAAAAATGTATCGCGGGCATGGCACATGAGTCATTTTGTATCCGCCACTGAATCCTATTTTTAATTTACTGCACACTAAGGCATTCAAGGCTAAGTACGAAATTTTATTTTATGATTCCAGTGACAATTATTGTTATATGTAAACAATTACAAGAATTTTAATGGTGCATTTGATATGTTTCTTCGGTGGCTAGTTACCACTGTATTTTTCATTGGTTTCAGCCATTGACTAGGATTTTTTGCACTTTTTACGAGCTGCATGACTTGTAAACAAGGTGCAAGTGGATTTTATTAATTCAGGTAATTATTATGTACCATTAAAATGTCTCTTGAATTTCCCGAATAGGTATATTTTTCACATATATTATTATGATGTCCAGATTTCAATCTTAAGTCACTGACTAGTGCCCTTGAGTATATGCTGACTATGTCTTTATAAGTAACTAACTACCTATACAGGGTCTAACAAAATAGCAGGTCATCCCACTAACTGCTTATTTTTGACGTCAGATTGTGACCATATAACCCTACTTACCTATATACAAAAATATCTCCCTTAAAACATGCAGGGTGCTAAAGTTGAACTTTTAAAATTGTTTTGTCTCAATAACTTTGGCAATCTTCCCGTATCTATTTGAAATACATCGTCTTAAATAAACCCAATCCAATGGACTAAAATTAGGGTAGTGTGGTGGCCACTCACTAGTTACGTCTCTTCAATCTGTGGATTTGAACAAATTATTTTTACTTAAAAACTAATAAAAATTAATAATGTAAAATAGTATTTGGATTTGGATCCGTCAGTGGTCGCGCGGTTTAAGGCGTCAGTACTTGAATCGAGGTGACTGGATCGCTGTGGGTTCGACCCCTGCAGCCGGTAGACCGTATATAAGCTATATTCGTGGAGAGATTGGCAGCCTCTCTGCGGGTATGGTAGGGTGGAAGAATGTTGACTTGGGTCAATGTGAGAGATTGATACCGGTTGGCATTTAACTACCCCCCTAATTAATGAGGTTTTCCAGGTTTTCCTCATTCCTGCACTGAATGGTGGTTAGGGCCTACCAACGTAAGTCGTTCCTGGGCGCAAAAGCGGCCTGCTTAATAATAATATGCCGCCCCCTCTCCCGCACAAGTCTTCGACTTCTGGGCTAATCCTCGTGATTAGAATGAGGGGTAGAGATATTATTATTATTATTATTATTATTATATTATTTAATCCTTTAAGTGGAAGTTTAAAAATGATGCATAATTTTGACAAGAATATTTGATTTTCTGTAATTATAAAAAGTCGTTTATGCATTGTTAAGACAGGTGAATATGCATAGCAATTACTTTAAAGTGTGTTATCTAATTTTTTTCTTAAATACTATTTTAATTGTTCTTAAAATGCATACCTAGTACAATATAATATAAGAAATTACATAGTTAAAAAACATTTGTTTCCCTAAAATTGATGACTAGTCCTATGTTCAGAAACACTCCGTATAAAATCAATTGTTAGATATTTAATATCTCTGTAAATTATCTACAAATTGTTGCTTGGGTTTTTCTTTAGATTTTTTACATTACATGACTGTCAAAGATTGCAATTATCTTGAAAATGAAAAGTTTTACGTAAAATTATCTAAATTGATAAAATAATTAAAATAAGAGGCGGCGTGGGAGGGGCAATGGTCTTTATTTATCCATTTTTTGTCAGTTTCGATTTTCTAATACTTTTTTGAATAGTTACTTCACTATACATCACTAGTTCATCTTTTTCTATCAGCATACTCTTTCGATTTGATCGAACGATTTGAGCAATTCATATCTATACGTCAACTTCGATTTATACAGAGAAGATTAACCGTATCTAATCAGTTTTTCGTAATACATTTCTTAAGTTTTAGATGGAGCCTTTGATCTGATGGATCATTTTATTAGTCAAATTACATCGTTTTGATATTTTGGACTCATTAATTAATTAATTAATCCCACTTTTGGAATAATATCTACCTAATAGACGATTTATGGTTAGATTTCAAAACTTTTCCTCCAGATCATTCATTCCCACATCTGGGGTATCGCAAGGTTCCAATTTAGGTCCGCTTTTGTTTTTACTTTTCATTAACGATCGTCTTCAATTCTATGAATCGTATGTTGTCGTGATGTGAAATAAACCATTTGTCTTTCAATATTGCAAAATGTAAGTCTATATATATTACTCGCAAAGTCAATTTTGCTATATATAATTATTCCATCATTTTTTTTTAACATCTTAATTAGATTATGTCAAGCGGACTTACGGTTTTATATGCTGCAAATATAATAGGGATCCTACACAGAACAGAACAATGTGTTTAGTGTGACTGCATTACACTAAACACATTGTTCTGTTCCCTCATAAGGTCTAAAATGGAATACCAACGTCTTGAGTTGAGGTCAAAGATTTCTAAAACTTCTACCATTTCGGCAAGATGGGTTTTATTAGCACATTTTTAGTCCATCTACTGAATCGACTCTTTAAAATGCATTCGTACATTCATCCGACGACGATAGTATCCGAGGTCAGTATCCCAGCTACCGTCTTCCACGTCATAGACTAAAATAATTAAACTGTATCAATCAGTGGTTAGTCGCGGTCGAGGAACGATTTAGCTGTGGCTTAACGGAGCGACTTGGTACTTCCATATAAATAACGAGCTACGGATCTGCGGATAAATCCGTATCTGGAAACTTATCAAAATCAGCGGACTATCGAAAAATTGCCGACGTTGATTTATGCCGGCCTGGCGGAACTGATTTTCTGGACAGATACGGTATGGGGCTTGTTATTCTCATACAGATGACTGAGCGAACGCTACCTTTGAATGCATAGATTAGACAGAAAAGACTTCTGCATATCTCTGTGCTATATAGGGTGTTTTAAATGATATTCGAGTTTAGATTTGAATTCGCCAGGGAATTTTGTCAGAATTTTCTTTCAATTCTTCTATAACTTTTATTCGGACACTATAAGGATTTTACAACTCATGACGCATCTATTCCCAAATTTGTTTAGATAAATTCTGAATCACCCTGTATAGAGTGACTTAAATTAAAAAAATATAGCCATTTCATGAGATAAATCAAACTGATCCAAGATATCTGCTGGCGTTACTGGAATATTGTGAAAACACTGAAAATAGGATTTTAGAAAATGCCTTCTAGCGCGCCATTATATCTCTTGTTAAAATGTGGGGTTAGATAGAATAGCAAAATGATGTTTGTATTACAAACACTTTTTAAAAGTTAATATTTTATTTAAATAGTGACAATCAAATAAATAGATCATCAAGAATTTTATTTCATATTACTTTTGTTCTATTTTTGGAGATTACTGTTTATAGATATAACAAATATCGCCTCCTAAAAATTATAATTCTGATTTATATATTGTAATAATTTCAGAAAAATGCAAGACAAATTATCATTAAAGATATTATAAAGCCCATTAAAGCTTGAATATTTTACGGGCGTGTTTTTGGCAATCCACATAAATCCATGTGTAAACACGTGTAACATAACATTGTAGTATTGTAATCGCGCGCAAACACATTCATACAGAGATCTACATGAAGGTTTATAGCGATAAATATATTTTATGTATTACACGACCATAAATCATCATCAAAAACTATTTTACGCACATTAGACTGAGAATTAACAACCCTCCGTGCCCGAGTTCGTAATATATAGCGAAAAAATAATGTACTACAGCGAACGATAATGTAAATCGTCGAACATAACACCTAATAAAGAAAATTGCTCAATAAACATGGTTTTTTATACGGCGAAAACAATTTGCAATAAATGTAGGTGTTCCACACGAGGTTTATAGTTGTTTATTGCTGTATTTTATTGTGGTAAACAATGCCTCAACGTTGCTTTAGACCGTTAATGCAGAGCGAGATCGACGCTGGACCTGGAGATGGTGAATACAGCAAAAACTAAACTCTTTATTCTTAAATCGTTAAAGTTTTCTCCATTCTGAGCAATGCACAAATTATAACGTTTTATTAATTCTGTATTTACTACATGTTCCAGAACATAACTAAGAATAGCAGCACAATTTTCTTATTCTGTTCTTCAAATCTTCACCATTACCCGGCCTTATCTGTCACATAAATTTATTTAGACCACTGAAAAATATTTTATACATTTTTTTTATTTACTATTAATAATATTGTGTGATACTAACTCTGCAGTCTAATACCCCGAAATGTAAAAAAATGCATGAAAAGTAAAAAGTAAGTGGAGCTAGGTCGGGGGATCTTGGATAATTCAAGAATTTTAAACACGATAAATACAAAAAAAAAGTTCAAGCAAACGGATTAGTAACTTCCGTTTTTGCATCAGTGGGAAATACCTCGAAAAGAACGGTATTAGAAAGGTATTTTAAGCTAATATAAATCAAATCTCCTACAATACCTATCAATGAGGTCATATGTATCCTCTCTGATACCAAACATCTAGGTATGCTAATAATCAATTCCACAGACAAAGCTCTATTCAATAATTATCTAAAGAAATTAATCTATCTAAATGTACTAACCTGGTTTAATGAAAACACTCTATAAATATCTAACTTCACTTTTGACAGTGGGAACTCGAAAATTCAACCACAATAGATGAGATCTGACCTATTTCTGCATTTTTAAGATTGCTTCTTCAGGTGGCCTCCTTTAACTTGAGTCAAATATCTTAACTATAAAAATTATTATACAAATTAAAATTATTTGAAATTAAATATCGCCAATGACAAAAGTGACATTAGCCTGTCAATGAATTTTAAATTAAATATGACAATACCTACTTAAATAATGTTTACCCTTTACGGAATTGTTCATTTGCATACCTAGATGTTTGGTATCAGAGAGCATACATATGAGTTCATTGATAGGAATTGTAGGAGATTTGATTTATATTAGCTTAAAATATCTTTCTAATACAGTAAAAAATGTTACAAAAGCTAATAATAAAGAATATATGGGTAGATATTGTGGGTGTAATTCAACTCTGGTTGGGGGCTTTAGTCCACAGGTTAGTTAGTTTCACACAATATTATTAATACCTAAAAATATATACAAAGTTAACAAATGTCATATCTGTCAAAATGTTTGATGATTTTTGTTTTACGTCAAGAACAACTAGATTTTCTATTCAATTTATTTTATTTTTTAAATTTTATGCGTTATTATCAAATAGCAGTGTCATGTATTGACGTGTTCGTCATCACCCTGTATATTGATCGCGGCAATATAGGCCGTTCATAGTAGAACACACTGTATAGACGTGGGGAATTTTAAGTGCTGATCTTGTATATTCTGCATACAAGGCTTGATGCATATACATAAAACCGTCCCCAGATACGAATCTATTCGTGCTTTATTTGACAAAATGATGGAAAATAAACACATCGAGCGGCTTTTACGTGTTCATAGGAGATTTTACGAACTCGAATGAGCGGCTTCATAAAATTAATAGCGATTCGGATTTAAATAAGCCAAGAAGCAGTGGCTCCACAGCTAAAAGATCACATCTTGTTACAAATAAGTATGTGTATAACACATGTTTAAATGTGGGAAGGTAGTTAAGATCCGTGAGTAGATACGTGGCGCCAGTGGCGTGGCTATTTTTTTATCATGCTTATAAAATATCGTAAAGATATCTAGTTGCTGATACGAATAAATTATTTGTGCGTTTTATTTTCGAATGATATCAGACAGGTCAAAGTTGTCACGAAAAACAGCGACTAGGTTACAGAACCGTTTGGGAATAATTTATTTATTGTTGTATTTATATATTTTTCTTTGTAGTCCGTTTAATTTAAAAAATTGACGGTAAAACATATATTCTATGACTTATATTACTGTTGAACACTTTAGTTAGTTCCAAACACTTATTTTAGTTAGTTTAAATCAAATCAAGTTGGTATGTGTGCTTTTTCTAAATGTTACATTGTATTACATTAAACTTTACAACTGTCGAAAAAAATACTGTCTTTGATACACGAAAAGAAACTGGCAAAAAAAAGTTTGTTTTATTACATTTAACGACCAATACAATAATTAACCCGTCATCTACGCCACTGGCTTGGCTGTCGCGCTGTTGGCGTGCGTATCACGACCGTGCATTTCGCCTGTCAACTGCACAATGCGGGAAAATCAGGCTTCTGAATTGGAAATGCTACAGTTATTGCCCTTCAACTGTCCAGACGCCCACCGATTCCCAGCTTTTACAGACATTGTATCGTGTCACCGCAACATTAAAGCTGTTAAGATAAGAATTTGTATGCACCCTAATACCGCAAGTACTTGTCCGACGCACAGTTACTATGTACAAATACTTCTAACTCTTAAGAATTCACAAAAAAATAAAACTTTGTATGGTTGAATGTCTCAGAAATGAAAGCTACAAACGAGAATTACTTTAATTTTTCACTAAATGTAAACTTATTGCAATATTTAATAGTATGAAGTTTTATTTCTGAGACATTAAATCATACGAAAGTTTCTAACGATTACTCAGAAATAAAATTACTACTCAAAACTAAAGTTAAAGTATCTGAAATAAATATTTCCCTTGGCTATATCTATACAAATTTTCTATCATTAAACGTTTCAGAAATAAAAACTTACAGCGATTACCTCAGAAATACCTCAGAAAAAAAAATATCAAATTGTTTTATATCTCAGAAACATAAACTCCTCTCAATTAAATATCTCATAAGCCAAAACTTCATACGACGTAGAAAAATATAGGAATTTCCTGCAGCATGTTATCAGAAAAAAACTTACTACAATTAAAACTATATACACAACACGTACAACTAAATGTCTCAGAAATAACTTGTGATTCAATTTACAAACTTATAGATCAGGACTGATAACTTGACATCTAATTTCTGAGAAATAAAAACAATTAAATATTTCAAAAATACAATTTTTACATGGTACTGAAATAAAAACTTCTAAATATAGCAAATATCCAGAAAACAAAAAATTTCTACCTACTACAATGGTTCAGAAATGAAAGCTACCTATGGTTGAGAGTTTTGAATTTGAATGTATCAGAAATAAAGATGAAAACAAAACCTACTTCAATTTTTCACAAAATCTAAACTTGTAATGAATATCGCAATTACAATATTTAATAGTACGAAGTTTTATTTCTGTGACGTTAAATCATACAAAAGTTATAATCCTAATATTGTTAATATCAGAATTAAATATTAAAATAATAATAATAAATTAAATACTTCAGAAGAGAAGATATCGAATGGTTTTATATCTCAGAAATATAAACACCTCTCAATGAAATACCTCAGAAATAAACAATACATACGATTTAGTAGTCAAATACAAAAATTTTCTGTAACAAGGTTCCAGAAAAAACTTCCTACAATTAACATTTATAAGAAAACAAAAACTTTCTATATTGACTCAGAAATAAAATCTTGCCATGTAATATCTCAGAACAAAATATTTCAAACGGTTCCACGCTTCAGAAATTAGAACTGATCGCCTTTCAACATAAAAACTTCCTAGGTGTTAGTGTCAGAAATAAAAATGGCTTATATTTCTCAGAAAAAACGCCCAGGCAACTAGGCACGAATGCTTTTTGTCGCACCCTGTGCGGCACCCATTACCGTTGCACGAAGTGCTCTCCAATTTGAATAAATCCCATCGAGACGCGAACGGCTTGGCCTCAACAATAGTAAAATAAATATATCCGCGATTTAATTCATAATCGTAAGGCTAGCATCCACACCTTAGGTCAAGCAGGTCTCAATGTAGATCATTAACGGGCATTTTTCAGCGATAACTCGACTGCGTATCCGCCTGGGCATAGCACGGAGGTTGGTACACCTGGACGCCGGTTCCTAGCACGTGCACTTCAGCATCGTCAATTGTTAATTATCTGTCACATGGTGATGAATTGGCAGGGCATTATCTTCGACCCTCGCCTACTCGGATGCAGTAGGAAAAATGCCGTCTAGGTGAAAAGGTTATCCGGATTTTATGGATTTCCACGCTTTGTTCTACGACACTGGTCGCCGCGGAGGCGGGAGCGTACGAAATTTTCAAAATCGCTTGCAAGAAAAATGATAAACATAGAAGTGCCAATAGTACCCGGTAATTATTTATGTGAAAATCTATAATCCGCTAAACATTTGCATCTTTTTAATTTAAAAATATGCGCTTAATTTTCAACTAAACCCCTTAACGGCCATTTCACCACAGCCGCCTGAATCCAGAGGTCGTTAAGAAGCTATCTACTCGTTCTTCATTTAATTAAATTTTCGAGCTATCTGAAAAATTCCTCGAACCTCGCCTTGGGTGCCCTTAATTGAATGAAACATTAATATTTTGACGCTTATGGACAGCCCAAGATAAATTACAGGATACAGGTGTAAATCACTTCTGGAACTTTGATTTTATTACCAACGTTAACTGTAAAAACCGCGTTAAAAAATGCTACGGTGGGAATCATTGGCGTGCGGAGAAGTCTTTGCCATTGTAAATAAAAGGGAGTGACAAACATTAATAAAACAGATTTTATAATATGACATAAACTTGGCATAGACAGAAGTCTACAGTTTTACGAGGGCACTAGAAATGTACTTGAAAAATAACATAAAAAATCATCATAATTTTGACTGACAAACTATTCTATGTCCATGTTTTTCTGAAATCGATATTTTTATATGAAATTATTCTATATTCTAAATACACATACGATTAGTAGTTTTGTATAATCAAATGGTATATTTAACCTTTAAATCCAAGTAACCAATCAAATTACAGTATTATAGTCGTATGTGGGGACATTGAAAAATTGCGTTGCGAAGAGGGCGAATAAAGAGGTTTTCATGTTTTTAAATAGTTAAAACATAACATTCGAAGAATATTTTAAAACATAATAATTGGTGAATCAAAATGAATCGATTTCTGTGCCTTTTGAGGACTGAGGATCAGAATATCAATTATCAGTGTCATGAAAATGTTGACAGTGAACATTTAATAGTAAGTTCAAGCTACAGCTTTTGGTACCGACAAAAAGAAGCATGTTCTCGATTCATGTCTGATGTTAAAGCCAAGAAAAGAAGTTGAAATAAAAAGAATTATTAAAAACAAATAGGTACTTTAAATTGCTCCCAAGAGTCGACAAAATAATCATAAGGTGGTTTTATTTTTTCAAAATAAACTGTATTCTAGTAACTGTTTTATTAATTTCTTGAAATAAAATTTTGGGCACAGAAGTAAGGCGATGGCAAAAGTTTTTAATTAAATTTATTCTATGTCCAAGACTGTTTCATGTAATTTATTTTGCTTAGTCTTTGTCTTCTGAAAAACATGGATTATTTATTATTTTAATACTGAAATAGTAACTGTACAAAAAACATATAGTATACTCCTAAGTTTTAAATATGCTCTTCTGTAAAATTTAATAAAATGAACATAGAACAGTGTGGTTGTCAAACGACCAAATATCAAAGAAGTCACAACAATATTAAGTATCTCTATTTGAATAGGTATATTTTCAATCTAAGTCAACGTCACCGAAACAGAAATACATTCGGGTTGTGCTTACTTTCATTTTGTAGCAAAAAAAAATTGGGATATCTACTACCACGATCTTTGGCATGGAGTCTATGTGGGCCACGTACAAGAATTGTTGTTGAAACTCTTCATGCTCTCTTCCAAACAATTTTAATTGCTTCGTACATGTTAAATGACAGCAAAAGTCTGGATTGACACTTGTATCAGATAACGACATTCTGATGTATTCATTTTATTGGTCTCTAGCCCACTAACAAATAAAATTAATGACCCAGATAGGAGGCAATTAAATGTGGTGCTCAAACTTTATTACGGATACATGTGTATCTGCTGATATGAACTACACATGTTGGCATTACATAAAAAACGGATTTTAATATCGCCGTATCGTGTTTTCGAAAGCGATATCGGTCGTAGAAGAAAAAATTACACACTTTACTTCGGATTTCGTAAGTCGTAACTCGAAAAAGGTGCTCGGAAGGCGAGGCGTGGTCATTGTGCGGCTTTCATTTTTTTTTTTCAAATAACTTCAAAACTGTTACAAGAACATTTTTAATAAATTAGGTACGATTTTCAAAGCCGCAGTAGTATTTCCGAATATGTTTGCCAGAATTACTATATACAGGGGAATATGATTTTGTAAAGAAATTTTGTAAAGGAAAAAAAACAAAAAGAGCAGTTCAAAAATGATTTACACTGGTCCACTGTTAAACCTGATAGGGCAAAACATACAATTTATGACCGGACAAAAAATTGAAATAAATTTTCAAGGACAGAAATAAATAACATCTTATAACACCCATTTTGTACAGCATATTAAATTGCTTTTGCCGCTATTTTTATTAATTATTAATAGAATTAATTTGTGGTTTTAATGAATAAAATAGTTTAACATATCTGATGTTACAACAACAAAGTTATGGGTCCGTCTTACCCAGTTTCTACAAACTAACACAAATGTTTCTGATTTTTGTCCGTTTTCCAGATTCTTATTATTAATAGTTATTTTCGCACAATCGTTCTGAAATATGCACTTACTGTCATTGTTGACACATTCTGTAAGTTGAATATACAGTGCTGTGGCTTGTTTCCATAGAAATCAAAAAAATAATAGTGTTGTTTGAGTTCATAACAGCATTAATGCGGTAAGTAAAAATCAGTAATTCATTTCACCAACAAATGCTGGGCTCATTAAAGGTACAATTTGTACAATTCTTAAACGTAATAGTTTTTCCCTCGTTTTTATCTATTGCTTTTACAGTAATTGAATTTTCTGTATTACTTTTCGAGTTATATATGTTAGGATTAGAATAAACTTCAGTAGTTTTGTCTTCAAACACTAGAATGGAGTCAAATTCATTGTCACTGCCGCTGTTGGTATGTAAGATCTTATCAGCAAACTCTATTTTCTTTGTTAAAGAATCTGCAACATACCCTTCAGCGACACTAGAAGACCTAAAATTATATTTTCTGTTAGTCAAATAATACATTAATGTTATCACTAAAACTTCCAGCCCCCATGACGTTTGAGTGCCATAACATCAACTCCAGTATTTGCTAACAAAGTCGCCGACGTCCTTCTAAAAGCATGCCCAGTATAGGATTTTGGATCTTGCAGTTTTAAATATTCGGCAATTTTTTGTGGTATTTGTCCCAATGTATTTATACCCACAAGTTGATTTAAACATTTTCCCTGACAAACTGAGTAGAAAAATCGACGAGTTTGTCTCCTTAGGTCTTAAGCCTGTATATTTTCGCAAAATCGTCAAAAAAGGGAATTTTCATTGGCCTTGTCAGTGATTGTGAAAATTCGAATAATATGTGTTTGAGTATATGTATATGTTGAGTATGAGGCACTTTAACAATGACAACTGAACCTTCATCCGTAATATCATCAACTGTCATCTTCATAAGTTCATCACGCCTAAGAGCCCCAGCGACTCCCATTATCATCACTGCTTTCATCATAATATAGGTTTCATTCCACCATTATTTAAGTTGATCGTACTTTTAAGCATAGAGTACTCTGCCCATAAGCTTCCCGGAGACTTCAATCTTAAATTTCTCTGAACAAAATAAGCCAGCAAAGTTTTTTCAGATATCTCCGCTTTCTTCTCATTCAACCATTTCCTGAAGGCATCATAGACTTTTTCATACCTCACCTTTGATTTTGTGGGAATTAATGACCCACAACCTATTTGATACTATTCGTCAATGTCCGAATCTACCTCTGAATCGTCTTTATCAGCCATTATAAGCACAGTTTTGACAACAAAACGCAAAATTGTTTTTTTGGTTTCCAACAAAATAAATTCAAAACCTGCTAGATAGGCCTCGACATTTCAGCAACCAAAATAATTGTTTTTATTATTTTATTTGATAAATGCGATTGTGCGGAAAACGTTATACACTATACGGTTGTTAAGTAGTGGCTAAGAGAACTACCTACCAACCAATCCCTACCAACCTAATAGTGTAATATACTATTACAGTACAAGGGATGTTAATAGCATTTCTCAGATAAAGACGATTTTGCGCTGGAGCAGAGCGAAGGCTGGCAATGGAATTCGAAACTGGTCAAAGGTACAAGAGTTAGGTAGAAACGTGAGGAAAACCAGTCAAATAACTGTTAATTAATAAAAATGACTTTTTGTTTATTTTGACTACAGTTTGTTGTAACATTGGTAACTCAGGCAATAGAACTATTTGATCTTTATGTGTTTGTTCTTAGTATAGCTTGAATTGTGGCGTACGCGAATCTGTCCATATCTCGAATCTGCAAGGTGTTGCGCATAGAGTTCACATATTCTTGGTAAAGCGCGGTTTTGCTATCTAACGATATAACTCTTTCCTGGAATCGAACTCGAGCATAATCAACCAATAAATACCGCGCATACTGCCATTAAATTCGACCGTCGGTGCATGAACAAATTTATAAGAAGCGACAAGCGTCGCTGTTAACTTCCTGCGAGATCCAGATTATTTTATATGCGGAAAATCGTTTGTATTAAAATTATCCCGGCGGTTTTCACCTTACGGCCGTATATTCACTAGTTTTATAATCGTTTTGAGGAATTTAAGGCGATGTTTAAGGCCGTAAATTCGTTCCGGTTTTACCGCGATTACTGAGAAAATACTGCTGAAAGAGTTACTATAAAGTGCTTACAATTTTGTCATTGTCAATTTTATCATGATTATAAAGCTAATAATTGCAAAGAATAATTACTTATTGAAAATAATCAAAACTTTTTATAATTGTAGTATATTGGTTATGAACAATTTTGGTTCAATAGTGTATCTAGATATATGTGCATATGTCTCATGCTAGGGTTGTTTCTGCAACAGTTGGAAACGGTTTGAAAGTGTCAGGAATATCCGTACAACTACTTAGATACGTAAAATTCAGTGTTGACTCGTTCTCAACTTAACTGGTCGAATATTTGGAACAGAGATAATACCCATTAATAATACACCGTTAGAGATATCCAATTTTAACTAAGAACTTCCGTAATCATAACAATTAAAACACCAGATCAATTCCTTTTTAAATATTATGCTGAGAGCATCCTATGTGAAACGATACTACAAATTGTGTTTTGAGCTTTAACCACAACAAATTATAGTACATAGATCTACAGTTGTATTAAGGGATTATATGTTTTGTCAAAATTTAATATATTCTTCAATCCAGATTCTTATATTTTAATATTTATTTTAAATAGTTTCTTCGCCATATCACTATTTCGTCCTTTCTATCAGTATACTTTTTTGGAAAACTCATTTTAAAAACACAATCTTCCTTTTTACGGTTGTACTTCTTTACTACTTTTTATTTGCACACATATGCTATTCACGTACAATTTTGTTAATGAAATGTATATTTCAACATCACGTACACTCATATTTTGACCTCGCCCACTAAACTCTTCATACATGCCATCGTTCGATATTCCTCACTAATAACATGAATTACATTCATAATTAAATTAACGAAAAGATATACCCGAAATTTTGCCCGCCCGAACAATATACCCGCCCATGATAGCGCTAGAAATGAAACAGTTGGATCCGACAATTCGTCGCAACCAATGAAATGAAATATATACGTAGTAACTGTAGCGCATGCGTACTAACTGCAGCGCATGCGTAGCAGAAGCTGTGTAATCGGGTATGCTCTCAGAGATATGCGGCACGCGATTTTGTAGGAAAAATATGGGGGCTGCATGTATACATATTTCTTTGTGTTGACTGCTATAAATTGTGAGCAACTTTAAACATTAGTCACTCTCTACAATTTTGGAAGTCTGGTATAGACGTATTCTGCGATGCTACCTATAACTTCGGGATATCCGTTCTCGAAACAGTGAAAAGAAACACCTCGTTTCACGAAGGCCGCGATCTCCACCGCCAGACATCATGATCCCCGAGCGTGCGGGCAGTAACGAGGCGCGAGATGCCGTTTTCGAGCCCTACCCGTCGATCAGCGGAGCCCCAACTCGCGCCGTCGAGCCCGTTTATTACTATTATGATCGCGGGGCTATTATTCAGAGGCAGGCCACTTTTCACGAGCCGATTTTTTCCGAATCGGGGAAGACAGGCGAGATGCCGGTCGGTCCGAGCGTATAATTCAATCATGTCCGACACGGCATGCCGCGGGTTCGGCCGGTAACCGCATTTCCTGGTTAGTCACGGTTAAGTGGAGGCCGCGGGATGCGTCGGCACGATGGAAATACTCTCGTCAAGACGGGGTGGACGTGGTAGCACAGCATTTATGCTGTGGTGGTAGCTTACTTTGTCGAACTGACATAGTTTAAATACAGTTTGGACCTACAGTGAGTTAAAAAAAAATTAATTAAAATATAGGACACGTGGTATTAAATGGGATGAGATAAGATCCAATTTCAATGGAAGGTATTATCTTTGGATTTGACAGAAACAACTAATCTCATCAATTATATTTTTTCCATAAACATACCCAAATGTTCTTCCTGTTAAAATGCTCTCTTTTCTAAGAAACTTTTATTACAGAAAATATTCTGTATTATTTCCTGCTTAAAAGTTATAAAGGTCACGATAGTTGTGAAAGGATCAAGTAGTTGTTGGAAAATAATTGAATGTTCGTTGTTGAAAGTGCATAAATAACACAAAATACTTGTCATAACTTAAAGGCAGCTACTCACTACGCGAAACTTGCCAAGTACTCGACTTGGAATATACTTGGCATGCACTTGTCCGAGTCCAAGTAAATTGTACACACTACGTGCCTACTTGAAAGTTTCAGTTTTATTTCGGGAAGTGCAAGTATAAAGACGAGTACTTGAAAATGGACGAGAATTCTGATTCGACATCTTAAGCTGCTTTTGTTATAAGAGAGTCCCTTTTTTTTCAAATCCTCGATGATACATTCCAAGTCACATTCTGTGAAAAACTCGCTTTGAATTCGTTGCCAGGCATCGTATACACCATTTCTACTTTTATGCTGCTTATGTGATGGGTCCCAAATGATAGGTTCCTTCTGATAAATATCAATGTAACTTCATTTTTACACGCCATTTCAAGATTTAATATACCCAAATCGGCCGCTAACAAACACAGAAGCTTGTAGCTACTCAGCAAGTAAAGCCCGCGTAGTGTAGCGCAGACAAAACAAACTCGGAAATAATCGACTCGCTGCCTTTGACTTGGACCCGCTTTCCGACAATCGATGGGAAGTGCTAGTTCTTGTCCAAGTCAGTGCGAGTCGCCGTACATACTACTCGGTACTTGCCAAGTACTTCTCAAGTAGTTGACAAGTCCCGCGTAGTGAGTAGCCGCCTTTATACGAATGTGAAACCCTTGTTTTCTCATTCATATGAGATAGTTCTATAATTTAATTTAATTTTATTTTTAGATTACACCAACCTACAGTACACTGACAATAGGGTTGTTTCCATAATTCAGAATTTGGTTGAAATAAGAATTTTTATAAAGCAAACAGTATATAAAACATATATCACATTAATTAGTATTGTATATACCGTTTTACTAAATTATATGTCATTTAAAATGGTTTAAAATTTAAAAATTTAAAGCCGATTTGAAACGCGTTCTTATTGGTGATGACGTAGGAAAGTAGTTCTAAACAGGGCTCAGTTATATTGGTTGCGGGAATTTGGAATTTGACTTGACAATTATTCTGTCATTTCAACCACATCGTGCTTCAGTTTAATTTTTCCACCTATTAATTTGAAACGTACATAGTTTTCCATGTCTTCTTCTAACTAAAATATAACAATAGTTTTAAGCACCATGTAAAGTAATCTTCACAACATAAGAAACTACTTTACGAGGGTTATTTATAATATTGCTTATATTTTAACATTGTGATAATAAATATATATTTAGAATAGTGCAATACACATGTTAATTTATAAAGTTTTGAGTATTTTCTATCTTATCAAGCTGACATGATCTATTACTGTAATATAATGGACTATAAGAACACGGCTATCAGAGCAATTCATTATTTTAATATCTACTCCAGTAAAAAAAAATAATCCTGTGCATAAGCAACCTTAAGTACTGGCTTAATTGCTTCTAATTTAGTAACCAATGACGTATAAAACACACATAAATAGCATCTAGCATGCTGTGCTCTCAAACCATGACCTGAGATGACAACTTGCCCATCAGGACAACGCGCCATTCCACCACGGTAGACATAGAAAGAATCGAAGCTTATATTAAACGCTATAAATAGTATTTCTCAAGCTTCAATAAGAAAAAATTGGGCGAATTTTCTGTAACAACCTATATAAAGGGTTTGGAAGATTTTAATGTAGCAAATGATACGCAAGAGTTGTGAATAAATAATGTAGAAAAATCAAGTAAATTAAACCAAAATAATTGTTCTTTACTGAAGATATTCTTACTTAGTCTATCATTTCTTTTGCCATAATACATACGATAAATTAAGACACAGGCTTTTGTGAATTTGATGGTCTAACTGACTAATTTATCTAGTTCTTTATTCACATCTCAATAAATGACAAAGCTTCAGATGTTAAGCCTTCTATCTAGCTGAAAATGGCACACACCCTTATAAAAGTTGCAGCCATGTAAAATTATAGCAGAAACTAGTCGATGGCGCAAGAATTGGGAAAGAAATGGATTATCACTTTATAAATTTGTATGAAATAATGTCAGTCAAGCTTTATTTTTTTTTGTAAAATGTATTACTTATCAGTGAAAGTTTAAAAACAAATATTAGGCTCTTGTGAGTCCTAAACAGTGTCGTTCAAATATAAGGGAAATTTTGAAAACTGAATTTTTTCTGAAAATTATTTCGTTTTTTTTTTAAATTATAGCCTATTATAGCCGGTAATTTTTTATTACAGTTGTAACATTACAGGCAATAAATAACCGACAATCCACCGTGTAGTATTACAAATAATTGTTGTAAGTGTGGATTTTCTTTGAAACTCCTCCAGGAAGTACACTCTTTTTGGTCGCCTCGTATGCTCCACCAGGTCCCGCCCGGCCATCTATTATGCTGCCATCTCGGCGATGGTAAATGGGAGCCGTCCGCGAACTACCGCATGCCGTGAGCACGGGCTCAGGAGCTGCGGCTTTGTGTCTTCCGGTCCGCCACGGGCACCACGAAGATGACCCCGCGCACGCCGGTACCGCGCCGACTACCTGGAGGAGACGTCAGGTGGTAAAGCAAAGCATCGCCTCCAAAAGAGGAACACGGAGGTTCATATGTAATAGTTTTGGCGACGTATTGGGAACTTTTAACGTGGCAGCATTTGATTATGTCGCCATGTTATTACTTAATTCCCAGAATTTTAATATGCTCTATGCTAATATGCACTTTAAGGTGTTCAATGTAGTAGCTGCTACGTTTCATTCACTAAAAATGCTACTTGCGATATTATTTGAAGAATAACCCATAAATTTTTTATTTTAAATGATACTTACTGAATTAAATAGTTCGTTTTTGAAACACATCTGCAAAAGTCGTAGATCTAATAAGGCATGGCATCAAAAACCGTTTAAGACAATGTAACCACTCCCAGGCCTTTTTTATTTTTTCGCAGTTTTATGACCCACACGACCGCAGTCTGCCGTGCGTAATTTGTCGATGTACAATACCAACCGATACGATCTCGCAATCATTGTCTGAATCTTTCGTACACATAAATGCATCTGGTTTTAAAATTATCTCTCAATCGAGATTCAAAGGTCAATCAGCAACTGTCCGCTAACAGATACGATCGGCAGTCATCTATAACTACGAAATGTTGGGCACAACTTCTTCTGCCTCCAAAGATAATGAAGTCGTAATGTTGGCGATGGCAATGGTGGGCAGGGCTGGCTCGGGAGGTATGTGACAGGTACGCTTGTATTGTGTGGTAGTATGACAGATAAGCTAAAGTATCCACCATTAAAAAGTCACTGGTACCAATAAGTGTATGTATTTATTATGTGGATTAAAGTTAACTTATAGCCGAGGCCCAAAATAATAGAGAACAATTCATTCACACAATTTAGATGACGGTTGGATGACGCAAGATTCCATAGGCGTGCCACTTGAGAAGGGTTCGAAAAACACAAAATTACTATAAATAAGTAGACACTTTAATAATTTACTTTAACGCCTCTTAGATGTTGATGGCCTACCACCACCCACTTAACCCATCTGATGCGCACTCCACGGATATCACACCTTTAACACATGCACACTACTATAACGATCACACGTTAACACTTACTGTGGGTTATTAGGCTTGTTCGTAGAACATATTGAAATAGTTTCCAATCGCCAGGGTTTGTTTTAGATGCAGTGCGCATGCTTCTGACGTTTGCAAACTGATTCTGGTGTACTATGAACAAAGCTATTATAGAATGCATTATCAATACAACTACGACAGCACCAGATTCCATATGTGGCAAAACAGTGCCATACTTTTGTCACTATACGGCTTTCATCAATTGATGTTTCGTCAGTATTTAAAAGTTTTCACTGTTTATCTTTTTGCAGTCGTGTGTTCTTTGCCACTTTATATTGCACTATATACACTACTCACGGACATTCTTGATAATGAAGTATATATTTTAACCGCAATCATATTTTGGCCTCCCGCCCTTATCCCTTCATACACGTTATCATCAGATAGTACTCATTTGAGGGCGTTTTTAATTTTGGGAATACGCCGTAGAGCTTGAATTTATTCTCCATCCTTTTAAATAGAAACATAAAATCGCTAATAAATTAATTACATTCACAATTACATTAGTCGAAATTTCCAGAATGCTTGGTTTCTATTGATAGTGACGCCATCACGTCTATTCGTTTGCGTTAGCTCAACTCCGTCTATACCATCTGTATAGCTCCTAAGGGCGTGCTCGCGGGAAAAGTCTTTCTTTCCGCTAATTTAATTGTGTTTAATTTATTAGTATTTCTTTTAAATATATCAATATATATTAAACGCTGTAGGTTACTCATGACAATTTAAAAAAGTGGCAACCCTACTAATCCATTGGAAATAATTCGTGTTCAACCTGGGGCATGGATTTTGGAACACCATGTATTAAAATCTATTAACTTTCTTTTGTTCTTTTTCAGAATTCAAACAAGTTTTCGAGATCAAAACAACTGAAGCGACGGAAACACCTAAAACCATCACCATCACGTGACCAGCAAATGACAACCCAGAACAACATCGAAGAACTAGGGAAAGGGACACAGAAAAATCAGCCGCTTCGATCATAGTAAAATTATCTAATTTATAGTTATCTGTAATGCAATATGTTCTGTTAATATATTCTTTACATATCATTTCTTTCTTATTTAAAAATTGCATTTTTATAAGTGCTTCAATACTTGTTGCAATGGAATTTCGTAAAATTTAAATTTAAAGAGAAATTTCTTTGGAGAATTACAGAAAATTTGTTCGAAAATCGATAATAGATGGCGCCACTCCGTTTAATTGCTATCTCACTTATACAATGTTACTGGGAGCTTGATACATCTGAGAAGAATAAATTGTTATTTCAGTAACTTCATTGGCAATAGAGGGGGGAGGGAAGTTTCATCTTTCAACTATAGACAATAGAAAATTTGTATTAATATCGGGATATGAAAACATTCAGTACGCACTAAAAGAACGTAATTTCGTAGTTATTTGTCCGCCGATAGATGGCGCCACATATATCTCACCGACACAGGTTGAATGTAAAATCACTAGGTGGATACATCATTTTTTAAAAATTAGTAACTCCATTGCCAAGGAGAGGGTATATTTCATTTTTTTAACAAAAAAAGTAAACAAATTCTATTTTTCTATCAAGACATCAAAAACCAAAAACAATCATTAACAAACTCCTAAACACAATAATAAATCTTGTCGACTATTTGAGACGTCTCGCATTAAGATCGTTGGGTAGGCGAGGCGCCCCGCCGAGCTCCCGACCCCGCTCGCCGCGGTCCCCGGATGGGCCCCGCCCGAGCTCCGACCCGCCGCCGCGGTCCCCGGATGGGCCCCGCCCGAGCTCCGACCCGCCGCCGCGGTCCCCGGATGGGGCCCGCCCGAGCTCCGACCCGCCGCCGCGGTCCCCGGATGGGCCCCGCCCGAGCTCCGACCCGCCGCCGCGGTCCCCGGATGGGCCGAGCTCCGACCCGCCGCCGCGGTCCCCGGATGGGCCCCGCCCGAGCTCCGACCCGCCGCCGCGGTCCCCGGATGGGCCCCGCCCGAGCTCCGACCCGCCGCCGCGGTCCCCGGATGGGCCCCGCCCGAGCTCCGACCCGCCGCCGCGGTCCCCGGATGGGCCCCGCCCGAGCTCCGACCCGCCGCCGCGGTCCCCGGATGGGCCCCGCCCGAGCTCCGACCCGCCGCCGCGGTCCCCGGATGGGGCCCGCCCGAGCTCCGACCCGCCGCCGCGGTCCCCGGATGGGGCCCGCCCGAGCCCGACCGCCGCCCCTATACAAAATAAACCTTATACCTCATAATATTCCGTCGTAGTTCCAGTGGTGATATATAAGTGCTGCCATCTGTTGCACAAAATTCGACTGCGACTAATGAATATTTTTTACGGAAAAAAAGCAGAACTAGAACAAAATTTTCAGTACCCATCAAAATGCGTCCAGAGCTACGAATAACAAAAAATACAATACATTTCCACAAGTAGGTTAAGAAATATATTTAAATTTTACATTTTCTTCAACTACGTTGATCTGAGCAACAACAAAAATATACTCCTAGCCCCAGACGATATAAAATAACGCCTAGGCACTAGGAACATACATCTTCGAATGTTGCTCATGCAGAACAGTATCCACCAAAGAATTTCTGAAAAAAAGAAAAAACATTTTTTATAGAGGATTTTATGCCAGGTAATTATAACAAAGTGTTATGTTGTGAATGAATTAAGGATGTTTTTTAAATCTGTATTACACTGCCAATTTTCTCCATTCAATTAAATTGATATTTCATGGGCTGACTGAACAACTAAAGCAGACATTTGTAAACACAGGTTTTTGTTAACAGAAAAATACTGTGCCTCGCCTCTCCTTCTTTTAGAGGTCGAACACGATACTTCAGTAGTCCAAAATATCTGTTAATATATCTCCTACCGAACCATTATATCTGAATCTGAAAGGTTGATCTGAGCAACAACAAAAATAATATACTCATAGGTACTAGGAACATACATCTTCAAATGTTGCTCATACAGAACAGTATCCACCAAAGGATTTCTGAAAAAGAAAAGGAAATTTTTAACAGGATATTTTCTAAGTGATATCTAAGTGGTATAGTTGCGGCAAGAATTCAGACGATAATCATTTTTTGTAATTTAGTGCTATATATAGTGCAAACATTTAATGTAATATATGTGTATTTTTAGTATTCTCAGTTGCAATTTCTTAAATATTTTGATTAAAATATATTGAATCTGTTCGCATGACATAAGTCATCTGAATTGTTGCCACAACTTTACATGAGCTCCTAGTTCCAATTTAAAATGACATACTTTATATCATAGAATTTTTATTTTTTTAAATGTAGTATCTACAGACTGTTACACAAGTGTATACCACCAGTATCTCCAGCTCTGAGATTTCCCAACCTTTCACAGTATATGTATCTCAAACCGAATAATTATATCTGAATCTGAAAGGTTGAGGTTACGAACATACAAGAAATTCACGATATAATATACACTCTAGGAATTTGTCTCTCATTAAAGTTTGAAAACTCTTAAAATACACTTTCACTTAAAAAATACAAAGAATTACACCATAAAGCACAAACTTCATGGCAATTAAAAATGTTATAATCTTTACCGGCAATTGTAAAGAAATTATTGTTCACCTTTACACCCGACATCTTGAATTTTAACAGCGCCATCTAGTGGTTGGTGAATTTCGCAAATACGGATCAAATTTTCCATAAAACTTAAATATTATAAAAACAATGAAAACGATCTCCGCTCCCCCCTCAGTACATGCCTGGGCGAGCGAGAGCCCATTTTGAAACCGGCAGTTCCGATCAGAGTGATATCTATTCAGAGATAGAATATAGGGAACAATGAACGAACCGCCATTTGCAGAAGTCGGGTTTTGTTTTTTCCGAGCCAACAGATCTAACTTATTTATCAGGTATTTGCTCTACATACCATTGTCCGACCATAGGCGTCCCGTCAAATCGTTCCGAAGGGCCTCGCTCGAATTTCAACGCCAAACATTGGAGCTAAAATACATTGTTAAAATACAGTTAATAAATTCATTATAAAGAAAAATATATTTAAATATACACTGATAAAAATGGTAATAAATAGTAAATGTAAATAATAATAATAATGCTCTATTATTCCAACAGGATTAAACCCAATTACAGGAATAAGTACTACAGAGTAATTGTACAATAGTAAATTTACAAGTTGTTCACACCATGTATTATTATAAAAAATACCAAATATATACTGTACTATAAGAAACAGGTAAATACACTAGACATATAAATATAATATAAACATATGTAAGATGTAAAATTCGCACCGTTAAATATCCATGTTAGCAAAAAAAATGTACGCCACAGATTTTTGAACAATTCTGTTTAAAAAGTAGCTCTTGGACTTTTTGGCACAAAATTTAAGACTAATATTTACAGACACCAACTATTACTTTTTTATTGATGCTAGTATATTACAAGAGAAATTTATACACCTAAAAGTAACCCTTCACTATACACTGATTGTGTATGTTTGCCTTTTATTTTCGCATTTTCTGTGTTAACGTCACCTTTTTTGTTGTTAATCTCTTGAACCAACGAATTACTTTTCTCAATTTTAACGTGTCGATTTGGTTTTGTTTCGGATCCCCGATACCCCCAAGCTTCTAGATAAAACCTGCTATTGCGTTACGCCTTTGTTTATGTTGATTGTTTTCGAGAGACAGGCGTCCAAGGAACAATGCTGACACGAGGCGCAATAGCAGATAATAACAGAAGGAATAGCATCTCTTCGGGCGTTGCTACACACATTTGTCATTTGCCCTGCTTCATACGTACATGTACACGTCCAATCGTCGGTACACCTTCTATCGTGTACGTAAATATCAAGGTGTCATCGCTAGGGGATTTATTTGAAATTTGATAAAGCCACAGAGTCAGAAGAGGAACATTATAACAATAAGGTACGTCCAGAAAGTAAGTTCCGTTTGGTAATAAAATTAAATTTTGTACAGATACAGAAAAATTATTTATTGCACAAAATTCTACAACTCTTAAACTACTTTTCCACATAACTGCCGAAATTTTGCAGGCATTTGTCATAGCGTGGCACAAGTTTTTGTATACCTTCTTCATAGAAGTTTGCCGCCTGTGTCTTCAACCAGTTGTAAGTTCCGCTGCAGCGCTGCGATCGCAGTTCCGTATATGCGCGGTAGACGCTCTGTATCAAGGAGAAGAAACTGCAAGACACTTAGGAAATTGCGCCGCGCAATACAGAATAAGCGCCGAGGATTGCTGTCAAAAGGTGTTGTTTTTCTTCACGACAACGCACGACCACACACTGCAAATGTGACGAAAAACCTCCTACAGGAATTTGGCTGGGACGTGTTTGACCATCCTCCATACAGCCCTGACCTCGTTCCTAGCGACTTTCATCTGTTCTTACATCTCAAGACCTTCCTTGGCGGTCAATACTTCAACGATGGCGAAGAGCTGAAAGAAAATGTTTCCAATTGGTTGAAGACACAGGCGGCAAACTTCTATGAAGAAGGTATACAAAAAATTGTGCCACGCTATGACAAATACCTGCAAAATTTCGGTAGTTATGTGGAAAAGTAGTTTAAGAGTTGTAGAATTTTGTGCAATAAGAAGCGTTTCCAGGCCTAAGTTAATAGAAAATGTTTTGCTTAAAATTGAACGTACAATAACATACTAAAACACCCTGTATAAAGCAATACGTGCAGTAGAAGGGATCAATTGTTTTACTAGTGTCAGTGATAAATTTTACATTTTTGGTCTTAGTTGTCAGATAAAGATTAAAATGAGTGAAGAAATTCAGTGCACCCCACTTTAGTTGCGAGAAATAGCAAATTCGTCAGTGGCAACAGCAATTCCAGAAAAGTCAAAAAAAAGTTTCTGACAATGGGTACCAAAGATTTGTGAATTGCGTGAAAGAAAATAATGCAACTGTTTCCTCCGAAAATGTGATGATAACATATCCTACATTTTTATCACAAAAACTGGAGAGTTTATCGTGGGCGCAATATTCTATGATGAAATCTAAATTAAATAATAATAATATCTCTACCCCTCATTCTAATCACAGGGATTAGCCCAGAAGTCGGAGACTTGTGCGGGAGAGGGGGCGGCATATTATTATTAAGCAGGTCGCATTTGCGCCCAGGAACGACTTACGTTGGTAGGCCCTAACCACCATTCAGTGCAGGAATGAGGGAAACCTGGAAAACCTCATTAATTAGGGGGGCGGTCAAATATCAACCGGCATCAATCTCCCACATTGACCCAAGCTAACATTATTCCACCCTACCATACCCACAGAGAGGGTGCCAATCCTCTCCACGAATATAGCTTATATACGGTCTACCGGCAGCTGGGCTCGAACCAACTCCGTCTAGTCACCTCGATTCAAGTACTAACGCCTTAAACCGCGCGACCACTGACCGATCCCGAGGAACACAATGTAAAAATTGATAATTATTCTAAATTAATTGTATACTTGACGAGACAAGGCAGTAACTATAAGCTGAAAAACTCACAAGTTTTCTCTAAAAAAGAGTTTGACAAATTCCTCAGTAAGACACCTGATGAAAAATATTTAGCAGTGTTGGTAAGTAATATTTGGGGTTCAATTAAATGTTAATTATATAGGAGACTTAATTTTAGTAAATATTATCGACAGTAAAACAAAAAACATCGTTCATTTGCTATAATTGGAGATTTTTCTTTGAATATATACAGAAAATACGTAAGTCTTCTACCAACAGGCATAACTTCTGATAAGTTTTTCATTAAATATCAACATGGTCAATCTTGACACTAAATTTTGAACTTAATGTGATAATTTAAATTATAATAATTTAAAAATGTTGATTAAATGTATTATATTTATTTCATAGATATATGATGATTACTCTATTGCTTACACAGTAATTAAAACGGATAGTCATATCTATATTTTGTTTTTTTATCTTGGCGCTTGAACAAAAAAATTGTATGTCACTCAGAGCACAAAGCGCATTATGTGCTTCGCCTAGATTTCTCTTTAAATATAAATAATATATATATAAAAATTACCAATGGGGATCACTAAAAATGTAGATATGAAAACCTTTTCAAAATTTTAAACAGCTATAACTCAGAAACTCATAAATGTGACAACCAGTTTTTGCACCGATCCAAAGAGCATCATTTTCTCAGTGTACCTTTCGAGCTCCGATTCCACGGCCCGCTTTATCTACCCGCATTTTGACAACTGAATTAATTTCTCCATCTATCTGGGACCGATTCCGTTGTAGCTCATAAATTTCAGGCGAACAAAATATGTACCGGTCCACGATCATTTGTATTAAAGACCCCTGCATCATTCTATCGCTTATTTCGGTCCGGGCCAGAAGACAAATGAACCGCGTTCAGATAAACGATCATCACGAGCCACCTTAACGGTACAGTCCAAAACGCGCGCGATCGAGGTAGACGTTCGAAGGCTCAACTCATTAAGAGATATAATTTCGAGATTTATTGGCAACAATTAACACTCGTGAAGAGATGGAAATCTCTCGGAGGATTCAACACCACTGGGGTACTTATAACGTCCGTATTGGTAATTATTACATGAATTATCTTTGGGTAAAATAACTTGTTGCGGCAACCAACTCGCATTTGCTAAAGCAGAAATTAATATCGCGTTAACGAGGCAACATATAGGGTGGTTCAAATTGGTACCTTTTTGCGGGGGAAGGGGGGGTTACTGGAGTCCTGGTCCCTTTCTTATTTATCTCTACAGGACGTTTACAAAACCGAGTGATACAGAAAAACTTCCTACCAATGAGAGATTTACTTCAAAAATAATCCTATTGGCGAGACAGCAAGGATTTTATGAATACCGACCACCATTCGATGACACTTTTCACTAACATATCTGAGAAATAATCGACGTTCTACCAAACCGAGTAGATGTAAAGCAAAATATTTTCGATGAAAACCTGAATCATTGTCTCTCAGTATAGTAAAAAAACGTGGTCTCTTGGATTTGGTATTGGGATTTTTTATAAGTAATGCGGATTTCACATTTTCAACATTATCAATTATTATTGTTAAATTGACTAATTTATCAGAGCGGCATAAGCCTGCAACCTCCAATATTAAGATGAACTATAAAGAAGTTATAAAAATTGTATTCTTTTATTTTTAAAGCGTTTGCCCTCATCATCAATGTTTGACAAATATCAATGACTACATCCATATATTATTCTACTTTACTTTATTATCGAAATTTTATGTGAATAATTTCAAAGCACAAATTAATAATTAAAGATTTCGTTTGTAGAAAAAATGTTTTATTTGATTTTGGTTTTTTGACTCGCAATTGCTCGCCACAAAAGTGACATATTTAATCCTAATATAACAACGTACTATTTTATTTTACTAGTAAAATAAAGTCAAATTGTATTTCTCTAGCGAATACATCAATCAATCGTCAATTATAGGGGACGCGAACACGGTGATACGAAAAACCATCATCCCAGATATCACCCTGCACACCAGCACATACCTTCGTGCCTACCCATGGCTGACTTTTCGTTGCATGTTTGTTTTGATCGCCGTAAGTGTGTAATTAGCGATTTTTAATTCCCGACGAAGGAAACCACATTTACGGCAATTTATAGTAATTGTATTAAATCCATTATTTATAACTGGCCGCTTTGCGATTTTTAATTTCGATTAATTTAATTAGAATCCCGCTCCCCGTCCTCTGCAGGTACATTTATGCGTTTCCTAATTAGTCCGTGATGCAATACGGCAACGTTTGCATTTATCAAGTTGGCGAGCTGAAAGAGTCATTAAGATAAAAAAATCGAGTGAGAAATTAATTGTTGACTGTAAATAACATAGTTGGCCGTTATTTAATGGGTTTAATCCTTACATCCTGTCAATGAGGAGAATTTTAAGTAGTGGCACCAACGCAACACTTGAAATTTTAATGCGAATATATAAAGAAAATTAAAACAAACTTCGCCCAAGTTCATATTTACGTATATTTTAGTGAAACCATAAAATATAGATTTAATAATAAAGTCATTTTCCGTTTTGTTTATACAGAATGGCCCATAACGTAATTTGACCAAACTTGCCTCAGTCTAAAAATTGTATATAACAACCGAGTTGCTATTTAACCAACTATATTCTATATTCTATAAATACAATTAATTTTAGACATTTCAGAACAATAATACAGATGTTAGTAAATAACAGGAATGTTATCTCATGCCACCTGCGAATAATCGAGGTAAAACAATTATATAACGACAGAAAACGGTCTAACCAATAAATTTTTAGGTACAGAAACATTTCAAAATGCATATTTTTTAAATTTAACTATAGATGTAAATATTGCTATAACATAAACTCACATAGTTCTGCAAGCATATGAAAATAATTGTTAAAATGTGGGGTTAGAATAGCACAGTAGTGTGTCTTTTATAACGCTTTTTAAAAGTTATTATTTTATTTGAGGAAAGAAAATTTAAATAGTAAAAGTCTTGGAAGACCAAGACAAGATCAAGAAAAGCAAGACAAGACTGTCAACGCTATTTTTGTCTCAAAATCCACTCTCAAACTCACACTGAACGTTTTTCTTTTTCTGCAATATCTCCAGGACAATTGCACTGGCAGCAATTTTTCGTTTCGATACTCTCAACGTGATACGGCTGAGATCTGTCTTTCTACAATGAATGGGTGTGAATGCCACAATACAGGGTGATTCGGAACTTATCAAAAAAAAATTGTTTTGAGAGTACAAGGGACACTTACATATATAGGTAATTATAATAGGTAATTTTGTAAAAAATGAAAAAGCGCAATTCGAAAACGATTTAAAAATACACGTCTGTACGGCACTGCACGGTGCACTGTAAAACCTGACAGGGCAAAGCATGCAATCGGCGACCGGCCAAAAAATTGAAAGACATTTCTAAGGAAAAAAATAAATAACATTTTATAATACCTGTTTTATACAGCAAATTCAACTGTTTCTGCGCTATTGTTATTAATTGTTAATATAATTAATTTGTGGCTTATAATTAATAAAATAGTTTGACATACCTGATGTTACAACAACCGTCTTACTCAGTTTCTACAAACTAACACAAATGTTTCTTTTTATCCGTTTTGAACTCGTAAGTTATTGGTAACAGGTATGATATGTTTGCGCAAATCATCAATAGTGTGCAATTCGATGAGCTACACTCCATTTTTTAAATATCCCCACAAAACGAAGTCCAAAGGAACTACAGTCAGGAGATCGTGACGGCCATGATACTAATCTTCCTCGTCCAATCCCTTGGTGTTAATGCTGGGACACGCTATACATAGTACGGATATAATGATATGCCACACTGCTGCAATACACCTTGGCTGTCCTGGACCTCCATCTATTGAACGATTCGGTTGCACTTATTTTTAAAACGTAGTAAGACTTGCATTGATATAAATTATTAAGTACTTTTCTCAGTGTAAAGTACAAAGTAAAAAGGTTAACGATCTTTCAACGGGAAGCCATGTTCTCTAACACATTTTTCTTCGAAAAGTTAAAGAAAATAATTAATTTTCACCAGTATAGTTTGGCTTTACCCTAATAAGAACCGCCTTCTCTGTGTGGACGTTGTTTTTACATAATTATCTTACTAAAAGTGCAAAAAATCAGTATCAGCATTGTATAAATTTATACAATGGTATCAGTTAGTTCTAACCACAGTGTGAGTAGAATCAAGCCCTTCGGGGCATGTCAGCCCGAAGTGTCGACACCTTGCGCTAGATCAGCCTTAGAAAGCGCAAATGAAAATTATTTTTTAATCGTTACGTCGAGTCTAATGCAACGCAGACTCCGCCCATACTCGCGGCGACCAGCTAGAATATTGCAAATCCATATTTGAGTGATTGTGCCGAGATACAGATACTTTATTGGTGCTGTTGCTGATGAATAAGTAATTACCCGGAGTCAAGTCCCGCAAAATAGCTTTATTGTGTAATGAGATAGCCGGCCGTCGGTTTATTAATTTATTTCTGATTGCGCTGTTGTCGCGCACAGACGTGGGATACTGTCGACGCTATAGCGATTCTCCTCATCGGATATCACCACAAGCCAGCCTGCATCGAGACTAACACAGAGTGTTTTCGAATTCCAGTCTCACGGAGATACTGTTCAGCACTTGAAAACTTAAAAAACGAACATATGTCGTAAAAGGATACGAAGATACGAAGTTGGTCGGTAGTCGTGCGGATTAAGGCGTCAGTACTTGAATCTTGAATTAATGTGGCTAGGCCGGTGTGTGTTCGATCCCCGCAGCCGGTAGACCGTATATCAGCTATATTCGTGTTGATGAATGGTACCCTCTCTGCGGGTATGGCAGGGTGGAAGAATGTTGGCTTGTGTCAATGTGAGAGATTGATACCGGTTGACGTTTGACTACCCCCCTAATTAATGAGATTTTCCAGGTTTCCCTTATTCCTGCACATGGTGGTTAGGGTCTACGAACGTAAGTCGTTCCTGGGAGCAAATGGGGCCTGCTTAATAACAATATGCCGCCCGATTTCAAGCACAAGTCTTCGATTTCTGGGCTAATCTTCGTGATTACAATGAGGGGTAGAGACATTATTATTATTATACAAAGATGGTCCCTGATAATGCATGACTTTTTTCATATAGTAGATCCGCGATTAGAGTGTATAAAACGAAATTCTTCTTTATTTTACATTTTATAGAAAGATGCATTATTGATAAAAAAAAGCTTATTAACACAAATTTAATTCTGTTAATAATTAATAACAACAATAGCGGCAATAGCAGTTGAATTTGCTGTATAAAATGGGTGTTATAAAATGTAATTTATTTCTTTCCTTGGGAATTTCTTTCTATTTTTCCTGCGGTCGCCGATTGCATGCTTTACCTTATCAAGTTTAACAGTGAACCAGTTTTCAGTGCCATACAGAAATGTATTTTTAAATCATTTTCGAACTGCCCCTTTTTATTTTTTTTCAAAATTGTGTTTGTAAGTCTCCTGTACATTATTTTTTTTATATAAGTTCTGAATCAGTATGAGAAGACGAACTCGTCCATATCTAATACGCGTAGGCATCTAATGAATTGATATTATTACCATAATATTTATATTACTAGTGTAATTTTTACATAAGTAGTTATACCTATATATGTGTATCTACTTTATTTAATTTCATTCGAATTTTATGCAGAATTAATTAATTTACACAGTATATTATAGACAGGTAGTTCATTTCCCTGCTAAAAATATATGTATAAGTATAATTCTTACATGCATTAAATGATGAATCAGATTTTCCTCAATTTTATAAAGACTTAATAAATTTACATATTATGTCATTGTAAGAATATGTATACGTAATTTTCATTGAAATTTTCAGAGCATTAGTAATTTACAAATCGTAACTAAAATTGCCACGATAGTTACGGCCAAAAAAATCCAACGATAATCATGATAAATTTACATAAAAAAATTTTTTAATATGTTCACTCTAACTAGTGATGGATGAATTCGAATTAAAAACAATCTGCAATCCGAATATTGAAATAACCTTTATAATCCGATTATTGGTTTAGGTATATCAGTTACTATAAACTGAACACGAATGGGTTTGTTTTTCAAATTAATCAACAATCCTTTCATAAAAATGGTACAAATAAGTAGCATTTACAGTTTCAATTTATCGTAATATACAGCAGACGGAACCATTATTCATATTTAACAAACAATAAATAATGGTTTTTTATACGCAATTAATTGCATTTTTTCTTATGCCATAAATATATCATTATTTATTATTAAATACCACTAAGTAATGTAAAAGTTATTTGTAGAGAAATTATCTATTTATATAACAAGTGATTTATGCTTAAGTAAACAATAAAAAAATTGTAGCAACAGCAGCAAATGAAGCGGATGTTTTATAAAACCTAAAATTAATTTATAAAATATATTTCAATTTTTCGTCCATATAGGTACACATCGATTCATACACATGAATTTATTTTAAGCAGAAACGTCACATGTCCACAAAGACACATTATAATGAAAAAAGAACCATTTTACTATTATTTAGAATACATTTTGCTTCATTTCAACCATTAAAAATAATGGTATTTCTAATATATAACCAAACGTGCTAATAATATTTTTTCATATGTAATTCTCGAGAACTGCCTTTCTCTTTCCTTAGGAAATATTAGTTTCCATTTTGCACCTATCACAGAAAGTAACACACAGACAATATTTAAATGAAACACAATACAACGAGTTCGCTAGAATAGCGTGTAGAATTTCTGGGTTGTAGATGGTTAGAGTACATACTGTGTAGGTAATGTCATAATTATTAGTGGTGCTGTGGTGAACATACCGTATTATTAAACATAACTTATTCCTTCGCTTACAATATAGATCCGCTGTGACCATTACGACATCGTAATGAAGCGCTGAATACAATAAATGAGCATAAAATGTAAGTTTGTTTTACCACTGATTTCCTAAACACCTTGTATTGTTTACAACTTTACATTTTAATTTTTCGATAAACAAATCTACCTACTTATGTATTTACAATTAAAATATCTTCACAAACAATGTTGCAATGCTTCCTTTGGTGGCGCTTCATCGCCCTACGCCACATTTATCTCTTCATTTTTTGGCATGGTGAAATATTTTTGGATACCAATGTCTATTTAACACTCAATAACACCTAATAATACCATAAATGACAAACTACCACTTCTAAACGTAAGTACTGCGTTGTCTGAAAGCATGGAAATCGTATACAGATATGAACTAAGGCGCAGTGTCTAGGACAAACGGCCTTTCGATTAAAATAATACATTCTGCAGTTTGGTGCGCTAGATTCCGTCTAACCAGTCAGAAATCAGGATTCCAAATAAATAAACCAATAAGAGTACATTGATGGATTCAACCACATCACGTGAAGCAAAAATGGACATGTGTCGTTTCTACTTTTATACCAATTTATATGTAAATCTGCTCATAATAGGTACCTAGATTACAGCAAGCTTAACTGAAACTGAATTTAATCTAAAGTAAGAGCCAAATCACAAACTCGAGTTACTTTAATCGTAATTAAACGCCACAAACCACTAACGCCTTATACAAACCACTAAATGATTGCTTTAATCACATATAAAGTAATAAAATCACCAGACAATCACAGCCTACTGTCTTCTTAAAACAAGAGCATCATTTATATCATAGATTTTAAACGTATCCGAAGTCGGTTCATATATTCTGCACGACGTGTTATCATCGGCGACTCGCGTATAGGCAACTTCGGCCTAACATTAATTTAAACGGGTAGGTTGGAATTAAATCTAGATTGCCATGCTCTACTGGAGATGGATGCATCTCCAGCGCCGCATTTTTTTGCAGCGATAGCCAATGAATATAAATTTACACATTATGATTCCAACCGGACTAATCTCAGTCGACGTTTCAAGCAGCGCATGTCGCAGATAGTCGTTGGCTTCCTCAAATCATCATTCAATACCTCAAAGCTTTGGTATGGATACACGTACAATGAACAAAGAAAATGTCATGGAATGGAATATTTATTTCCTGATACCAAATCATTCTTTTGAAAAAGCAAAAATACAGTTATTTTGTGTAAAGAAAGCATTTGTTTCCATTAAAAAACATTATTTCCTTTTCAATGATACACTTCTGGTGTTGATTTAATTATATTCTATGATAAGACAATATTTGTATATGTCAAAGATTTGTTTTTCCATTAAACATCCGCTTATTTAACTCAACAACTTATTGCTCAGGAATTTCAAGAAACAACTGCGGGCTCATGTCCCGACCAGCATTGAATTACACCTGAAAAATCTATAGGGAATAGTCAACATATACCCGTTTCGGGCTTATTAGCTCTCATCAGTACGCCACAGAGGAGTGGTGAGTTAACTGACTAAATAATTTTCACGGATCAGTATTGCTTGTTGTTACCATCTTAAACGAGAACTCTATGACATTAACGGAATGGCAGAGTAATATATTTTACATCACAAGATAAAAATTACCGATTTTTTTTCATGAGATTAGAATTTGTCTTTATTTTCAACGAGATACTGCCTCATCGAGGCTTCCTAAGCAACTTGCAGGGTTATAAACAAAACTACTAAAGCCAGTTTTAATAAAGCGCATAAATCGTCGGCAACTGTTCGCTGAGAAGCCGCCACTACCATCAAGTATTAAATATTAATCGATAAATATGGGAAACACGCACGTCCTGCGCTCATAATCTGCACCCGAGAGTCGCTCGCGTGGTATGCGATCACAGAAGGCCGATATTAATTACCCCCTCGGTGACTGCGACGTCCCCCAGCTCCTGCGAAAATGCCGTTGGATTGCCGGTACGCACCTGAAGGTGGATGATGTACGACAGAAACGTTAAAAACTTTCACGCGGATCCTCCAATGAAACAAATGAAACCGTTGCAAATGACTTGATTTTGTATGGACATTTAAAAATTATATACCTAATTTAGAGCAAAAGTAAAGGCATTTACTAGGAACTATGAAACATTTGATAAAAGAATAAGAAAAATGGGCAGAGAGAAGTATATGAAAAACAAATCAAGGGAAGAACAAAACCACAAACAGAGAAATTAAAAGCAAGAACCATTTTTTTCTATCTCCTATAGTTAACAAGCCCATAAAAACATCGAAATTTGCCCACCGTGCACAGGACCGGCTTACGTAATTAAAAAATGCGAAAGTACTTGAATATGATTTTTTATATTAACATTTTACTTGGCTACATTTTGCATATCACTTGTTCCTTGTTGTTGCTACCCCACTTTAAAAATCACTCTGTATAGTTTACTTTTCACATACTAAAAAAAAACAACTAGTATCGCGCACTATCGTATAAAATCACGGCAGCACAGCAAAGTGTACGTTTCGTATATCAAGATCGAACAGCAGGATATACTTACCCAACTATTTGCCACCCATATTAAAAAGTAATAAAGTAAAAAAGTCGTTTTAATAACGATTTCATATCCCGATCGAATATGCAAGCAGTGTACGCATACACTAAAGTCGGGGACAGATAAAATTTTATGCCTCGGAGCCATCGCCTTTTTCAAATCGCCTCAGATCTATCAACGAGCAGCTAATCGCCGGCGAAAAGTAATTCCACATACTTTGCATAACCCGCTAACGACGCGTGACTGAAAAAATCGGAATACTGGCTATATTTCTACGCCTACTGGCGCTCGCTAGTAGTCGCGGCGCATTTTTCGAAATTATCTACGCCGTGCGTGCAGAAAAAAAGCGGAATAAAAAGCTTCTGTGCGAAAATATTCCCATACTGAACCCACCCATTACCGGACGTATAACGTAAGGAAACTCTTATTGTAGTGTGCGTGTTTGATCTTATCTAATCGCTCCAAATTTTTTACAAGTTTACGCTTACATACCCGGAGTGTACCACTATATGAATTTCGAAAGAGTTAATAAGTTATACAGGGTGTTCCACATACGAATCGACACAGAACAGGTGCATATAGAAGGCCCCAAAATATTACGATTTAACCAAACATGTCTATACAGGGTTAACTATGACTAAGAACAAAATATTTAACCACGTGCTCAAGGAGGCCTCAAAGACAATAAAAAAATTATTCCAGAATTTTAGCTCGATATTTAAAAAATGGGGCAAACCCTTTTTTCCTACGGATAGTCGGCGCCTATGATAAGAATCGACTGAGATGGCTTAGATTCATAGATAAATCTTACATCTGTCAACAATGTCAACTACCATGCGGTCGTCTTTTTGTAGCATTTCTAAATGTAGAAACGATAAAAATTAACATCCTTATTATTAGTAATAATATCTGATAGATAGGTAACAGTTAATCCAGTTAGCTCCAGAATTTTGCATTCGTTTTTCATTACTTTGTTATAAACTGGTAAAACTACATATTCGCTCATTACAGCCACTCACTACACTTCCCGTAGGTACAATTAGATAAAATGCCTATTAATAGCAAAATTGAACGAAAGGAATAGATAATAAAGTTTTAATGTAACCGCGGCAGTATTGTCCCATAACCTAGAAAACCAAACCGGAGAACTATATCGTGGGAAAGTATCTGCACTCAACACAAATGTCTTTATTTAATAACTATAAAACGTTTAAAAATTAAAAAAAGGAACTAAAAACTCAAGAAGAACACAAAATTACAACGTAAACACAGGAATTGAATTATGATATGACAGCGATACCGACTGAGCGACTGTTGCATGCTTGTAGAGTAGGCAACCAACAATCATTGGCGGCGTTAAATAAGGATTTAAAATAATATCGAAAAACATTTTTTTTGGCTTTCTAATAAGTTTGCAATTTTTTTGAAGGGTGATTCCGTTAATTCTTGTTTTTCCCTATCCCCTCTTAAAATATTTGTACTGTCATAGTTAACCCTGTATACGAAGTTAAAAAAAGTATGATACGCAGAATTTAATTTAAAACACTTTTTTTACTTAACTTGTTAAATTAAAAAAAAAAACTAAAAAGTTTTCAAGCAAAAATGCATTAATTTAAATCGTTTATTAGAAGAAATAGAAAAGTCAGTAGTAGGCTTTGTCTTTGACAGTTAGTAATAAAAAAAAAGATGTAGATCTAGTAATGACAAGTCAAAATTATTGTAAATTCTGGTGCTAATACTAATGAGTAATTGTCCGATAAATGTAAATGATTCCTGTAAATCATTCTTCAATTTTCGTAACAGCCACTTAAGACTTCTTTATTTCTCTAGTGAAATAAAACTAATTTTATCTATCTAATGAATTAAATGTAGGTTTTCACGGTTCTAAAAAGTGAATCAAACGTCAATTATAAACTGATTGTAAAGAACGAGTATTTTAAATTATCGATACGCACGTCTATGGTTTGCTCCCCTACGTCCCCGACAATTCCACGCAGTTATTCGAAAAATCTCTGCCCGTTAGTTTCCTATACGTATATAATGTATGCTGTCCGTCCACAGCGAACACAATATAAAGGGTACAGTACAACAAATCATTTGGAATTCAACAGGACGGTGTATTAGTATACATAAGTAGCTTTTTTTCGGTCATGATAGCCTCCTATTTACATTTAACACCTGCGATCGGATCGGAGCCCAGCTCACTAGGATGCTGTGCTCTATATAAGCGGAAAGCGCGTGGGTAGCCGGCCGTTAGTTTGAGATCTCATCGGTAATGTGGCGGCATAAAAATATAATAAAAAAATAAGATAAATGGTTTTTGTTGTAGAAAATAGTTAGACTAGAAAATAAAACTTGTTTTTAATTGCAGATAACGTGTGACAAGTTATGACATTTTTACAATACAAAAATAGGAAAAATACTAGGATTTAAAAATTTAGTATAGGGGCAGAGCCGGTTCTGTTCCATGCTCGCCGCAAGGGGTCTCTTCCAACGAGGCGAAATTATATTAGCTGAACAGTTTTTACCAATTTTAAATTTAGATCTTTTTTATTTGTGACATGTGTTTTTTTTTAAATTGAGTAACAATTTGAAGGTATTGAATGATGTGCCCCTTAAACTTTGTTAAAATCTGTTTTGATCATATGTCGTGTTAATAGGGATTTTAAGGTTTCCCTCATTCCTGCACTGGATGGTGATTAGGGCCGTAAGTCCGTCCTGGGCGCAAATACGGTCTGCATAATAATATGCCGCGTCTCTCCCGCACAAGTCTCCGACTTCTGTGAGGGGTAGAGATATTATTAATATTATAAACGAGAGTCTACGTTTGGTTCAACAGTATAAACTTTGAAAGCAATTTGTACTACCAGTTTTACAATACCTCTGTTGCAGACAACTACCAATGGATCTGTGTATACAAATACAATTAAATCAAAAAAATTACACTCTCCGTGCCTGAAGCATCCGCCTCGCAGCAGGAAGGCGCTGCCCGAGATCTGAGGCTCTTTCTACCGTTTAATTAGAGCCGTTGAAATCGACAAAGGTTAATAAATGCGTTATTTATTACTTTAATTTAACTAATTAATGGTCGAGGAAGTAGGTATTACAGACTCCTGTTTCGCCAGTGATAAAACTGCGACTAGCGCTAGTCGGAACATACACAGTGCTAATTAATTAATTGGACAAACCAGTCCGATATGAGCTGCGGTATGCAAAAATGTGTCCCTACATGAGATTAAGAACACCAGGAAGCTGGGATGTAATTTTTTTTTTCGTCGTTAAAGAGAGCGTGCCGCAAGTTGGCAGGTATCATAAATCCACAGATTAGAGCTTAGCTTGTGGTGATAAGGACTTAGTGGCAAATCAGTTACGCTTTTTTTCGTATATTAATCGGTCAAATCCACATGAGGAATAGAATATGTTGCTTCTAATTGAAGAATATGCCTCCAAATATCGGATGTTGTAACTTTCAAAAAGCAGTAATAGTGCACCGGAAAAAAATTTGGCGCCTGTTTAAATAAATTATTTGTTATAAGGCCAAACAAATATTTATTTCCTGCTACTAAATCATTTCAAAGTAAAAATTCAGTTTTTTTCTGTAAAGAAAGCATTTGTTTCCATTAAAAACATTATTTCCTTTTTAATAATATACTTCTGGTGTTAATTTAATATTCTACGATACAACAATATTTGTATATTACAAACATTTTTTTCTAATAAAACAGGTGCTTATTTAAATCAATAACTTATTGCGTAGGAATTTCGGGAAACAAATGCGGGGTAATGCCCCGACCAGCATTGAATTACATCTGAAAAATCCAGTGCAAATAGTCATCATATATCAGTGTCCGGCTTATTAGCTCTCATCAGTACGCCACAGGTGAATGGTGAGTTAATTGACGACTAACCCTGGCTGTTCTGCATGTCTCTCAAACCCGACATACCTGAGTACGCGAAATATAGCACAGCTACATCTAACGGGTACCTATTTTGTTTAAACAATTCGAATTGCTCCTTTCAAACACTTTTTTCGACGATACGGCTATTTTAGGAATTCGAGTTTTTTAATTTACGGTTTTTCTAGATTATATAACTTAAAACTTCATTTTGTCGAAAAGAAATATGCATTTTTGAATTAAGTAAACGCATTATTTGATTCGAAATGCACATTCATTTCAATCAAAAATCACTTTTTTCTTTCAAAACGTTATTTTTATACAGATTTGAACAAATTGTTTAGGGAAATGAAAAAAATGTATTTATTTGAAAATCATTTTTTAAAATTAAGTTTTCATAAGATGTTCAATGGAATAACTATTTGCTTCATTTAAACAAATACTTATTAGTCAAAAAAATTATATTTTCTTGCCAAATAAATCAATTTATTTTTGACAAAAATGTGAGCATTACACCAAAAAAAAATGTTTCTCGAGAATAAATTATATGTTTAAATAAATTGAATTGTTTGCTAAAATTGTTTTTGGTGTAACCCCTTGTCTTCATTATTATTTGAAACACGAAAAAAGTTGTGAAAACTTTTCTATGCATCGAGATGTAGGCATCACCACCGATTTTTGAAATGGAACACACTGTATATGTTTACGTAATTGGACACGTTAGACAGTTAAACAAAAAATATTGTTTTGTTTGTTTTTTGACAGTTGGGCAGTTGGAGTTATTGTTAAAATAAAAGTTTGAGTCTGTTCTGCTAAACTTCAAACTAATTATTATAAATTCTGTACCACATAAAAAAACTCCGATTGTCTCATCTGTTATTATGTAACACTGGCAGTTTCTATAATTTAAAACTTCTGCCAATCGACCACATCGAGAGTTACGCAGGAGCTCTGAACAGGACCGTAGCCGACCACTGTTACTAAATTTGTATTAAAGTTCTATGACCCTCAATTGTATGCAACTCTCGCAAGAATCATGCAAGAGTCTTGGAAAATTGCCAACACTAATTATAATTCGTTTTTAAACTTATACACTCAAGCCCAAAGCAACGGCAGAGAGCATAACTGCATTGGAAATATTTGAATAAAAGCAATTTGTTATTTTATTACATTTACTACATATTACGACCTGACCTACAGTTACACCCTGTATAATTTAAAACTGCCACTGTGTTAGAGTTTAATAGTCTTGCAAAATGTACATTTTCTAATACATAAAAAAGAAGATACAAGTACGTCTATAGCACAGATCCAAATCTGAATGATTTATTATTGTAACTTTTTACACAAGCCCGGCATAGTTACATCTTGAAAAATTACGTTTAGATAAATGCTCAAATTTAAAACATATCGCTTGTCAAATTCAAAAATCTGAAGAAGAAACAGTCGCAGGATATTTAAACAGATGAGAGATACAGAGTAACAAGGAACGTTCATTTCACGGATCGAGTTCATTTGTTTTAATTCTGACGCTCGGCGGCCTCTGACCTTTTAAAGTGGTACTAAATGGCCCGCACCATTTTTCATCAGCTCACCTGCCCGACGGCAGTGGCGGCTCGTGAACTTA